>JAYKAV010000167.1:356927-450438 GCA_035582835.1 Phoebastria nigripes | reverse complement strand
TTTTTTTTTTTTTTTTAAATTTGTTTAGTGTAACCAGCTGGGTTGCAATACTGAGAACCTACAGCAGAATCCCATGGGCTCTCCCAGAGGGGATATTTTGTAGGAGAGTGTTTGTCTTCTGGGGGCTGGGGTTTATTTTGGGACTGTCCTATTCTAGCACTGTAATAAGCTTCTGAGTATGGAGGTGCTCGATAGGAAGGTAGGTACATTGGGTAGAAGAAATTGCAGTTACCATCAGGTGCTTGCTGCAAATATTTTAGGAGCTGTTAGATATCTCTCCTTCTCTCTCTTTTTACTTGAAGCTGGGAACACTTGGCAATCCTCTTCATCTTTGACAAATCTGCCAAGGTTGGTAAATTTAGTTTCGACATTTAAACAGTGCAGGAGGTTTATAAAGAAAAACGTTTGGCTGGTTTTTGATGTTACAGTCCGTTCATTTTGGTTTGGACAGTCATTTCTGAGAGCAGAAAAATGGAGCAATAATAAAGCCTTAGAATCCAGCTTTAGGGATTTAACCCATTCTTTCATACCTCATTTTAAAATACCACAGGCTTCACATTGCAACCATGAACGAACACCATATTCAAAAAAAGAGTTGGAGAGATGAAAATGTCATTAAAAGAGGCTTAAATCTAATGATGGGATTAAATTTATGCATAACTGTGCGCACTCAACAGTTCCACAGATTATCTAGAAGTTAAAGGCACAACACACAAGCCTGGATCAGGGCCTACAGAAACTACAGGGACACCGCCTGTGCCACCAGATTCCCCCAGGCACCCCCTCGCATCCAACACTTCACAAATGGTTATTTCACTCCAAAAAGCAGTAACAGCAATTTCCTGAACTATAGATGTTTAAATGTACTGGTGTGCAAAGAAGCAGAGAGGGATCATTTCTGCCCATTGAGACTACTTAAGTAGTCTCTCTCTTCTTTCATAAGAAATGGCAGTCGGAGGCTCGTTATTTTAAAAGGCTATTCTGCCAATGTTTCCCTGAGCAGTCCGATACCCTTCCTGCTTCCCGCCTGCCACGACCCAGAGGCCCTCTGCACCGCTGCTCCCAGGAATGCCGGCCACAGAAGTCGTATGAAATCCCAGTCGGAGCTCGGAGGGCTCACCTTGACCTACTGCTGCGAGAGGAGCAATGTTCAGCAACCGCGTGCAAAGGGACACTGCAGTGCCCCAAACACCATTTAGCTGTTGCTGTTGACGTGAGCATTTTGCAGTTACTTTACAGCCACCACCGAGGCAAGCTGCCTCACAAGTATAGTCAAGGCTTACTCCATTCCTGTAAGAAAAATGTTACTAGAAAACAACCATGTAGTCAAAACCCTGTAATATTTAGTCTTTGTTTATTTTCTTCCATACCAGTCTCCTCCAAAAAGCCTTGCTAAAACACTGCCACTACAGTTGGCCAATTAACCAAATGCCAACATTTTTAGTATATATTGATCTTATTTACCAGACTTCCGGACAAAACCAACAGACCAGCAAATGACGTATCTGTATCTGCATTTATCTGCTATCTGCTGTTAAACACCTACATTAAAATACATACATGAAAGCTCTACTTCAGCAGTGTTTACGCCAGAAGTGCTCRAAACAAGCTCCACACACAAACTGAAGGTAGGCTGCACACAGCTCCGTCTTTTCAGCTCCTCATCTACATAATCAAGCTAAGAGATTCCCAATTACATTTTCCTGCAATTATCAGAGTAGTTACCAGAAGGACTGGAGCTGGGAATGGAGCCATGGTGGGACCCTCCAGTCAGAAATGGGATCGGAGAGAGAAGCCGGCTGGTGAAAAAGGTCTACGCTGGGAAAAAGTCTGAAGAAGGTGCAGTGCTGGGCTGGCCCTGGGCTGGCCTCTGGTATTCTCTGTGACCTCAACACAACTGCATGCTCATACTTGGCTTCTTCCTCAGGGTTTACCACCCCTCAGAGAAGCTAGGGACATTTTGAAAAGCTTTCCAAAGCTTGCCAGGCTCACAGGCTGAGGGAGATTAACCAAAAAAGGACATTACAGAAGCTTGAAGCCATGACTTGAATGATTCCAAGATCGATACAGCAAGTCCCTATTATAATTTTCCCTTAAAGTCATCAGAAAATTCTCCAAATGCAGTAAATAAATGAAATACCAGTTCCACAGATTCTCTAAATTCTTAATTTCCTGGGTCTTTTAAAGGATACATAACTTCTTTTTTTTTTTTAAAAAAAAGATCAACTTTGAAAATTAATGAGTTTAGGTTGAAAGAAAGGTACCTGAAAGCTACTGGAGCTGACTCTAAGACAGCTTTTTCTCCCTCCCATCTCAGCCTGGCTAAATTTATGGTCCAATTTCAAAAATGGAGAGCAGAAACATATGTGAAAGCATGCCAGCAATTACTTTTCAGTGCAGTCATTGACTCCCTACGTAAAACAGAGGCTCACGGGTACAAGTGGCTTGGGTCATGGCACTAAGAGGTATCTCACTGCCTGAGATACCAACTCTTGTGCTTGGAGGCTCTGATTCATCACCACAAACAGCTTATCATGGGGTAGATTCAGTGGTTTTGAACCCTAGCCTGCGCCTCTTGCTTCTCCAAGGGTCTCATCTCTGCTACAGGGACGTAGGAATATTTTGCATCGCTGCTCAATCACCAGGCTGTACAGCTGCTGGGAGCCTCACCTCCTAATGCAGGCACCTGCTCCAGGGAGAGGGACTCGCTCCTTCCCCCAGCACCGTGAGAGAGGCAGCCCCTCGCAGGGGGCGAGCCCTGCTCCCCCCATGCCCCGCTCCCCCATGCCCCGCTCCAGGCCCGCAGGTAGAAAACCTGGCTGCAAAGAGGGTTTTTCTGCAGCTCCTGCAAGTGCTTTGGCAGCTTAGGAACCATGTAAACAGCAGGACAGATAATAGGAAAACTGACTCAGTGGGAAAAATCTCATGTCCTCCTGCAACTGAAGATAAACAACGCTGGTAAACAACGGCGGCTAGATAACTGAGTGATAGGGTAGGACAATAAAATAAAGTATCTTGAGAGCAATAACGCTTACAATAATATAATTCTGAGCTACTGAAGTATACACAAACTAACCAGTGAGCAACATTATAAAAAATAAAGTGATATTAAATAATCTGTTCAGCCTTTTTGTCACCTGCAACAAATTAGGCTTTCAATATGCAAAACATCTTCCTTCCAGAAAAACAAATGATCATGATTTCATTTAATTGTAATTTAATGAGGCATAATGTATTTTTTAAAGTGATATACACCAGGTGTGTGGTGAGGAAACTGGCCCAGCCAGACAAACCCTACTGTTTCTATTTTTGAGAAAACCCTAAAGCCAGCCAGGGACTGTTTTCATTTCTGCAAATTATGTTTCTGCTGGAGGGGGTGAGGGTGGGAAACCCACAGCATTCGTACATTTGTTATAAAATTCCATTGGCTAAATTAGCTCATTCCAACTTACTTACATCTCACATATTAAAAAAAAAAAAAAAATTAAAAAATTGGCAGTTTGCAGGGTAACCAACTCTGCAATGCTAAAAGAAGATCCTCAGGGACTAGAAAGTCTCAAACTGATTTTAAATAGCCAAACAGATCTTCTATACTGAACACAGCTCTCAGGATACATTTTAGGATATGTAGTTTGATAATACGTTTGCTTTTCCACTCCTGTGCATCATTTTTAAGGCAGCTGCTGAAGACGCAACTGATGAAAAGTTCAATGTTCACACAGGCCATGCTCATGAACGAGGTGTGCGCTCACCCCGAGACAAGGACTCTGCGCAGGCACAGTTTGGTTTACGCTTGGAACTTGCACCATTTTTAAAATTACACACTGGATCCATAATTGACTTTAAAAAAAATAATAACCAGAGGTGGAAAAAGGAGCAAATGTCCAATCAAAATAAAAAAGTCAGTGCAACTATTTAAGGTAGGAGCAATTTTGACAGTGTTTTTTCAAACTAGCTGAAATCTAGTCCTTCAAAACCAAACCAGCAAAGTCACTGTCTTGGGGGTTTGCTTTGCACTCATTCTATGAAACCCCATTTGTGAACTCATTTCTTTTATTTTTATTAACTACAGAATTTCCAGGACGAACAACCCAAACCTCATGGGCAAGAAATCTTTTTTTAAGCAGCTTCTGAAAGACGATGCAGTACAATGTAGAGTGAATGTTATTCAGACTGACTCCTACATCCAAAGGACCGACTGACCAGCCATCGAGGCCAACCCAAAGGCTTGACCAAAGCCCACAGAAGGTGAGCAAAGCCTTTCTGCCTTCTTCCCAAAGGGCTTTGGCTCAGGCCTGGCGAGGGTGTAAATGAGATCTCAGTGGGACGGCAGACTGCACTACCAGTGACCGAACGCGGGACAGTTTTGCAACCAGAGCTTTTCAAAAGCAATCTGGATGGGGGTGAGGAGGTCATGCTGGAGCGCAGCCCAGACACCGATGTCCTGGGGACAGAGGCAGATGAGGGCCGTCAGGCACCAGGAGACTCGCGAGCACTGGCCAGGACCTCACACGCGTCAGGTCCGATGACTTGGATGGGAGCTCTGCTCCCCGTCCTACAGACCTAAGCAATGCGTCTATGAGAGCAGGCACTAAGGTTAAATAGGTTCAAAACAGGCTTTGGACAATCGAAACGCTGGCCAAGGCAAAAACTTAAATAAACTCAACTAATGTGCTAAACCTCAGTTTTTATGTTCTGTATAAGGAGATCATTTATATATGTGAAGGACTAAAAAAGCATAAACACTTTTTTCATACTTTCGGTTTATTTGTGCCTTTCCATACTTCAGCTATTGCCAAAAGCAACAGAGAAAATGCTGAAATACTAGAAAAATATTGCTCCTGTAGTACTTAAAGCTCCAAGTACTTTAAGCCCAGTACTTGTAACTAACAGTCTCAATAGAAAAGCTATTCTGCTTCCCATCAGGTATAGATGTGACGCTGATTGGGGTCAGAAAATGTAGGGATTTATTCAAATTCAACTTCTGAATCTTAAAGATCAGTGATGTAAACCTATCCCCTCTCAGCATCCCAGTTCAGCACACAAGGCCTATTTCCAGCATGGAAGGCAGCACTCAGGGAACCCCTGGTTAGCTACTCATTCCTACTGAACTACACTGAAATCGTACCTTCAGCATACAACAGCAAACTTGATTTTGCCAGGCTAAAATGACTGTTTATATTTAAAATTGACTGCTACTTGCAATTGAAAGCTAGAGGAGGCAGGCCAGCCCGGGGTGCAGCAGAAGCACTGACTTCTCATAACACTTCAAGGAAATAAAGCAACTCCACCTGCTGTGTTTTTCTCACGTCAAGGCAGGCTTTTACCATGACATCTCTTTGCCTCTCTGCATTTACTCCAGGTCCCACCTTCAATATTGCCTTCTGGGCTGAATAAGATACATTCAACAACTCTAAAAATACTTCTTGTTGCCTCTAAGTACACAGCACTCGACAAGAACCTCCGTATGAAGTACTTGCAGGCTTCTTAGGACACAAGCTCATTTTCAAACGCTCACTGCTTTGTTTCCATTCCCTTGCATCTCTTCCTAATTCCAACTGGGATACAACACAGAAGTGCTGGGAGTCTCTTAGAAATGCTTATCCTGGCAACGTGTCCAGTCCAATTTTGCTGAGCAAAATTGCTTTAGATAATCAGTGGAAATTTTTGAGTGGTTAGCCAAACCAAGCACCTTCATATCCATCCTGTCACAGTTTCCATCTGGCAAAACTGTGTTTGCACCCTGTTCCCTGACAGACTCTTCTGTCTCACTGGGCAAAACTTGCGGTGCCACGTTCATGTCAGTTCATATGAACTTCAGAACTCAAAGGACTTTGACTGGATCTCCATCGGTGTAAATGGGAGACCAGCTGTCTCCCAGTACCCTTCAGTGTAGCTGAATGCATCACATCAGTCCCTCATTTAAAAGAAATCTCCTGATCTCTACATTCACTGCCTACAGCCAGAGTATGAGCCTCGTTCTTAAACTCATTTAACTAATGCTAAAATACATACATCTCAGGAGAGAGCTGCTTAGGCACGAAGCATTTAGAGGCTGATTTGAATAAAACTTATACAGGGTGCAACAATGACAATTTGATTTTTATTATTAAAAATGAAGTGTTTAAATCCTCAAAGAAAATGCCTTTATTGCATTAGTTTAATAAAGCCTCTTTTTTATTATGGTATCTCTTTTTATGAGGGAAGACAGGATGTGCACGTGGAGCTGAATGTGGATGCATGGGGAAAAGGAGGCAGAGAAAGACCGACCACCTGCGGCCACGAAGTGCCATCATTTATATGACATGCATGTCAAACCTTTATACTGAAACATGCCAGAAAATGAGAAAGATGCATAGCTCGTGCACACTCTATATCCGTGCATTTGCTTCCAAGGCTCAGGACTCCTGTGCATCAGCTGAGCAGGCAKCAGCCGCCTCCTACAAGCACACATTCTGAAAGCCTGACTCACATGCTACTTAAGATCTTTTCATTCAGCCTATTGAATACAATTAAGTTAATTGAAACTGAAATTTTGGGCAGTGCAAAACCCACTGCTGGAACAAATATCCCATGTACCAAAAATCTGCAATTTATTAAATTAAGCACTTCCCTTACAGACTGCCTTCTTTCCTGTGAGTACAACAGAACGCTGCTTGTGCCACATTACACACAAGAATAAAACAAGCAGGCAGCATGAAAGGGCTTCACGCAATAAGAGAGAGTTTTCTATGGGGAAAAACACCAACAAAAAATCCCCCCCAAAACCAAAACCAGAACCCTTGCTAATTGAAAGTCCGTGCACAATGGGGCAGACACCATAGCGATGAATGCAGCATGACTGTCTCACTAGATACCAGGCAGAGAATTAAAGCTGCTTGTCTTCCTCTCACTTAAGTTAAAGGGAAAATTATTAGCAAAAGGAATTCTGTCCAGGATTTGGCTCACAAGTAAGTAGACGTGGAAGAGTTAGTTATTTCAACAAACCATATTTCTAATCTTAAAGCCTCTTAGAGGACCCTTTTCTGATCCCACTTCAGTTTGGGGGAATTTTGCCGAAGAAAGCAGAATTAGACATAAATGAGGAGTCACCACCCACCTCCCTCCTTGCCTGCCTCCAAAGCCTTTCTTTGGAGCTTCCTTACCAACCACATTCTTGCTCTCAGAGCCCCCAATCCCTCTATAACTGACTGGCAACACCTTTGCATGCCGCAGAAGCGTTATTTCCCCCTTCCTCGTTGCAGGAGCCTGGACTTGCCCACAGTCGCACCAGCAGCTGGGGCACCATCCAGCATCGATCCTGCGTTTCCCTACGCCTCAACCCACTCCTGCAGCCAAGGTGCAACTGAATCCCTTGAACAACGTGGATCAGTTCAGTTTATTTCATCATAAATTTCACTACATCCAAGGCTGGTAGTTTCCTCCTCCCTGTGCTGTTGCTCCCTTTAATCCAAAGAGGCACAGTTAGGCACCAGCTAACCCGGGCAGGAGCCGAGCTGGGTAAGCGCTGCCTTCCTACCTGCAGGCTGGAAAGCCAATGCTCCTCACCCGGAGCTACTCAGGGTGGGAGGGAGGGAGCATTGCTCTTTGGGAAGAGAGTTACAAGCAGCCTGAACATGCCTGGTGTTTTTACCCAGCTGTCTTTGTATCTGGCACCACAACTGTTTCATTCAAAAAGCCTCAGGTTCACGGATATTTCCAGTTTCTGAGGCTGTAAAACAAGCACTGGCCACTCGCCCAAACATTTTACTAGTTTTGGCTATTATGTCAAAACATTGGCAAAAAAATAAATGCTTAAAAAGGAAAGAAAGATATAAACAGAAGCACTCATTCAGTCTATGGGCTTTGCAGTCCACTGGGCACTCCCAAGGAGGAGAGCAGCAGTTCACCGACCCAGTGATTTAGACTGTCTGGGCTCTTTCTTACAAACAGCCTGACCAACCATCCTGACTGCAACTCCACGAGCCTGCAGCAAAGAGGGATGCCGAGCAAGCGGGGAGAGGAAGGAGAGTATGTTCGTTTTCCTTATGCAAAGCAGGATTCAAATAACTTATTTTCCAGCTGGGATTTTGAAGAGCACAGATCACTTCAGTACCTCCAGATTTGCTAAAAAACTTTCCGGAGAAGGACAAGGTAAATCCGAGAGAGCATTTCCATGCATTTCCTTTAAAGTAGTCCTCTTTCTTCTGTAACTATCACTACCTGCCCATTTCTCAATACATTACAACCTGCGACAAGCAAGCTTTGGTTATTACAACCTTTTGGTTGCAACCCAAATGCTATATTAGGAGACACTATAGTGCAAGAGGGAGATGGCACAAGGACTCTGCCCTGAGGATGGCCAAAATCCATGTGTGTATTCTCCTCCAGGAAGAAGTCCATAGCCTTGGTAACAGCTTTGGCCAGCAGTCCCCTTGTCCTGCCTCCCATTTCACAGTAGCTCGGCTGGCCAACCTGAAGGGTGCTCATGCTTTTAGAGGCTACTGGTCACCTAGAAGTTACCCTGATTTAAAGATGATGCATGCTTCAGCCAGCTAGGCATTTTTGGAGAACTCCAGCCTGCACTGACAGCCCCTTTGATTTTACTGCACTGTTTTGAGACCAATGAGGGACTGCTGCTCCCCCTGCGCATTAAAATGTTCTCACCCTCTGCAGCCTGTATCTTGCAGGCACTTCCTTCACTCTGGCCTTTTCAAAGCTTTGACTGCTTTTAAAAACGTGCACAGGGCAATTCCAAGTGCGAGGTGCATCTGCTCTGCCTCTGACAGTTGCGCTTCGCCTGTGGATTTGCAGTATTAATCAGACTTTTCCTTATTTTCTTCTCAAGATTGAATGGTTTTATACAATCAAAAAGTGCCAAAGTCTTACAGAAAGCAAAGCTTTCACTAATGACTGTTTTAATAGCAACTTCAGCTTACAGCTTGGCTGCATGTCAATATGCTTTATGAAGATGCCCTCCATTTTAAAATAAAGATATCAGGTATGACCATGTACCTCTCAAGTGTTTGATGGGCCTCATGCGGCTCTCTGCCTTCCATTCAAACCCACTCACACTCTTGCACGCAGTTTTTAAGACCCAGACAAGGATGCCTAGCTTTCCATTAGCAAGCTATTAGTTCATAGCAGCAGTCCAAACAAAGGGAACAAACTGTTTCAGTAAACAACACATTCAAATCAAGGAGCCTGCAAATTTCCAACTTATGGGTCACAGGCCAGCAGAGCTGCAAAAGGGAGCCAAGGCCAAGGCTCCACTCCTTGGGCTACACCACCTGCTTGACGAGTTTGAATAGTGACTCACTGGAGTCCACCAGAGAAGACCATACCTGGAGTTAAGAACTGCAGTGCTGGCAGCTTCCACAAGAGAAAGGAAGGCTACATAGAGCCCAAAGGGTGTCTTTCCAACGTACACCATTCTTATAATTGCTGAGCAGGTTGTAGGCAACACCAGCTTACACAAGCATGGTAGTGTGCACCACTATTTTAAATGTTTTGAAGGTTGTGTAGGAATTTCCTACTCATTGGAAATGGTGTCATTAAAACCACCTTCAATAACTATATTGTCTCTGTGGGTCTGAGAACTCTCTTCTACCTGTCCTGTTTGCTGAATAAATAGGCATTTAGATTCCACAGTAGGGTGAATTAAAATTGTGACATTGACTCTCTAAAGTTAAAATAAAAAGAAGGGGCAGAGGTTAGCCCAAGGCATTTACCAAAAATCAGTCGTACATACTTTGAGGGTTCTTCGTACCCAGTTTCAAATAAATCTGAAAATGTTCACTTTATAACTTGCTGTTCGAAAGAAACCCTCTTCATGGCTAACAGCCTGGGCCAGCTCCTAGCCAAACACCCCGTGCAGCTCTCCCGTGCGCACAGCAGGTACGAAGCTGCCTGATATTCAGTCCCCATCTCAGAGTGGGACCTCAGTGGGAGCGCTGTGCCCCAGGAAATGCACAGGATTTGTCACAGAGCCTGAAGCGCTATGTTTTCATGTGTGTGGACAACATGGCCACAGGTATAAGCAAGTATCGTTGTCTTAAGCTATGTATTTCCAACTTTAAGAGGAAGATTTGGATGTTTCACAAACCATACAATTGCACCTCTCCTTCTTCTGACCCTCCTCACGTCCCCCTTCCCACACACACATGCATACATACATGTGTCAGTCATTTGTTCCGATGGATTTAGCCTAGTTTGGATCAAAGCTTCCTCTACTTCATTTAACAGATTTCCTCAGATGGAAGGTCTCAGGGGAGAAATAATGTTYGTAAGAGGGGGTTTTTCAGCACTGAGTATGTAGGTCATTGGACTTTAAAATAAATTAGAGAATAGTTTATCTATTAAACAAGCCTCACAGTACATATTTCATGAAGTTATACTTAATTATAGGCTAATGTGCACCACAGAGCTACCATGAAGAAAGATTAAGCAGTGGCCCATAAAGCACTGATTAATACAATTATTAGCTGGCTGGCATACAGCATCTATTATTTGGTACCATCATGAGAAACAACAGACCTCCAGTTTCTAAGGCTGGCACTTCCTGTGAAATGCAACAAACCCATGTTTCTTTCTTCCAGGGAGAAACGCACATGTCTCTGCACCTCCCAAGAAGAGGATCCTTGGAGGCAGCAGGGGGAATGCAAGGTGGTGAGAGCCGACTTGAACTTCCCCTTCAAGTGCCTTTTACAGAGTTTGCTTCTCCACCATGGGTGTGTGGGAACATCCCGCATATTCTACTGTGCAGCGCAAGGCTGACTGCCTTCTTAATACCTCAAACAGTCTCTGACACGAGGGGAGATTGATTTGAGTTAGAATTAAAAGTTGAGGACAGGGAAGCATAAATATGTACCTACACTCTTTTGCTATGGTGATGGCTCCTAGGGACATGATGCACTATATGTAAGATCCACTGGTCTTCTATATTAAGGCCCTGTAGACTAATGAAACACAGCTGTGAGATGAGCAAATCTTTTATGGATGTTTAAGACTTGCCTGTTCTGGAATCAGTGTCATGGACTGCATAGTACCTCATATTACTTATGATGGAGGGCTAAGAAGTAGGTAATTTCTCTCCTTTTATACAAAATCATGTGTCTGATATCTTGTAATGAAGTCAAAATCGGGAAGATTTCTTTTTTTTAAAGAAAAGCTAGAGAAGTTAGTGCATCCTAAGATAATTGTCAGCAGGAGGACAGAAGGACTGACAAAACCAGTGATACTAGTACCCTGAATTACAGACCCCGTTTTATTTACTGAACTCAAATGTAAACTGGTTGGAGGACAGAGCATCACATCCCATTTCCAGGTGCAGTCCTGCCCAGGAAAGATGCTTGGCACCTTCTCAAAGGATATTACCTTGGCACGTCTGCTCAGGTCTGTGCTCCCAATGAGTGAGCCCAGTCTGAACGGTTAAACACCTGGTGTTCTAAGTCATACAGGGCATTTGAAAATGCTGTCAGGTGTGACTGGCCCACAGTCACACTGCCAGGAGCCACTGAAGTTGGGAAGAAACCACATTTCACCCAAAGACCTGTTTAGYGTCCCAAAACCACTAGATCTATGCCAGAACACTGCAGGAGGTGTAAAAAGAAAAAAAAAAAAAACCAAACCCACCCCCACCCCAAACCCCCAAACCATACTGCAGCTGATTTAGTCCAGATTTCAGATTATCTGTCAAGAGTGCGGCGCAATCTCTACTGTGGCTGCTAATAAACACCATAGGCAGATGCAATGCTGTGCCACTGCTAGGAAGAGGCCAGAGTGGTCTCTCTCGCATGCTTGCCTTTTCCCTGCTGTCCTAGAAAGTCAATCTGCAATGTCTGGTCAGTGATATGCAAGGCTTGGGGTTTCCTAGACACACAGAATCAAAACCTTGCCTCCTTTTAAATACTACAGCAGAACTGTCGATTTAACACATGAGTTGTATGACAGCTTTCTCATTGGGGGATGAGGTTTTGGTTTAATGGCAGACTTGGGCATTACCAACCCAGCTCTCCCAATCTGGCTAAAGCAGAGCTTCATGTTCAGTGACAGTGGCAAAACCCTCACCAGCAACGTTACTGCTGACCTCTCACTCAAGTTCAGAATATGTCATTCTGTCAATACCATCTACCTTGATTACACCAGGCTTTATATACAACGGGTTATGATCCCAGAGGGATGAAAAGCTTTTCCAAATTAAAAGCAGCATTTTAAAGAGGAAATACTCATACATTCCTATGTAGTTTTCATTTGATATCCTCAAGGCTAACCCCAGAACTCAAAGTCATGTTGATTGGAAGTGAATGTTTTTTCTGAGTGCAGCCATCTTAGGAATTTAATGGAAGAAGGGAAATAATAAAAATGTGCTCCATACTTTAATTAGTTCCCTTATAACATGGCATTTCCAAAATGGCAGTGCCAAAGAAAATCATTAATCTAGGAGAACAGACAAAGGCACTCTATGGGGCAAGGGACAGACCTCCAGGAGACACACACACGTGGCCCTTGTTTTCTCTTGCTGGTAAAGTTTACCTCAAAGACCAACTCTGATTGCACAAAATAGATTTGTACCAATATTAAATATGAAGCCACTTTCCATTTCTTTAGCCTTGTTACAGAGTATCACAGTTGAGAGATCATACTTTGAATGCCTTGAATAGTATCTGGCAGCAGGATAAACGTAAATGGCTTGTCTTTCTGAACACACATTGACCCTGGGTACTCCAGGTGCTAGGCTTAAGCTGACGCTATCATGCGATCATTTCAACATCTGCATTTCACTAGGCGAGTGAGAAAACCTGTGTCAGATGTATGAAAGCAAACACGATCTGCTGCAAATGGCAGACTTCTTTCCCAGCAGTCAGTCTTTAGGCCTATGCACACTTGTCTTATACATTTCTTGTGGCAGTAGCCTCTGGCACTAGTTGTGGCATCAGTTGTACCACAGGAAGGAATTGAGGAAACGACAGAAGCCCAAAGACACCTCTGACTCTCACAGTCTCTTGTTACCTCTTCCTGGCCATCATGCGGGGGCAGATGTGCAAGTTTTTAACCACAGAGAGGAACTCAGGGAAGAACTCACACGAGCAGAATTACTGCTAGAGAACAAAGCTCAGGTAACGGCACAGGGGTGACCAAATGCAAACGAACAGCTGTTCCAGGAAGAAACAGTCTTGTTCAATCCTGACAAAGAGACTGGGGGAAAAAACAGAGGGTGGTTTGACCTGTTTCTATGGCACACCTCCTGCCTTGATCTACAACAACCGTACAGCCCCACAAGAGCCACAACTTTGCCCCCTCAGCACTTCTTGGTTATAGAATAGAAATTGATACCTGTGTGCGGTTGAATGCTACTCTTGCAAAGACAGCTTGAGACACACTGGCTCTCTTCAGCTCATCTCTGACTTGCTGGTAAATATCTGGAGAGACTTCCACCGATGAATTTGATGGCTCTGGTTTGACAGCTCTAGGGATGGGTGGATGATTCAAGAACTGCTGGTTGATAGCTTGTGGGTGCTGGTGAGCCAATAGCCGGCTGACAGCAATCTGTTGGTTTATCAGATGGGCCATTGCTATCTGCTGCCTCACCAGTTGTGGACTGAGCTGAGGAGACAGGAGCCCAGGGTTTATCATTGTCTGCATCGTTGGCACTTGGTTTCGGATTGGAGTACTGTGGTGAATTTGGCCATGAGGAGACTGTTCGTTAGTTTTTCCCAAGGTTGCCAGCTGGTTGATATTTGGTAAGTGCATGGGACGTTGACCAAGAACACAATAGTCTGAAAGGTTTTCTCTTTCCACTCTTTCCACTGTTAAAAGAGAAAAATTAGTTTGCTGTCATTTCAGTTTGCACTTACAAGAGGACTGTTAGAGTAAGGGTTACTGGAGGTGACTGTACACAACAGCACCCACTTTAGTTTGCAAATCTGCACTTGCATAAAAGCTTCACAGAAACATAAGCACAAGCAGCACAAAGTAAAAGCAACAACAATAATTAACATTCTTTTGGACTTCTCAGGCGTCACCCACTGCTCAGGAAACCTCCTTATCAAATCGGTAGCAGGTATCCTCTCCAGCCTCACTTCCTAAAGAAATGAGCTTGGACACTTCCACTCACGCTGTCACTAACTTTTGAATCTGTCACCAAATTGAGTAACTTTTAAAAGGGGTGAATGTTTCAGAATCAGTGGCATCTAGGTGAAGGAAAGAAACCCAAATTAGTATCCACTCACGCAAACCCAGCGGAAACCAGACCATTCCCTGTGCAGCTCATGGAACAGCTCATTACAAACTCAGCAACTCTATCTTTTCCGACATAAACTCTGCCTTGCATTGTGTGTGGATAAAGTTATATGGTAACGTCAATTCACACAGATGCACTACAGCAGAATCAAGCTGCTTGTGTGACAGCATGCTACAAAACCATGCAATTCACACGAGAAAATTTTAAAGCAATGGTTCCTATATCCAAAGCCTCACCACTCTCCAGAAACCTTAAGGCATCTCTGCATGAATGTCCACTTTAAAAAAAGTGGCCTCACTCTCTTAAAAAAACCCCTTTGTTTAGCACAACAAAGACCCATTATCTTTAAGTGACACCCTACTACAAAAAATTAAACACTACAAACCAAATGCATATACTGTAATTTTATACACAGATACATATTGTCCCTTTTAAATATCTTACGTCAGCAATACTGCAATATCTTTTCATGTAACTGCAAAACTAAATGCGCGTATTAGAAAGCTAAATTTCCTCTAGAAGTAGTATTTGAAATAGGAAATGAAGCTTAAAAAGTACATAAATATAACTATTACTTAGATAATTTTAAGTAATCAGAAGTCATTTTACAGTAAGTTGCAGATTCCATGAGCCTCACTACGTGCAATTGGATAGGCATTTATATATTGAGCTGAAGAAAAGTGTTCAGGGACGCATATCATACAACTAGAAAACTACTATCTCACCCTTGTATTGCTCTCAGCAAGTAACAAGATAGGATTTATTTCATAAATGCCATAATACTATTATAACTTGTGTAATGATTAACAACTGTACAAGGCTTTGAACTCTTTTTTAAAACTTAATCTATATAAAGCTCTGAAGCTTTACACAGTTAATACTCAGGATGACAGTTTACTGATGACTTTCTCTGTTTCCTTCTAAATAGAAAGACAGCTCTTTTCACCTTCCAGAGTTAATCTCAGACGGAGAGGGTTGAATTCTCACTGGGGAGGGAGTCATGCCCTGAACACACACAAACACACACAGTTACTATCTTTAGCGCTGTCATTCTGGAACATCACAAGTACTGAATTTTACAACCAGGTGAATTAGTACCCAGGATTTTCTTGTAAGAAATTTTAACTCACTCTTCCCATTCTTTTAAAGGAAAAACCCACAACATCTTTAACCTTCTATAAAATAATTGCTTTAAAAAACCTTTTAAAATAAAAATTAGGCATTTTTAAGAAAATTATTAATTCCATTTTTCCACAAAAGCCAATGTTTCAACCCAACTAATTTTCTAAATAAGTGCTTATTTGTGCAGTGTATTTCAACTATGAAATGCAATGCAATACATGTGATACACAAACACTATTGTCAGCAAATGACCATTTTGCTATGTTACTCACAGCCTGCCAGAGACTTAATGCAGTATTTCAGTCTGCTGAAAATATTGAAAATCCCTATCCAAATGCTGCTCCTCACGATGTCAGTAGGCCTCCCTGAAAATCAGGTACAGAAGGCCCTATACCACTAGTCTCTGGCTTTAGGATCAGACATGAAATCAATGTGAAGTATGAAATACGAGCAGTGTTAATATCAGGGATGGAGCCGGTGTCGATATAGAGATGTCATGGGAGGGCAGGGGAGCGGGGAAGAGGGGCTGCTTTATCACAGCTCCAGACCACGTTCTGTGACACAGACGATTCAGAGCCCAGATGGCCATACTAACTATTGCCTCCTCAGCCTCTCTGCAGTAAGCCTCCACCTGAGTAATGCCATTAAATACACACAATTGCCAGCAAAACCAAATGTAATTATTCCAAAGGTGCAGTAGCTACTCGGCAATCAGGAATTAATCTGATGTAAATACAATAAAGATGTTGCACAGTGCACGTGAAATACTTGGAGCATCCTGCTAAAAGAAAATATAGTAAGAACTACTTTCGGTCTTCATTTACACCCCTGGAAATCTAGAGTCCTTCCGCTAGGAGTTTCAGAAGAGCTGAAATAAGTTCTGAACTATTTTGTAGTTTAAGAAACACACAGAGAATAAGTCACTGAAACCAACAAATTACTACTTGTTAGAACACAAAAACAGTAACCAAGTGTTTTTGAAAACTTGGTGAGAAATAAATATAAATAACATTCACTTTCTGGGCTGAACCACATTTGCCAAGTTTCCACCCACTCCTGACTTTAGTGCCAAGTTATAAACCCCTATAAAAATAAAGTTTAAGATGAAAAGGCTGCCAGGCTGTTAATCTCTGCAGTGCTACTTGGAATTACAATTACACAGAGACATCACCTGACTTGCTTCCATAGGTGTATTTTTGCCTTATTATCAGTTTCCTTTTTCGATCACATTAGACTATACAGCCATGCACATACTCCCAATAAACAAACCAGATTCTAGTCACTTTAACCACTTCAATAATAAAAGGTTACCATTAACAGTTACGCTGGATGGAAAAAATGTGCATTACTCAACTGCTTAAGACTCTGTCCTTCTCTAACACATTGCCCATATCAGATTCCCTGTTCTTTAGTAACTATGGATCGGTACGGCTCTGTGGGGCTGGACAGGAGCGAGCCTGCGACAACCCYGAGATGGAGACTGGCACTGCCCTGGGAGACAGGCCAGCTTGCCGGCAATGCTCTAAGAAAAAAGGGATACAGGAGCCACAAAGCTGCTGCGACACCAATGTTCTGCCTCAGATCTTCCCGAGACAGGTTTTTTCCATTTGCATCCTCCATTTTCCATGTTCCTACCCCATTACAGTCTTTCCCTTATCCTTCCCTTGTTTTCTATTGTTCCACTCAAACTGGGGATACATTTACAGTTCTTGTAGTCCTGTATGAACTGGCTGGTACTTGAATATATTGGAATACAAAGCAGTGAAGACAGAGCAGCAGGACCTTAAACTGGGAAGGAAGGGGGTCCATGAACATGTGCTGTCTACATTCAAGTACTGCTAACAAACTTCCTCTGCTAGTGATGCCAGTGCTAGTTAAACAAAAGCTGGTCCAGGAGGCTGTTACCCACCTCCATCTGTGGTGTGACCACAGCAAAAGACATGGCAGCGTTTCCCTTTTCTCCCTGCATCACACTGCCTGGTATACGATTCTGCAGCTCTTTGCTTGAAGACCTCTTTTAAGCCAAGTACAATGCTACTGCCATATTTCAGAGCCACCCACCCTTCTGAAGCCATACAGTAGGTAGGCAGATACAAGGTGTCTGGACAACAGGTACTGCACTAAGCTCAGCAAGCAGCTTTCAGAGCACTCCAGGATAGCATCTGCCCTTCATTTTCCTATACCCCCCTACAACACGTCACTACCTCTACAAGACAGTCAGAAACCAACAAAATCCCCAGAATGGGAGCAGCAAATTGTCATATTTCAATGTTCCTTTCTCTTCTTATAATGATTACCACGTGTGTCAATGTATTTCAACTGCATACTGAGTTACAAACTTCCTGGATACAGCACAAAAGCAATCCAGTGCACCCTTCCCCTGTGTGATGCTCTTAACCTCTACCCAAATCTTCCTTGCACAGTCAAGCAGCTGACGCAGTCCACAGCACAATAGCTTGGGGTGGTCCGCATGCAACTTTCCATTTGAAATAAAATCAGCTCAAAAGATTTAAAATAAGATTTATTTCTCCACCTTCCCTTCCCCTCACTCTTTATTTTCACTGAGTTGTTAATAGGAACATTCTGACAAACAGCCTGTGGGGCATTTAGGGCTTATGAGCAGCACTGAATTGACTGACAGCACTGGAAACCAAATTCCTATGCACAATAACGGATGCTGCAGGGAGAGCAAGAGCGTAACACGTCTCCCAGCACTGCACTGCAGTGGGGACACAGAGGACCTGCCAGCACCCATGACCCAGCGAGTCCTGAACTTTTCAGTCCCACGGGCATACGGGCACTTTGCCCCAGAGTAGGAAGAGGCTGGTAAAGAAACGTTTTGTAATAAGTTACTAGCCGGCAGAATTGCCATGCTTCAATTGTGACAGGATGTCACCACCCAGGGCTGTTCTCCAGTGCTTCAGAGTTTGCTTCTTTGTTTTATTTATTATTTAAAACCTGGTGATCATAAAAGCCATTACCAGCAGTGGTCATGGCCAAGCAGGGAGAGCTCTGTGAACTCTAGTGTGCCCTGCACTCAGCTTGAGATAGAAAGGTTCCCACAATTTCTCCTGGCTTAGCACCATCCTACTCACTGGAGCAAGACTTGAACTTTGGAGCTCTGCCTGGGGGACAAAGCACTCTTCTGCACAGTACCACCCTCCGCCTCSGAGAGACAGGACTGCTGCACTACACCGAGAGGGTGCCCTCTTGCTTATGCTACATAATTATGAACTACCACTTTGTAAATAACAGAACCACTCCAGAGCACAGGAGGTGCTTTTAAAGTGGTAATTCTGTATCTTTTCATCTATAATTAGGATAATTACTTATTTCTTTTAATCACAGCCCACTTAACCACTTCAGTGCAAAGGGCTGGTCTGAGGAGTCTCATTTTCATTCAACATCTAATCTTCGTATTTACCCAAAGTCATTCACTGACTTCATTCACTGTCTGATCTCTCTGCCTGGGCCATTTGCTCCTGCAGTCAGGACTGGAGAAAAAGCAGGTTGACTGGAGAGGCAGACTTGATAAGAAGTTGTAACTTTTAAAACCTTTCCCTTCCTCTACTCCTGCAGGATAGCAAATAACCTCAAAATAGCTATAGAGCACATACAGAAATTGTTTGGCCGCTGGCTGTGGGTAGCAAAGGCCTTTATCCAAGCCTAATGGAAAACAGACAGGAAAGGCCATTGTCTGTTCTTCGTTGTGTTACAAATCGTTCAGTTCCCACCAAAGCACAAATCGCTATTTTTGTATTTAGAAGAACCATCATTAAACGTGGGCCTTTGATCAGCATCAGTTTCAGGTGAACTGAGCAGAGTGTACCAACATTGCTGACTCTCTCTGTGCAGCTGACCTTCTCCTTCCCTTGTCCTAAAGACTAGATCCAAGTTATCCCTTGGGACACAGAGATGCTAACATGTTTTCTGTCAGTTCTGCTTGAACATAGTAAGTCATATTCTTCCCATGGGCTGTCCCTGGACTGCATTGCTTCCAAAGATGCTTGTCAGAAGAGAAGAATTTAACCCATGATCTTACTTCTAGATTCTTTTGGGGTTACTGTACAGGTTCAAGAGGGCACACAGAAGTATGAACTCAGTTCTTCATAATCCTGTTAACATCGTTTGTAGACAGGACATGCCAGATCCATCTCGCAGAGAAAAGCATTATGTTGAAGGTGCTTTAGTGACCACCTGGTCTAATGCATGAATATTGGTCAGGTGAAATGGAAAAGGAGAAGCAGGGCAAACATTACTCAGACATTCTGTCTGACAGAAACACAAGAGAGTACTGGTTTAGATGGACTGATGGTCTCATCTGATATAAAAATATATCCCTTCCTGTTAAACTACTGTGACAGAAGTCTGTCCTGCTATTTAAGTACTAACCTTCCGTGGGCACCTCAAGAGGGAGGTGCAAACCTCCTAGAATAGCCAGTCAATTGTGCAACCCCTCCAGGAGATACATATGCATCTCCTCCTGACTCATAACATCAGAGATGGTGAAAGGAATGAGACAGAACACAAACATCATTAAGGCAGACATATAAACTCTTCAGATACTTCAAGTGAATAGAATTCAGTTCTGCTCTCAGACTTATGTCTTTATTCTGTGAAATCCACATGATCACAGATAGCCACATTGCAGCCTTCACACCAGGAAAGCTTATGCCTGTACCTAAGCTTCAGGTTTTCCTCCCGTTCCAATCTAATCTCCACTAATGCTTACTTTCTAAAAATTCCTTTCCTTTTGAGCTAACAGGTTGCTGTTTGGCAGCACACAAAAATATTTTTTTAAATATGAAGGAAAATTCATTTTGAGATTCTGCAGATTAAAAAAAAAGAAGTGTTTGCTTTTTAGAAAATGAAGATGACCATTCTTTATTAAGAATTCAGAAGTGGCTGGACAGAAGTCGCAGCCTCAGCACACAACTGGTCCTCACTGAGAAAAGCACTGTACTTGGAACAGGAGACATTTTAAAACCATAAAGTTGAGTGACGTTATTTGAGCAGGTTTGGTCAGCATCTCTTAATTAAAAAAGGTATAATGTCCCTGCCATGCAGGGACAAGACACAGGACAAGTGGCTAGGCAGTTTCTCTACAGAAAGGTTTCCAACCTTTACTGTACTGACATATGTTCCCTAAAGCAGCAATGGCTGCAGCTCCAGCCACATGTATGCGCAAGAGATGGCATTCAGCTAACCGGACGTATCCTTCTGCCACGACACAAGTACTATTAAGAGTCAGAGTCACTGCTCCAAAACAGCCAGAAGACATGAAAGACATTCTGCAAAGCTGAAATTCATACATGCATTTACTTTAGATAAAAGTTAAGCTTAAGTAAAAAAAACAAACCCAAAGGGTCTGTTTAAATTCTCTTTACAGAGAGGAATAGCCAAGAGGGCCACAACTTATAAAGCTCTTGGAACGCACTACAGTGGGTAAATTGTTTCTTAACAATACATGCGCACAAATCCCCCAAGCTGGCACTTAACATCAGGGACAACGCTGAAATACAAAATGCTAATGTGGGTGTGGAAAACAGTAGTCAAGGGGTCTGTAACTCTTTCTGAATCTTGACAACTTTAAACTTATATTTAAAGAGAGATGCCACTTTTTCCTCATGACCAATGCAAACCAATGAATTACTCTCCTCATAAAGCAGCACAGCAGTCCACAGACTAAGAGGATGTCTCTGAGTCAGAGATGATCTTCAGGTCATGTATGTCATCTAGATGCTGAAAAGCTTGCTTGCAAATGATGTTATTTTCTTTTCTTTTTCCTTAAGAAAGTGAGGAAAGTCCTATTTTTAGTGAAATAAATACACAGTCACGAGTGTAAAAGTAAGCAAAGGAAAAATTATAGTAATGTCAAGAGCCACAGAGCTGACCTGAATGACCCTAACTGGTTTAGTGCCAGAGCCGCGACTAATATCCAAACAAGACATGAAATGATCTCTTCTTAAAAAACTTAACATTTCTGCCTCAATCTGTTAGTTAAAAAGGCAAAAGGTCAAGATCTATATATGCATATATATACATACATACCTATATATAAACCCCTCTATTTACATAGAGAGAGAGAGATACACACGCATGTGTCAATAAATAGGATATTTTTAAAAGTCAAAAACACTGCTTGGGAAAGATCTGGTGTGCCTTTTCATGAGGCTTCCACAACATCTGCTTCAGAGGAACAATTAAAAACTATTCCTCAAAGCACATAATGACAATTTTCCCCAGACTCGCACTGGCATTATCACCATGCCGCAATCCTAGATTCCTTCAGCCTGGAAATAACAAAGCTGGGAGCCTTTCTGAATCCTGTTTCTAACCTCTCTCAACCTACAACAGCCTCCAGAACCCATTGTAATAAAAACAGATTGCTCTGTCTATCCGTTATGGGAAGTAAGCAAACATACTTTCAAGAATAAAACAGCACACAAACAACAAATCAGTAATATTGGAAAAATCAAAGAGCAGCCAAAGCAGATTCTCATTTTCAGGAAGCTATGAAAGCTTCTTCTTACATTCCTGATCTGTTGAAATAACTGAGCCCTCCTCCTTTAAACTGAAAAGCCTCATCATTTCACAAAAACTTTGAGACAGCCACAGTCTCAAAACTCACATCCACAGAAAGCTATATTTTGACAGCCACTGATGGCAGGAGCAAAGATGAAATGTTCTTCATATGCAGACAAAGAAAATATGTCTTTTTATTTTTAAGTTCACAATGTATTTATTTCTCCCCTCTGCCTTCCTAACTTCCTCCCACCAAGCTAAGTTGTGTCATCAGGCAAAAAGAAAAAATTCACACCAGTTAAGAGTTTCAGTTGTGAAAGAATTCTGATGCAGTGATAGTCCTTCTGATAAAAATAGAAAGCATGACACTTCGAAGTGAAATATCTATTGAGAAATAGAGCTAAAAAATATTCAAAATGCTATGAACCCAAAACACTGGGCAATGAGTAGGTAACTGGTACAAGTTTGATCCCTTGACAATGATCTGAGTTGTATGGCAAAGCTCTGAAATACTTCTCTCCATACATACATATATATACGTATATAGTTACTTACAAAGTGTTATTTTTATTTGTGTATCTACTTGTTAATCAAATTAAGAACCAATCCAAACCTTTTAAACCATTATTCAAATCCTGAATTTCAACATTGAATACCTTCTCCCAGCTTCAGCAAGTTCAGCATCTAGAGAAACCAGACGAGCGGTTCTCGGATTGAGAGGAGTAACCCCGTGGGACTGGGCAGGAGAAAGACAGTTTGAGAACCACTGGACTAAGCCATTGCTGTATAATTGTCATCAATTAATATGTAACCTTTATTAAAAAGGGGGAACTCTGATTCTTCATTCAAGTCGGTTTAAACACACTTAAACCCCATCATGTACGCACAACTGTGTACTAAAACACCTTGCTTCCCTCAAAAAGAAGAAAAATAAAAAAGTAAATAAAAAGAGTTTAAAAAAGGCTCCACATGGTAATATTAAATTCATTCATGGTGCATATTCTGAACAAAATTACAATACAAACTAGATAGCTTAATTACCACCCCAAATGATTACAGACGTCCATGAGGCGAAGAGAAAGTTCACAGAAGAACTGTAAGCTTTTTGTTTCCCAACTACTGTACATTTTCCATTAGAACTGTGTTAATGTAAGCTCTCTCAAATATCTACGTGTATCCCAAGGAGACTGGAAAGAGTGGACATCCTGTTATAAACTCACTCCTGTCCTCGCACGTATCCCAAGTGGTAGGCTCAGAGCCAGGAGGCGACAAAAAGCCTCCATCCTCACACCAGCCAATTCCCGAATCTGTCTGTGTACTAACTCTCGTGCCGCTGAGTAAACTGTGAATGTCTTAAAACCTTAAGGGGCTGGGGTGGGGTGGRAGAAAAAATTCAAGCAGAATTTTATTCTAGCATCGTCTTGACACAAGACAAAATTACCATGCTGAGCTGAACTAACTGAAAACTTTTTTTAAATTACAAGCATAAATAGTTTAGCTGTCTCTTCGGTGAGTTCAACAGAATGCACACTGAGAATGTTTACTTGAGATTTGATACAATTCCATTTGTGTACAGTTTTTACATCTGTTGCTAATGATATCAAATTATTGATTGTTCACTTTCTTATATTTATTTAAACATTAACTACATACTCGGCAACCTGATGCTTTTCTTTTTTTTTTTTCCAGAGAACTTTTTATTTTTGCCTGGCTTCAGTTGTAATTACTTTGATCTTCCAGAGTGTATAATTATTTTACTGTTTATTTATTTCTATGAGAAAGGAAAAAAGTTTGACCTAGGAGATCTATATGTGGCAATTTGTAACAGAATCACATAGCTTATGTTTAGGAAATCATGGTTTTGATTAAGAAGCAACCATTTAGTTCCCACTGTTTTATTAAAACAGACATTAGCAGATAATAGGAAACACATTTAACACTGTAGGCTGCATTTAGTTTGCAACATCAATAAAGTTATTCTGAAGCCCCTTCCTATTTTGCGTTTACCACAGCTCATGTGAATTGTTTTTTGCTTTTACTTTCTAACAACCAGCTCTAGAGTTACACATGGATATGGGTGCTGGTCCCAAAGACTCTAAATTATAGTTTTACACAAGCTATCCAGATCACAACCCGAAAAATGAATTGCTGCATCATCCATCCACCTTCATGGAAAACCTACGTCCTTTTTTTTAGTTATTATTAAAGGAGTATGTGATGACTGAAGCATATAACCCAAGTCACTGATTTTGCATACTAACAACTGAGCTGTCCTGTAGGAATATCTGGCTACAGAAAAGAAACAAAATGTCATGAAAAGAGAGATGATGAGAAATTGAAACCACCCAAAGAAGTGCAGAAGTATTCCTCTTTGCAGGGGGTTTAGATTACTGCCCTGAAGTTGCATAGCTGTTTATTCTCCATGCACAACTGTACCTGCCACAGACTCTTTGTTTTCTCTCCCACTCATACGGTTGATGAATCAACACTACTTGAACTGCTTTATAGCAGCTTGTGTTTACTTCACACATACCTTAACCTTCCTTTTTCTCCTCCTACTAACAGACACATACACTTCCAAACAGCAACGACTGGCTGTGTCTCTTTGAATAGCACAGATACAGAGTTATCTGGTAAACTCTTCAGGTTTGGATCCTTGACCTCTTGGTTGAGGTCTCATTCTGCTTTTACTACACTTAACAATTTAACTGTGCACTTACTAAGTAAAAAAAGTACGAGCTTAAAGAATTCAAAGCTCTAAGAACGGAAGAAAGTGGAAGACAGCAGTGCACTAGAAACTCTCAGAAGCTGTAGTGCCATCTCTACAGTTAAGAACACTACAGTTAAGGGCCTCCAGTGCCTCTGCAACTGGCACCCTTGCCCAGTTTGGAAAAAAGAAGAAGGAAAAAAAAAAGCCCATCTCTGTTCTCCTAGAACAGCAAGTAAAAGCAAACGGTGATGACCCTGAAGCTGTTTGATTCCTTTGATTGTTTTTTAACCAAGAGGATATGTTAGAGCACTTCGAATAAAATTATTTTATTAAGAGATACCATTTAGAGAAAAGAAACACTTCTGAGTCACACAACGCCAATTTAAAGAGAGAAGAAACTATCCAATTTATTTGGCAGAAGGGTAACTATGTACTAAAATGTCCAATCAACATTTTTACTTCAAGCCTAAATCAATTTAGTAGGTAAAAAGCAACACCTCCATTTCCTCATCTGCATTGTTACCCCACTTCTGCCTGAACAATCTTCCTTCTAGACACAAATAATTTTACCATAAAACATTCTTCTTTTTTTTTTTCCCCTGTGAAAATCTAATCACTGCACAGCCCAGGCCTGAGCATCTTACAGGTACGCTCTGCACAAGCCAGACGTGCAGAGGAAAACCAGATGCCTCAGAACTTGTTCTGGTATTTTACGCAATTTTGTTTCATGTGTTCCTAACTCAAGCAGCAGACTCTTTATGGTATTATTATGCAGATTTCTAGTCTGTCCTATGGAAACTAAACAAGCAACCTTTCATAGCTCATGTATGCCAGCCTTTTAAGAGAAAAAGACGGCAGACTCTTTTTGAAAGATGCTAATCTTCATGCAACTACAAATACAATGGCTTCTCAAGAAGGACAGGACATTACCCTATTTCTGCATAATGCTTGTGAATCCTGTTATGATTTTCCTGGCCACTGAAAGGATCACAGACAGAAACAACAAAAATAGCCTATGTCTTCTTTCAGACAATGAATCTTCCCTTCAGTGGCATAACAGAGAGAAAAACTATGAAAAAAACTATCACAGGGTAAAACTAATCTCCAAGGCTGATAGACGTTTGGGCAGAGAGGAGCCAGTCAGTATTGTGGAAAAACTTTTGACTATCCCCAAACTCCTGCTCAAAGCACATGTGTGTTTTAAAACAAAAAACCTACCAAAACAAATGGTTCAGTACACACGCAAGTCCCTTCCCAAAGGAAAGGATGAATAAAAGAACAAACTACACATGACGGATGCTTGTCACATCACTTCGTGTACTATTAGAAGGTGATCAGACATTTCAGTGGTGAGAGTGGGATGAACTTACGTAGAATAATTTTACTGCCTCAGGCATTCACTGCTAACCAACTAATACAATTTCGTTGTAGAAAAAATACAAACAATGGGCTATTTTCATCTTAACTTCAGTGGGTGCAGCCCCTTGTTATTTAGCAACATCTCCTAACAATCAGGTATTAAATGCACCACTGGTATCCAGATTCCACACGATAAAACATAGCAGGAATGCCAGTACACTTAGTAGTATTGAAAACAGAGAGCAAGGGCACATGTAACTTAGAAAGACAGTTTTTTAGCTTTCATGAATAAAACGCAACTAAGGTAATTTACATAGCAATTTAACTTTTAAATCCAGAGCTACTAGAAGACTTTTTTTCCAAAACGTTTTAGCTTAATTCAAAACATAGTTGATCTTTCAGCACAGCTAAATGGGATATTTTAAGCATGTTTTAAGTGGCCTGTGTTTTCACGCCAGCCTTGTTTGTAAAGTATCAGATTTAATTTCAAATGTGCTGTGACTGTGCCCTCTTTGTAGACAAATTCACTAATATTATTATAGCTTATTATCACTTTTACTTAAAGAAAATAATCTCAAACTGTCAGCAGAAGTTCAAGAACTTGGAAAGTCACAAAAAAATCAGTTTACCTTTAATCTTCTTGTACTTTTTGTACCATCTCCCAAACTCCTGGCACTTGGTTGCTGACACATTGGCATAGTATGTGCTATTTACAATGGATGAAATCATACTCTGGAAGTACAGAAAGAAAGACAAAAAGTGCTTTAAAATATCTTGCACAATTAGAAATCTTTTCCAGGGAAAGTCAATGACATGCGAGTGCACAATGACCATCCATTTGCGACTTTAAAACCAAAAGAAGTGTCTGATGAGTACACAAAATTAGTTTTATTCTCCATTCTGTATTCCCAGCCATAATTAAAATTAGAAAATAATAATTATTATTTTGCATAATAATGTAAAAAAGACACAGTACAAACCTAGACTGAGACCTGCAGCTCAGGCCGGGGGGGGCAGTTCTACTTTACTTTGTACTTGTGATATTACAATATCTAAACTTTAGTTGCATAACAACAGGCGGTGCCATGCTGGGGAACACATGCTCACTGCACCTGGGTGAGAACAAGCATGATTTAGCAACCAGATCCTAAAGGTAAGATTAGATGCTCCAGCATGCATAATCCAAATAATGCTTTTCAGATGTCTCTGTTCTGCTTCCAAATGCAGCGAGACCACACAGCCAAGAATTGGAGAACATCCGTGCTACTCGCTGCAGAACAACAGTTAGGCAAATAAGTTAAATTAATGTAATTTATAGAAATGTGTGATTAGCCCTTGTGTGAAAAATCACCCAAAGGAGAAATTAACAGTGTCATTCAGAGCGAAGGGAACTACACATACTACAATACAGAACAGCCAAAAACCACAAAAAAGCTCAACAAAACTGAAATATCACTTGCTTAACCACCACCCCTCCCTACTCTTTGCGAATTCCCTCTAAGTGACTCTTAGTACAAGCCAACTGAAGCAGAGAGGAGCAGAGTTGTTTTGCAGCACCTGATACCCATAAAAATGATACTTTATATCTGGGATGCTTCTGCCCATAGGGTGGGAAAGAGCCTGGCTACTGGTAGTTCTTCCTTTCTATTTTTTTCCCCTCCCTTCATCCATTCTGTAGTGGAGGTATCTTTTTAACAACAACATTTTGCTTTCCTTCCCCCCCCCCGAACTCTTGCAGGGTCAAATCATTCCCAGCACGTGTAAATTTCCAGCAAGGAAATGCAATCTAACACCACTAACAACATGGGAGCCAATGCACCTTCTCCAGAAATTACACTTTCCTTATGCCCTCCTTCCTCACTTACGTCAAAGCTCAGAAAAAGCCCTGGCACATTTTATGACCTTTCTGCACAGAGATGAGAGAGCGAGGATGATCTCACAGCTCAAGCAAGCTATTTACTGTAGGTTCAAGCTCTGGCCCACCGGCTCCTGCAGGCTCTTGTGCAAAATGGGATCTTGGCCATCTCTGGAAAGCTACAAAGCTTACACATTGGCTTACTCAATTTTAACAATGCTTTAAAAACAAAAACATCCCCTTGCTCTTCCAGATTTAGCCAGCCTTCTACCCAAATCACTGCAATATCACAGGACTCCAGCTGTTCCTGAACTCTTGAGTTTTGGGGACTTAAAAAATGTGAGCAAAACTGAGAGACTTAAGATAACTGGGTGGTGCAATTAGTTTCAGTCTTCCACAGGTAATTTCACTTTCACTAAAGAGGCTCTTCTGCCTTTTCACTTTAACTTTTCTACTCGAAGGCTGCTACGGTACACTGCAGTAGAGTCTGAAGACTATGAAGTAAGAGCCTTTTAAAGTGGCAGCTTCAGTTTCTAAAACTGAGATTCAATTTTCTAATTAAAATCAATATTTTGAGACATAAACCTAGCATTGTGGCAGTCAGCAGCAATTCCACCCCCCATAAATCCTCCCTTGCTCCAAGTCATTTTAACAAGCAATAGTATACTGGAAGCCTGACATGGAGATAGCCTCTGCTAAGGAAGGATTTTGAACAAAGTTGAGCTAACTTGGTTTTTTTTGGAGTCTCTACTTCCAGTCACTAAGGAAGGGTTGGGAAATTGTTTAGCTCTGTCTACATAATAATTTGGTTTTTCCCCTTTTTTTGTCCCCCCAGATCCTCTAGTTCTACAATAAATAGACATTACTGAAATTGTAGCGCTATTAAATATCACAAAATATATTAACCCATTAACCTTTATTTGCGAAAGCAAAGCTTAAACTAAATAGTAAAATCAAATAGTAAATCAACCATTGGTGAAAAATCCCAGGACAGATTCTCTTCAACTGCTTGACAGTAGAGCAGGGGAAGGAACCATAACAACTTTCAAACTACATATCCTCACTATTAAATGAAAAGGAATCCTAGGGGTATTTCTGCTAGGAATCTTGATAAGTCTGCAGAAAGGAAATATCCATTCAGAAGAGAGTGGCAAAAAAAAACCTGACTAATTGCAAATTTCTGAATAATGCATATTATTCCTGGGAAAATCCTTAAAGAAGGAATAGATTACCTGAAGTAGCAGATATGTTTGGTATGTGTGTGGCCATGACAGCCATGTGGAATGAAAACTACTTAGACCAGGAGCTAAGAAATATCCACACAAAGAAAATCCGGTGCAGTAAGTTCAAGGAGAAAAACATGGGACGTGCTTACATGGCAAGAAATCTTGCTCCAGCAAAGAGACAAAACTCATGGTCAGTGCTGAAATGAGTTACACAATATACAGGAAAGACAGAGGTCTCTATGCAAAGGTGGAAATGCCAAAATAATTGGATTTCTTTCTGCCACACACACTCCCCCCACCTACCCTCCTTCCCCCCAGCTTGGTTAACTGGGATTTGTTTGTTTGAAAAGGAGACGTATGCTAAGGGTAGCTAAGCTGCAGCCACACAATACACCTAGCAGAAAAAAACAGAACAATTTTAAATCAAAGTGAATGATTACATTTCCCATTAGCGGCAATCAGAATCCCCATCTGGGCTGCACGGAGAGCTCAGGCACTGAGAACCAGAGACGGAGCACCGTCGCTGGTGGGAGCGAGAGCTCCCCRCGCTGCCCCTCTCCACTTCTGTACTTGAGGCACTGTGAACACATTAATAAACAGCAGCATTTACTCTGCAGTTTGACTCCTAAGAGACCACTCTGCAATTTGCTGCTGTCAATAATATATTAACCACAAGGGGGTTGTAATGACATTTCACATTTGGCACGATATTTTTTTAAAACTGATTTGGGAGAAGGAATTGTATTAGAGGCATATTCAGATGATGGTAATAGACAGCTCCTATACAACCTTCCATTGTATCTTTGCATTTTGTGAGCCAAAACAAAAGAGACTGAAACTTTTTATGGCAATAATAACAATAATAATACAAGCTGCATTCTTGCAGTCCCAGTTCAAGGGTTAGTCACTACTCAAGGTCACTTACATCTGTGCTTAAAAGTAAGCAAGCTCAATTTTCTACAGAAGGATCTCCTTTTAGCTTTGTCCACTAAATAAATACTGGGGCAGGGACTTCTGCTGCTACAGTCCTGCCATCAGTAATTTTGTAAATATATTTCATACTGAGGCTATAGAAGGAGTAAACCAACTGCAGCATTTCCACCTGGTAGGCTTTGAAACTGAAGTGGCAGGAAAAAGACCCAGACAACAAATGAATTCTGCATATGAAATGATGCATAGTTTAGTTATACTGGATATTGAAGAAGACTGGGCAGAGACAACCATATGCTGCAATCATCATTAGCTGACCAGATTCCACAGATAATTCTATTTAAAGAAATTACACTTAAACTGTGTGAAAAGAAAAATACTTTTGTATTCAATGCACTTATGCCCTGTGCGTATCTAGAGTCACTGCTACTCCTTTAGTAAATAAGGCAAGTTACATGGCTTTTCCTCACACAGCCTTTCCATTCCTGTTAGTTCTGCAGACCCAACATGGCTAAGGAAGATGAGGAACGTGATTCCTACCAATTGCAAAGACCTAAATTCTGCTGTGTATCTCACCTCTGTGCTTTCCCTGGAGTTGTAATCATAACACAGTGAGGCAAATTTGTGCTGGTTATACATAAAAAGAATTCTCTTGGTTCACAGAGGCTTTGGATCATGAATTGCAGGATGAGCGTACAGTGCAATGCAAGACAGGCAACCACAGGAGAAAAAATGTTGGATACAGGCTGGCAAAGCAATGGATTTTTAGCAAGCAGGGATTACTGATGTTTTGACTTTTTAAAGATACAATAGACAGATTAACCTATGATTCTAATAAACTTTTTAGAAGGCAACATATTTTTTACTCCTAGCAAAGTTACTTGGTCTGCGTGCTGAAGTGTTTTTCTGTTTTTTCTGAGAGGCAAGGAGGACTCAGTCATGAAAATTTTATGAATCTCTTGTTATGACAATCTGAAGTACAAATAGAACTCATGATATCTGTAGGAACCTCTGTCTTAGTGTCTTAGAGGTGACATCACTGCCATTTATAAAGCAGTCATGGAGAATGAGACTGAGTTTTTGTTCTTTTTTTAACATAATTACATATACATTTTTTGTTGCTGTTTCCTAGAAATTGGGGCACAACTGTTGAAACAGCATACTTTTTATCATAGTTGGAGGCTGATGAGAGCTACCTATGGGTTAGTGGGGGAGGCAGGCCTCTGCTAGTGGGACGAAGCAATTCAAGTCTTGCATTTAAGGATCATTAGTCCTATTGCAAAAGGTTCAGAATGAAGAATTTACATCTCTCTGAACAGCAGGATAAAAATCAACCAATTCATTCATAATTTCCACCTGGCAACCCACTAAGAAAACGTGGAATAAAGATACTCTTTTTCATATTAATTAGAATATCTCCTTTCTAAAGAAAACAAGAAATTTATTTGATATTTATGGAATTGTTTAGTCTAAGCCCTTTACTGAACAAATATGAGCTTTAGATCTTGTAAATCTGGCTTTCCCTAAGCCTGTTAAAAACACTGACCTGTGAGAGAGGGCATTCTTTGGCTAATGTGCTCTGATTCATCTCTTTGAGCAGTTCCTTTAAGGCATTGCGAACTGTGGCGTGGTTCCACTGCTCTGCTGGCAAGTCTTCCAACTTTGAACAACTGTTAAAACAGAAAACAAAAAGTAGATAGATAGAATCATCACCTTCACAGATGCTTACTCTTCGTGTACAGGTGCTATAGACCTTTAAGCAGCAAGAACAACCTTGGAGCTTCCTGCTTAGCCAGCCCATCAAGGTGTTTCTCCCCTCTTTCCCCTCCCCACCAAGCCCAACTCCCAGAAGATGTGTAGTTTAACTAAAAGAATGACAGTACATGGCAGGAATAGCAGCTAATCCTGCTATATTATATGTGTGCATAACCATTCCCTCTGGGGCCTGGTGGAGAGCAAAGAAACTGCGTAAAGCAAGCCCCAGAAATGGCTGGATAAAGCCATTCTTTCCAGACAGAGAAAGATACTCCTGCTGGGATAGAAAAATAAACATATATGCCACACTGTCACTAACAACATCGCTAAACAGTAAGGGCCCGCATTATGTGGAGGCAAGGCTTTGAGCAGTGAGTCTGAAAAATTAATTTTATTTTATACCGGTTCTTATACTGCCCTCGTCACTGAAGTATCCAAGAGCCTTTCAGAAACACATTAAGCCATATGCCCAACATCTGTCACATGTAGTTTATCCTCACTTTCATTCTACAAGAATTGCATATGTAGTGAAGCTTTTGTCTTCATGTGACTTGTGCCTCTTTTAATTTAACAAGCTTATGGTCTGTGTCTACATACATGGGGACAGACCCGAGAAGCACATCAGAAAGTTGGGAGAAGCTTGCCATTGCCATTCATGCCTGAGAAACTTAGTGCAGCTCTCCAATCAGCCTCTGAGGTGGTTCTGCCTTCTGCCTATACAGCCCGGCTTTACCCTTAGAGTTGAAAGTTCAGTTGTTGAGGAGTCCAAGTAGTCAATGACCATCTTTATCTCAAAGTCACAGGCTATCTTTTATTTACACGGCATCCAGGCATTCAAGCACTTTGAAGATAAAGAATGAGACCTTGATCTTGGGTTGATACCCTCCAGTAACACAGACGTGACAATAGGCTACATGGACTCCTAGTAGCTCGTACTTCTGAGCAGATGAGTTACTGCACTCTAGTTTTATAGCGGCTACAGGCTCTAGATGCTCTTTTACAACTATGCTGCGGAGATGCAGTCTAGCTGAGAAATGATAACAGTATATAAAACCAAGGAAATGCCTGTTAGTGGGAATTGGAAACCCCAAGCCCCATCAGAGATGTAACAGGGAAGAAATGTTGCTGTTTGGGGGGCTAACGTCAGTGAGGCACCAACTACTTCCAAATTCCAAACTGAACTGAACAGTTGGAGGGTATGTACCTGCCACCAAAGGACACAGACACACGTCCCAGTGGACCCCTCTTCTGTTCAAGTCAAGCTTCAAAGAACTGTGGGCAAATTTACATTCCAGACTGTCTGTCATCTTTGCCTCTTTCTCTGACATGTCCTGGCCATAGAGCTACAGCAGACTGCACAATGTAGGCTTACCAGCAGGTCTAGAGTATGCCATGCGCTGCCAGGGACCTGCCACAACTCCTTACGTAGACATCAGTAACTATTTGAGGACTCTTTTGGAGGCCAATAGAGAGAAAGGGAGAGAAAAAGTGGGAGAGGGGGAAGGGAGGGCAAGTAAGTGTAAAAGTGTCAGGAGCTTTTGCTTTTCTAATCAGAACTAGCATTCAGGGAAGGAAAATATTTTCCAAATGCCAAATGGAGCTGCAGTAACACATCCCTTCCTCATCTTCTCGCCTTTTCACTGGGAAGACCACTGGAGAAAAAAGGAAAGTCAACAAGCTCCCCTCCTCCCCATCTCAGCAACTGGCAGTAGAAGACCTGGATTCTCACAATGCAGCCCCTGGAAAAAGGCAAGGAGTTTATTTTTTTGATACAATAAGGCCTCGAGAATCCATTAAATCAGGGATTGTGGAAAGGTCTGCCTTTAAAGGTCCCGTATCTTTACTTGATTGAGTTTCTGCCCCTCCCCTCTCTGCTACCATATTGCTACTTCAGAAAACATACAAAATCAGTTGGAACATCCACCAAAAAGCTGCCAGGTGACCCGCCCTTCTCTTCATTTTTCTTTTCATTTCATCAAAAGACCAGAAATTAATGAAGACAGGATGTGCTAATCTCTGTAGTAACGCTGTAATCGACAGAGCAGCTCAGAGAATAGAGCAGGACAGATGTTCAGAAACACCCACCTTTGTAATTGGATTTTCAATGTCACAACATGATAGACATCTTGTAGCATGTCGGCTACTGTCGCATCTGGTGCATCAGTCACATAACTGAGAGGGAGGGGATTCCACCTCCCAAGCTTGATTATTCCTGAAAAGAAAACAAAAAATTCATACTTTGTATTTTATTGGCCATTTACTAAACCCTTTGATAAGCTTGTTTGTTCACGAGATTCAAGATCTGCCTTGAGGTTTATTGCAGTCTTGCTCAAAAAGATGTGTTGTACTGACTCCTGAAGCAAACAATGGGGAAGAGTAGGAATAGATTTTAAATTCTTAGCAGAGAGTTGCTGACATGTTCCTGGCTCTTAAAATTACTTCAAGGAAGCACAGGAGGCTTCCTCCCTTCACATCTTTCATCATCCCACTAAAGCCTAGTTCTCTAAGTTAGAACAAGCTTTAAATACTCTATAGTCCTGATTTTGCAGTCTACAAAACCCTTCAGTAAATAAATGCATTGGTTTTGACTTGAACAGGAAAATTCCTATGTGTGGGCTTTCAGCACACAGTTACAGTCTAAGCACGGTACGATTCCCAGTGTGGATGGATGGCACTGGAAATCCACAAAGTAGGAAGAGTTCGCTCCCAGCTACAAGTTGCACTATGCAGACGGCTGCTTTTCTTTGCRAAAAAAAAACAACTGCAAGCTGCTGACCGCAGATCCAAAATAGCATTTTGGGGGCGGGGGGGAATGCTGTAAGTCCTATTTCTACTTCTGTTCATTCTTTAATAGGGATCATCACCTCTTCTGGATGAGCTTGTCACAAAGACTGTAAACTTGGATGGTAAACCATTTGGTGCAGAGGTATTATTTCTGTTTAGACAATTGCAGAGGGCCCACCCACACCAAAAACAATGACTAATACCCAGGAATGACTTCCAGGAAGACGCCAAACAAAGAAAGCCACAGTGCCATCTTACATGAGAGCAAAGCAGTTCAGCCTTGTTCTGCACTATTGCAACTACTGCTTTTATTCCCTCCTCCACCGTGTTCCCATTGCCCCACTGTTCTGCTCGCATAACTTTTCTCAGTGCAGCCCTACAAGACACCAATCACCTTTCCTCCCATTTAAACTGATGCCTTTTGAGGTCTGCTTATATACTTTCTGATCTTCGAAAAGACCATCTGTAAACTCTACTGCCAGAAATACACTAATAGATGAGAAAACTATTTCCTTAACAGGAGCTCCAAGAACCCTCCTCTTTGGCTATCTGGAACGATGCTGTGATGCCAAGAAACTTCAACTCTCTCCTCCTCACTTTCTGCTCCCAGTTCTTCACCAGCTCTGGAACTAATCAAACTGCTATACATGGCAAAGGCCTTTTATCCTGATCTTCCAAACATGATTATAAAATAAATACCACCTCTGAAACAGTGAAAACAAAGCTTCTTGCAGAGACAATGACAACACAATATGAGCCCATGAAATAACTGCTATGGAGTATTTTTTTCCCCATTCCTACACAGGTTGAGGAGGAAATAATTTTAGTACAACTCCTTTTCTGTAGCACTTAAATGTTTGCATTTACCATTGACATACTGCTTTGCAAGGTATTCTATCAGCACATACCGAAAGAAGCTCCAAGCAACCTAGTTCATCCTCAGTGGCACAAAATTTCACTGTAACATGCTGGTACAGACAGGCTAATATTTCAAGAGCAGATTAGAAAGCTTTTGGCAAGGGGAGATCTTGTCCAAATGAAACAAAAAGTTAGTAAGTATTGCTTGATATCCAATGCTTGAAAATGGGACATAAACAGAACAAAAACATTTAAATGATGCACTGTTTCAGTATTAAGATTTAACAATCTGGTGCTGAATATGCTGCAGTATAAATAGTGCCTGGACTCAGATCCAGTAGAGTAACACACAGCACTCATTCACAGCACCGTATGTCTCCAGTGCTGGCTCCTTGAGTCATATTCCACTTGCCAAGAAAAGCTGTTTTTCTTAAGGGGATAGTTTACTTAATGTTATCTCTGGTGACAACAAGAAATGCATATAGTACAGCATATATTAGTCATGAAATGAGCATCAAGGGTCCACTGAGTGAAATACATGCTGGGAAAACACAGTTTAGCTGCTGACTTCCTTCACCCCCTTCTGCTATATAATAAAGCAAAATCACCTAAAAATCCAGAAATCTATACCAGCTTCACAGAACACTTGGCTTCCTATGTTTAACCACGCCAAGTTTTCATGTAATTGAAAAAATAAGCATCATATGTGCCCCATAAGTCACATCTAAATTGGTAATATTTTACAAGAGGCTTTATTTTTCATTCAATTAAGGAAAGCACTCAGAGAGCACACCATCTGCAACTGCTCGGGCCTGGCAATGCTGGCGAGAGACAAAGAGACGGTCGGGGGTCACTGAAGTTACCAAAGGTGTCCCCAAACTAAAAAAGTTTAAAAGAGAAAAACCACAGCGCAGCTACAGTGCACCATGGGAAATACTATGCAAATTGCTTTACAGGAAATGTCTGCTACTACTGGAAGTTAGGTCGATTTTTTTTTTTTAATCCTCCTCTACAACTGGAGAGGAAATTGTTTTGGCTGGATTTAGACAAACACAGGTGTTACCATAATGCTCGGTGCCTCTGCACGTTAACACCTGCTGCGAGTCCTTTACTCTGTGTTACAGCACTGCTGATGTGCACTATTTTTTCAGCCGGTGTGATATGACGTGTGAATTTTTTTTTTCCAGAGCACATTAAGCTGGTCCAAACGATAGCCAGAAGCCATGGTTTCCATCCAGCTCCTCAGCAGACTTCACAGGTGGTTTATTTCATGGCACCGACACTACTTAAGGCAACTCTTGGGCTGCATTTGGGAAGATGATGCCAGCTTGTTGAGCAAACGTATTCTCTGCACACTGGAAGACATCTCTGAAAGACTCCTCAGTAAAATCTGAGTGGACTGAAATTTTCCCCCTAACAAGGTCCCTTCTCATCCAGGACTGGGTGTTTCTAGTGTAACAGCAATGCCAAGGTGAGCCAGCGTGGTAGCAAGGAGTCACTTCCACATACACATTTTTTATTGTTCCTCTCATTGACTCCAAATGGTACAGCGCAGGCCTTTAAAGAAATCACTTTGGCCTGACTGAGCTTTTATCCTACCACAACTGCGACTTGGGAGTGGGGACAGGAATGAGCAAAGGTCACTGTGTTACTAATGAATATACTACTGCTCCAGCAATATCACTCCTCTGCCAGCTCCAGACCTTCTCAAAATTATGTGTGGATAATGCGCAGCAGATCAGACTGCTCAGGAAATCCGAAAGCACATCTTTCGTGAGTTCACAAAACTCTTCTGTTAATAAGTCTGGTTCTCTTTCCTGCATCAATGAACCTTTGGGACTCTTTTCCTGTAAGAGTTTTTTGAATGGAAAGTTCAACAAATTTCAAAGCTTGCACACACTCAAGAAATGGCAATACACTAGAACAGCTCTCGAGAACTCATCTAGAAATGGTTGAATGCAGCCCAGGCCAGTTAGTCAATTAAAGACAATAAACAGACCAAACAGTTTTCTCAAAAGCTTTTTTTTTCAAAATGTATTTTAGAAGAGATTTTCTATCCATGCTGGCTGTTGGTTCTTGAAAACATGTCCTTCTACAGACAGGTCTTTATTAAGATTAAGCTTCAGCTTCATCAAAACGCAGATAGGGAAAAAAGACAGAGTAACCTAGTTTTAAATTTGCATAACTCCCTTTACCCACAAGAATGCCAGAACACACTAGCAGCAAACTTCTGTGAGCTCGAGTGTCAGGTTCATACATAACAACCACTGCAATTCACTGCTGTTGTTCCACTTAGGCCAATGATGTGCCACCCTGCCAGAGTGCTTTCAATTTAGTTTCATTTGAAGTGCAGCTCCTTTGGAGAAGAAAGCCATAACTACGCAAGTCAGAGCAGAACAATACATTGAACAGAAGGCTTGACCAGCTACATCATGGCTGACCTCTATATTTAGCAGAACTTGTCACAGGATCTTCATGACCTTTATTTTACAGTATCACCTGAAAGAGTGATGCATCCAGAGCACTGGGATTATTCCTGGGACTTCACCCTAGTGAGATGTGAACGGAATGGATGCAATGCTGGGGCTAAAGCAGACTTCTAGAATAACTACGTTAATCAGGAGCATAACAGCAGCAAAAGACAAAAAGCTACTTTCCTAGAAAAATACAGCTAAGCTGGCAAACCCTTTTCATTATTATGCAGCTTACACTATCCCAGAAAATTATTTACCTATATGGGCTAGAAGCCTCATTTGTCTTTGCAAACGGAAAGATAGCCATACAGTACACTCATTCTAAGGATGCCACCTCTGGGGTTTAGAATATATACATATATATATCATAGTCTAGCTAGACACTTCTTGGTCATAAACAGCATGAGGTCCAGGTCCTGCATCTCCCAGTCACCTGCACAGTTAACTTTTTATCTGGATAGTCCCATGGGAATTCCTGGGGCATCTCATGGACCCTTCAATACATCACTACTGTAAAATCAAACTCTTAAAATCGGGCATTTTCCAAATTCGTTTTTGCAGCTAAACAGAGCAAACAGAACCAGAACACGCCTCACGCTGTCACTGGCTCCCTTCACAAACTATCCCCTGCTCCCACATGGTTAGACTCCTGATTTCACCTTTCACAAATTATGAGCATACCTGAGTTACATCTTAAATGGATACCTATAGGTAGGTCACACAGGATTAATGCAACTATTTAAAATGCTAATCTGCTAGGGTTAAAATTAAGTCACGGGATCAAATGAAGGACATTTTGGAAGTTCCTCTTAGCATCACCACCCCCACCTCAACATTTTTCTGGAGACAGCTACAAAATGAATCGTGAGTAATACTTGCCCAAATATGTACAGAGAGGGAAAGAGAAGGAATTTTGTATTCTTTGGCTAAAGAGCAAAAGAAGGATAGCAGAGAATACCAATTCCTTACCAAACATTGTTAAGAAAAGCACTTGTCAACACTAAGCAGACAAACCATTTGAATCCCTGATGCACAACACCAAAACCTCTCATTTTCTACAGCATAAGCAAATGTAACCTGCTGAGACTCATATAGGGTGAGGTCTTAAAGCAGACAATTGCTCTCCTTGTGGATTGACGGACACAGTCAGGCTGGAAACTGGAGAAGTGCAAAGCTTGTTTCTTACACTACAGCTCCATGTTCACTAATGCCAGGTCAGCACTGTTGCAGGCTGTGGCAGCACAAGTAACATACAGCTCAGGCAAGAACGCGTGCCTGTACAGTCAGACACGGCAAACATCACGGCGTTTATGTGAGCTTCAGAAAGGCTGAGGGAATAGGCAGTGCCCAACCCAGCATAAGAYCTCCTGGGCTTTATTTACCCCTTCAAAATGTTTCAAGCAAATTTGATTCTGCAGAGTTACACCTGACCAGAGCCATGCCTCACGTGGCTGTGGCCGTCCCACAGCTGTACGAGATGTCCTAGCATTTGCTTCCCTGCGTCACAGGATCACAGCCTGAGAGTGGCCAACTGCAAACACAAAGCTGGGTGAAGAACGCAACTGTTGTTCACTGCCGTGCTGTGAGTTCAATCAAGCAGTTTTGTTTAAACATCTTACTTTTTAACAGCAGCTCTTATCAACACAACAGAAACTCAGGAGAAACTGCAGATTAGCATTAGCACCCAAACACTTTTGATTCCTTTTACAACTCCAAATGAAAGACTTCAATGAAACATTGAATAAAACCCCCCGCTTCCGGGACCATCAAGCCATTTATCTATCARCCACTACTGACAGGGCCCCCCTACAGAATGGGTAGGCTCTTGTGATGTTGATTGCATCTGTTTATCCTCTTCAGAGGCGTCTTGTCCCTATGCTATAGCATGTAATTTTCCTTTGTTCAGCTGTGCTTTGTTACAGAAATTAAAAACTGCCTGTCCCATGTAATAAGTACATAGAATTATTTATCCATAAATCAGTTTGCAGGAAATCACTACCCCGCAGTACATAACAACTCGGCCTGCGTTTCTAACCTGTGCCCTGGCTGTAGCATATCATCAAACGGTAACAACATAAAGGCGTAATTTGTAGTTATTATTGTTAATCCAGCAAAGGGAATGACTTTTCAAGCAGAAAGGAGAAAAAAGCAATGGGAACAATTAAAAAAAAAAACCTGATTATATTAATTTTTGTATTATATTATTGAGCTACCTTTTCTAGCTCTTATGGCAATTTAAAAAACATTATACTGTCTTTGCCCATCATTATAAGAGTGCCCATTCTATTGAATTCTATTGAATTTCAATCAGTGACATATTGGGGTAATAGATGGGAAAAATAATCAGCATAATCCTCCCCTGCACTTCTAAAGCGCCTTTCATCAGAGGATCCCAAAGCACTGTAAAAACATTAATAAATTAAGCTTCATAATATCCCTGTGAGGTAGGACTGTATTATGCCAATTGACATATCGGTGATTTAGTGACTGAAAGCACACAATGAACATAATCCTATGTTTATGCCAATACAAAAGAATCCCCCTCCTTCCTCATTTCAGTCCATAATAAATAATTCAGTGAGAGAACAGGAATAAACTATGTGATTACACTGTGATGTACACATCCACAAATCAACAGGAACACCCACACTCCCTGAATGACGAATGCTCCACCCCAGCTCGTGAGATTTGTGCAACTTCAGGGCTCTGCACAAAAGGGTGACCTTCATCCAAAGGGAAGGCATGGCYGACCTACCCGAAGCTCTGGCAGCGCAAAGCCCCTTGTACTGCTGTTGCTGGAGGTCTTTGCTATTGCTGTATAAAATGCTGCCATAAACTATGTGTACCAACGGTGGTTTACAGAATGAAATTTTGTGGTGCAACAACGCATCTATGAGCTGGTCAATTTAAACACTCATATCTAGCCTTTCAGATCTGTATCAATATGCAGACTTTAATATAGATGATGTATTTATATCATTATATATGATATTTATATGATTATATATTAAAATGTTCATGGAAACATGGATGTGAGTTACTGTCAATAGAAAGACTGTTAGTGTTACAAGGTTTAATTGCTGAACTTCAGAGTATTTTCACAGATGAAAATTGCTTTGATATATGAAGCTTGGTTTGAGTTTTTAATTTTTTGAATGCTAGTGTTGCCAATTCCTTTCCTCCAGCATGACTGTACTCAAGCATTTGACTTAAATAACATACACCAAACAGTTTGATGCCTTGTAATTCTACATATCGGGTTTACATTTTACTGTAAAAAGATTGTGCCTCATGTAATAGATGCTGCTTCACATTTGGGAAACGTTATGTGAGGACCCTGACTTTTATTAGATTAATTTAATATAGGCACTAAGTTACTAGACTAAATTAAAAAAAAACTTATCAAAAAAAAAAAAAAAAAAAAAAGAGGGGGGGAGAGAGAGAACAGAATGAACCCACAAATTAAATAAAATTTTCTGAAGCTTGTTATTTTGGAAGTCTTTATTTAATTTTCCAACCCCCCTATTCTGTTTGAAAAAACAGCCAATAATTGGTAAGGAAACAGAAGGAGAAAAAAAAAAAAGGTTGATGTTATTTACTGCAGGGGATTATTTTTAAAACTCTTATATGATAGAACATGAATACCACAAATAAATAGAAGGGTGAGGAAGCACAGGAGGTACAAAATATTACAAAAAAAGTGTTTTTTTGTAACTTTTACCTCCATTGAGGAAAACCACATTTAGCCCTGCATAACATCTCTCTTCTGGCATTTTTGGAATAAGTCCTTGCACTTACCTTGGACAGCAAGAAGTAATACATGAATAGAGAGAGAGAGATGTCCTCTTTTTCTCTCTTTTGTCTGAGAGAGAGAACCACTCCTCCAAGTATCACTTCCAYGGCATGAAAACGAAGTCTTTTCAGTTATGAAAACTCATGACAGAAAGGCTACTGCGTCCAGGATACTAAGCAGCTCTTAGCAGTTGCCCTTTATAACGCTGTCAGCCTGGAGCTCAGCTTTACCCTCCAGCAGGGCGTCCTCTCCTGAGAGGCACCATCACACCGAGGCTATTTTTCTCAGCAGTATTATTCAGTAGCCCCAATGCCCATAGGGTTGCAGCACCCGCTCCTTCATTAACATCATCCCCACATAAAGCCCAAAGCATGGCACTCTCCCCATTTGTGCATGAAATTACTGTCTTTTTGGCAACTTCTACTCTTATGGTAAGAGCTTTCCCAGCTCAATCCTGGGAATGCTTGAGCTTGCTCAGCTGCACAGCAGCAAAGGCTGTGCCTCCTTCCAGGGAGCAGTGGCTGCTGAACGCCTTTGAAATCCAGACCAGGAGTGTCACAACTCAGCCTATTCACTGATCAAAGAGCTTCCTTAGCTGCTGCCATGCCTGGAGGTCTGCTTTCCCATCTTAAAACCACTGCTGTTCCTTTTGCTCTGGACAGCAGCTGCCTCCCTTTGAGTCCCAGGCTCCCTGGCAAAACACTGGCTGCTTCTCTGCCATCCCCCAGCCTGGGGGACTCAGGACCCTGGCTCCTGTCTATAATTGGTGCCTCCCAGAGAGCCAACATAGGCAGATACTGCTAGTGGGGACCTGTAACATGCTTCCACCTCAGCCTTACAGGCTGAAAACTGGGGCTTTAGTGTATTTGCCTCAGTTGCTAAGAAACATGAATGCAAGTGTACTCAACAGGTGGTGCTTTTCTCTACTGCACATGTTTCTTTAACAGCCACAAATGATGCCTGGATCATCTCACCCCAAATTCTGGACTCGGTGACTGTATTGCCACCTCATGACCTACAAGGGGCTGCACGTGAGTAAAAGGACCAGAATTTTACACAAACATTTGCTTTCCAATCTCCTTTGTCAGCTTCCTGCCAGCCAAACGCCACCAACACAACCTGCCTCATGACACCTCCAGCAAGAACAAGGCATCTGAGCGGACACCCTTTGGTCCCCACCCTCCAGAAGCCTTTCTTGGATTTTATATTGCAATGTTTTCAAATGAAGAAGAGAGGGAGAGGCAGAAGATGTTTTCCTTTTTTGGGGAAAAACCTGTATCTGTTTTTAAAAAGATGCCAGTGCCCCAGACTCCTTCAATTCACCCAGCTTCAATGCTCGCCTATAAGCTTCACATGGAAAGACAGCCCACTGAGCAGGAAAAAAGCACAATAACATGGCATTGCAACTGAATACATAAAACACATTTTAAAGGTTATAAAAGAGCATTGCTAATAGGACATTGTAGAGGCTAATAGGCTTAGAATTAAGCCTACGGACATTGTTTGGCCTTGTATGAATCTGAATATCCTGCCCACTCACAGTAACACAGCTACAGAGAGCGCAGAAAGTCTGGCTCAGACTGCAGACATACAGTAGCCAACTATCTTTGTGTTGAGTCAACTACAAGTAGATTTGAAAATTCATGGGTCTCAAGTCCAAAGAAAAATAAGGACACACAGCATGCTGTGCTGCACAAACAAACCCCTAAACTGAATGCAGATTCATATTTTGGCCTATGTAGTTTAACAGCTTAATCTCTTTAGTTTAAGATTTGTGTCTTTTGGGGTTTTCCTTACACTGTATAAAGACTAGCAGAACGTTTTTTCACTAAATTACTACTTTTGGCTTGCCTTCTGTCTTTTCTTTCCTCCCACCAGACATTCAGTTCTTTACGTCCATGAAAAAAAACAACATGAACAACTGAAGAACTAGTAGGACAGCATCTAACTAGCAGGATAGAAAAGCATGTATTGCTGAGGAAAGAGAGGGATTGAGGACTTTGCTGAAAACCCCAAACAACGACTACTTCCACTAATTCAACTTGAATGCAATATGTGAAGATACAGTTGCTGTTACCTCTGCAATTTGACTCAGAAGTCCTTTGCTCTCTGTATCTGCATTATTTTAACAGCATATCCAGATCCACACAAGACCAAACAATGTCCATAGGCTTGATCCTAGTATCTTTAACCACATTCAGTTAAGAACTAGATCCACCACGAAGCAGTTAACAAAGGAGATAAGACTTGTATTCTAGCATTTTTATATTAAAAAATTATAAGGAAGCAAAATTATCCATATGTAAATGTGCATGCACACATATATTTAAGAATATTCAATAGACCAAAGACTGAGGGTTTGTTGATCTTTAGGCTCAGGTCTCCCTCATAGCTTACAAATAGGTAAAAGGCCCAGGATCAAACCTTACCCTTCCCTTACAAATTGATCTACTAGAGAGAGACAGAGTATTATCTTTAAGGTTGCAATACTTCTTTTCAAAATACATTTTAATAATCCTAGTCCCTAATTTGGGCAGCACTGTAAATTCAGATACATTCAATTAAATTCAACACAAATTTTTCCTTCACTGACACTCATTTCAGTCGATAACCTGATTCTCAGGTTCCTCATCTCCCTCTTTTCTTCCAAGGAAGAGCAAAACAATTCTGCATTTCTGACAAGTCTAAATAAAGCTTTGCTGGTTACTGAACTATGCTACATTTCCTATCAACAGAAAACAAAGGAGAAAAAAAAAGACTGTAGTTCACCACTAGAGGAGATGACTCAGAGCAAGCAGGAACTGTTACCAGACTCAGAAAAACCAGTTTTCCCTTGTACCGTTGATGAGCCCACATTATGCTGAGATGAACCCAGATTTGTTTTCTTAGCCCACATCTTCCTAGAACTGAACCTATTTCCTTACAAAGCCACCAGATCCTTTTTGGATCTTGTTAGCATTTTCATCTTCACGTTAGTCAGTTTGCGAACGAAAGACTGAAAGATAGAAAGACAGAAAGAACTATTTTTTTTTAATTTGAATGATAATTTTCTGTGCACATGGCAAAGACTGGAAAGAGTTTTTCACCTTTTGGATGTGGAGGTTTGCAGCACATGCACGTCATTGCTTTGAAGCATTTCCAGAATTTACTGCTTCTTTATGGAGCAGCTAAGATTCTCGTGTAATCACAGAATAGAGAAGCTGTGGAGCTGCTATGAAGAAAATTAACTCTATCCCAGCCAGAACCAGTACAGGAGTTTAATGGACACCATCAAACACTGCAAGACTCAATAAAGTCTCAAGCATTGGTGGCACTACAAACACCCTCATGAGATGGTGGAGAGCTCTAGTACCTCCTGAGATCCATCCTCCAGTAAGAAGCTCACAGTACTTCACAACACACCAAGCTGAAAGGCAACACACCAGCACTTTCAGGCCTCTTTTTCTTTGTGGCACTGCAGACACCTTAAGAGACAGGTTATCACAACAGCCCCAATGATGGCTCTTCTGGTGAAAGAAGCTGTTGTTTAATACCAACACTCCTGTACTAAACCGATTCTGTACTAGACCTCCATTCATCCAGAGCTCAGTGCTCTCACTACTTCTTTCTCTCTCCTAAGCTATGCTTCATGTTCAAATGCAAAGAGCTAAAAAATCCCCCACGTTGGTATTTCAAGAAAAAAGAGAGGAAAGACATTTCTAATCATCTCCCAAAGCCCCAGGTGTCTTGGGCCCACATATGCATGGCTTCTACATGAGCGTAAGCAGAAAGGGAATCCAGAGGCCCAATCACAGTTCTGGGGAATATTGTTAAATAAAGATACACTGGGATGATGCCTTATTCAGAACATGATACCAATACTGGAAAATCTCCGGAATCTACCAAAGATGCATTTCACCATAGGGTACAACCTATACTGCTGCCAGCGTTCTCCTCTGTACCACAAATACACAGTAATTGACTGGGGATTTCAATGAATAACATCGTAGTAAAGGAGATAATAAGATACAAATAACAGTACTTCCCAAAGTCTTATGTAGGAAGGTGAAGGCACTGCATGCACATGCATTCCCGAAAGAACAGGCAGAATGACCCTCCAATAATCCAGATGCATTCTCCTCTCCTTACTTGCACAGGGAACCAGAGTAAACCTCAGCACTGAGAGAGCACTACCAGCAGAGCAAGCACAACACAAAGAGGCGGCTTTGGGAGGTTTATCGTTTTCACAATCTGATTGATTTCAAAGGTCACCCTGGAGGAAAAGCCTCAATCTGGTTTCTGCCGACACAGTCATTTCCCACAGCCAATAACTATTCCCTGCTCTTGGCACTCACTCAGGTGGTGGGACGTGGGTTGCACTGTGGGTATCTGCATCTTAATGAAAGTCTATTTTACTCCCCCAAAGTCTGTTGTTCATTTGGAGACATGGAGTATTATTGGTTGTTTCATACTGCAGGTCTTAAGACAGGTATAAATTGCAAAGAAATAAAGACTTTCTGAGTAAGTAGAAACTTTATTACTAAAGAATTATCCCAAAAGTCTGAGATGCCTAAAATACTAAAATAATTCAGACTTCAAAACCATTTGAAATGTCTTCTTTTTCTAATCAGTTAAAAAAAAAAGGGGAAAAAAAAAAAGAGTATATGGAGTAAAGAGGTGAGGCAGCACACCCACCACATGGGATGCTCCAGCACTTCTTCAGGTCTGTAGCTCTCTGAGTAGAGGCTTTTCTGCCTACCTTTTTGATCGACAGCACTCTAGGGGAGGACCAAACACCCATCGTAATGCATGTCCACCTGGAAAAATCCACTGCCTCAGAAATCCCCTCCTTTCTCCATTTCTCATTTGAGTTTATGGTGGATGAAAATCCAGTCAGAGGAGCCTATCAGCATTAACACAGCTCTCACGTTCCCCAGGTGATGGCCCTGGTTTACAGTTTATCACAGAATAACTCATTTGAAGAGCTCATGCAATAAGGGTCCCAGTCAGSGTGACCAGGCACCACTGTGGTGTAGGTGTAAAACGTCAAAGCCACACCATTAAAATTGTAATCTAGGAGAGTAATCTTCTTAAGTATTAAATAAAATGGATAAATTATGGATGAATCTGTAAGATTTTGTGAGAAATGGCTTCCTTTAGATACACCGTTCTAGACTAAACATGTTGCTCTCATGAAATTTGAGAATTTGTTGAATCAAGTTGTGCTGAAAATGGAAGTTCTACCCAATCTTCAGAATCAGGAGTAATTTTACTGCTGGTGGCCCAAAATATTGGCCTCTCTGTTACCTCCTTTACTTACTCTGAGATGAAATGCTTTTCATTGCATGCCCAAAGAAGGGAACTTAAAATCTGGAGGCCCCTCATCTGGAAATGTCTAAAGAACACTGTTAATTTATAGAAACTAAGATAACAGTTTGTAATGGAAATACTCTGTCTTTAGGCTGTGCTAACATAAGCTCTTTACAAACAGCAGTGAAATGGAGGTACCAATTTCAAGACATTAAGGACTTAAGCCAGCTTTTATCCAGGTATGTAGTGTACGAAAGGCTTCATATTCTATTAGCTGTGTCATATGCCTGCATGTGCCCTGTTTAAATAAGAGGAATGTCATATCTGAAGCATCTTTTGAGTAATTTTTATATTGAAGGAAAAAAGTTAGCAAATGTAACGAAATGTCACAACTAAAACTTCAGAGCGATCTTGGTAGAACTGCAAAATTATGCTATTATCATGGGTGAGGCGTTTTCTGCCAGTAGGGGAACGGGAATTTGCAGTGCAGTCTCAGGAGAGACAGGTAGACTTGACAGGCTGATGGGCAAGAACAATACACATCCTCCCTCGACCTCAGTGAGACAGCAGAACCCTCCACCAACAACTGCCCCAGCCAGAAAATGGTCTCAACCTTGTTGCCAGCCCTTTAGGTCTCCTATACAAAGAAAACAGTTTTAATTTTTACAAATAAACGAATAGGTTTTCTTTCCTGCTAAAATAGAGCTCAGACTCATCACAGTCCATAAGATGCTTTCAGCCCTGGCTGAGAATCCCTCGTGGCAAGCAGCTCTCCTGGTCAGTGCCCGCTCACCCACCCACCCAGGGCCACATCACTGTCGCCTTCCTCCTCCCACCCACACCATGCTGCTCCTATCTCTGAATGACCAGAGAATGGCCAGTCTCCTCCCAGCTCTACAGGAATAAATCTCCAGACCACAAACCTCTAATATCCACTCCTCCTACCCCCAAGGTTTGAGTCATGACTTTTCCTCCCATCTTCTTACCATGCATGTTACCCAAATTTATAAACAAGAGGAAGAGATCACTAGAGACTGCCGTGGGTCTAGTCTACCGGGATGAGTGAGGGATGCCTGCTCCACAAGAGCCATGCCCAAGGGTACCCACGACCAGGCATGCTCACTCAGCCTGTACAGCGCAGAGCAGCCCAGAAAACACAAAGGTGCAAGCTCCCAGGGCAGGGCAAAGCTACCCTTGTAGATGAGAAAGGAACACAGCAGGCAGGCACGGCGATCTCTGCCAGTCACATTCGCACCTCAGCGTTAGCTTTCCTCACTGTGCACATATGGGCTACACATTTAACTGGCCGGCTGCACAGACCCATCTCTCCCTGCAGTCAAGGAGGAAAAAAGATTTCATTTTTCCACTAAAATTACCCACTTTACTGCCAGAATAAATCTTTTTTCATATAGTCTCTTCTGGATCAGTTTTCATGTATACATTATTAAATATTCAATGGAATAACTATTTCTAAATAACATGTGTAATACCTTTTAAGTGGCTGCAAATATTATACGCATAGCCACATAATGGGAGAGAACAGATCAGTCAGTTTAAATCACACTCCCCTTACTGATTTTCACAGAAAAAGTAGTACAGTATTTGTAGGGAGCTGATACAATAAAATGCAAAGTGAATTTAAATTAAAAGGAAAAAATAAAACACTTACTTTAAGGGACTAACACTTTTCCCCCTTCCTGCATTTAAAGATATGTCTATCTGTATTAATTCTGGACACTATACAGTTCATATATATGTACGTATGCAAATTTAGACACAGGTACGCAGCATGTTGGTATAACTAAGAAATTAAAAAATGTGAGAAGAAAAAAAAATTTTGGAAAAAAAAAAAATTTTTTTTCCAGTTCTTTCTCCTAGTAATGCCAGAAAATTCTTTGTATTTCATCTTGGGGTTTGAACACTAGTAGTCATTCTCTGATGATATTTAGATTAGAAGCTTTCAACTATACAAAGTTGGTAAGGTCAATATTTCTATTGCAGAAAATTATCTTCAATCCTTTTGTTCATGAAATCACCACCAAAAGACGACATTTTTTCCTGAATATTTCCTGTGTAACACAGCTCAGTAGACTGTGGAAGTAACAGATATTTTGCTTCAGTGGATAAAAATCAGAACAAGGAGGGGAAATCAGTTCATGAAACCACAACTTGCATAACTGGTTTTGCTTAAATGAAAAACAAATCAACTGATCATTTCCTGGCAGATGAAGCATTACATTAAAACAGAATTTAAGAATTTTACTCTTTAATTATTTAGCCCTATCCTTACTCCCTATCACTCTATTCCCTTTTTATTTAAAAACTTGTTTTTAAAGCAGATAAATTTTGAAGGAGAAATTCCGTCTCAAACTAGAAAAAGCTGAAACAGGAAAACATCAAAACCAGATCACCTCGAAACGACATATTTTTAAATCCCATGCCCATGCTGCCTCTGCTGTTTAACTTTCTCTCCCAGCAAAACTATTCAATGAATTTGATAAGACTACTAATATATTTGTTTAATCCCCCAGCCCAGCCCTCCACGGACAGCTTTTACGTGGATTTGTTAATTGTCAGAGCAGCGGCGCAGCCCTGGCGGGTGAGTTTCCCAGGTGAGGCCTGAGCCCTCATGAATCCAAGTTCATCACTCGCCACATTGCTAATGAGACAAGTGCGGCCCAACACGAGGTTAATTGTCAGAAGCAATAATCTAAATTAAACTGGCCAACATTCAAGTAAAAGGTACCATTTAAAATATGCTTTTCAAATGAAAGCAATCTCAGGAGTTTATTTGCCTACTCAATACAGAATTCCAAGTTTTAAAAAAAACCTTCCTCTTCCCCTCTAAGGAACCAAAGTAATTATTTTTAATACAGTGACATATGTTAGACAAAAGTATTAAGGAGGGGGCTTCATTCCACTCCAAGTCTCCACGGAATTTTCCCTTATGTGATCACACATCTGAGCTCAGATTTTAACCCAACCAGTGAAGATTTTTTGAAATAATGGCTATTAGCTGACGAGAAATCCTTTCACAAATAATCCCGAAACATGGAAGATCTGGTGTGATGTTCCCAGCACTGAGAAGTATAATTAAAACAGTATGGGGAATAAAAAAAAAAGCGAGAGTTCACAAAAACATTTGAGAAATGGCTCAAGTCAACTCAAAGCTCACTTGGTTTTGGCTGGGACTCCGGGCTCACGACAGCTTCAGCCTGCCAAAACAAATACAACCACCCGTTTCTTCCCGATGCTTTCACCCAGGGAGGGACCTGCTCCTTTGCTTTCCCCTGCTACTATAATGACATGCCTGCGAGGATTTGATTGGGGTTCATATCCCTGCCTGCCTTTGAAACAATTATTATTTTGTTAATTGTGAGAGGAAAAGGACTTAAGTGGCAGCTCGGACTGACATAATAACCAATAGCTTCCAGATAATTGTTATGTGCTGTAATTAAGATAATACACATCATTTAGGCAAAAAGTTTAAAAATACCTTGGGGGAAAGTAGTTCGGGATATAATTCCACACAGGGAATCTGTATAATTTTGGTTGTAACCACAGAGGAAAAATGTAGAATTTAAGATAGAAATTATTCACTTACCATGCAGAGTTAGTATAAAAAAGCGTATTCATCTAATAAGAATGAATGTTGTGGGTGTAGTTACAATGTTTTATGCATATGTTTACCCATAAGGAATGACTGCAACATGTATGGAAAAGTAGTTTTCAATTAACCTTTTTTATATTTTTAAAATTATTTGATTCTTTGTCACTTTTATGAGGATAAGAAAAGTTTATMCACTGGTAAGTGGATACAAAGCTCCCTTTCAAAGCACTCAGTCATCTATACCTAATCTCTGCACTAGTGACAATCAGAATACCCAGGTTTTCAAAACTCCTTAATTTTAGCCTTGAACATGAGATCATTTTAACTCAGGTAATGCAGTGAAAAACCTCTCAGTTGAATAATGATAAATGTAACAAGAAAGAATAATGCTGCACAAAATACTAGGAAAGACAGTGGATTCAAGTAAGTAATATTAAATGAGAAAAAACTTGGCTCAGCTTTTAATGATATTCCACAAGAAGTGCCTTTCTTTTTCTAACACAGAGTTGAACTCTTGAATCACTACAAATGCCTTAGTCTAAGAGGTAGCTGGCAAACACGGTGGCATGAAAAGCATCTTGAATTAGACTTGGCCAGTTMCAGATGAGGATGCTGACTTGAGCTAGTTATAAACATTTTTACATTTCTCTATTTTTTTTTTAACTCCCATTTGGGAAGCTGCTGGTCCCTCTCCCAAACATATCAAATTCAATCCGCAATGCAGAAGCTTTGTTACATTCCATTCCATTCCATTCCATTCCTTGGATGCATTGGACAGTCTACTGCCTACTCAGGAACCCAAGGGGAACGTACAAAACGACACTCTCAATGCACTAAAATGAACTCTGGAAATTTGACAAAAGCACAACCAACTGCAGCAAGCAGTACTAGTAGCACACCCAAAGATGACTTCTTGGAGACAGATAGGCAGTGGCGAAACTGAGAAGACTCAAGAGTTCCCGAACTTTGATGTAGGTATTAATCCTAGGCTACTGCCATGTTCTTGCTGCCCGATTCTTAATGTGCACACAAAAGCAAACAGCAGATGGTCAATTCATAAGACTGGCAATATTGGCATAATCAACACAGAGTCACTGACCTGTGCCCACATTCAGCCAACCAGAGGCTGATTGATCAGCTGAGATCAACTGAGCAAAGACCAAAGATGCTTGGAGAACACCTAAAGAAAGGACTTCACTCACCAGGTCAACTGAGTAAGGCTCTTCAAGGTCCAAGGTAACATATTTACAAAAACCATTTTTCATTTCTCTTCATAGGTAGTGGTTTGATCCCTTTCTCCTTTTAAATCTGAATTTCTCTTTCAGATGTGGCAAGTGGGCATTTTAGTTTTCATTTCTCCCCAAACATTATCAAAGGTCCATAACATAGTTCCACTTAAAAATACAAGGAAATACTCTAATGAATAACTATTATAGATATAAAGATGTAGAACTGCCTGTTTTCAGCATTAAAAGCAAAAAATATTTCCAAGCAGTTTTTCTAATTGGACCAAAAATATGATAGGCAGCATCCATATCAGTTCTGTTTCTGAAGTGTACTCTTCATCCTTTCACTGGAGATTTGAAGCAGGACACAACTACAGTAAGGTCAGAGGCGTTAAGTAGTCAGGACACAGGGGAAAAAAATAAGGCAAGCAACATAAAACAGCCTTGAGTTTTTTATTTTTCTTGCAAATCAAGAAATGTACCATAGAAGTCTCCTACCTGCCTGACACTTTGCACCTCCAGCAGTCAAGGAGCAAAAGGCACATTAGACAGCTGTAGGACTCCTATCTGGAAGAAGCCCAATATTTCCTGTCCCAATCCAAAGGCACTGATCCCAACAGGGCAAGCTATCAAGCAGCTACTTGGGCCAGACTGGTGAGGTTAAAGTTATTTACTTCTGTCAATTTAAACCCAAACTGTAAATGCTTATTCAGTCTTCTTACAGCTTTAACAACTCAAGCATGCAGGATGATGACCACCTTTGCAGGGCTAAGCTGCTGTTTACCACTAGTTAGAATTAAATAAAAGCAGAAAGACAGATTTGGAAAACCAAAAGCACTTTCAAAAAATCACACTCTGCTCCAAGACCTAACACAGTAATAGACTCTCACAGGAATAGCTATTTCCCTGGCAAGATAGTGCAATAATGCAATTACTGCCATTTAATTAATTTATATTCTCAAAATCTGTCTCCTTACAATTTCTAAGTATTTCGCTTTAACATCAAGATAGGATTTTCTGCCCCGGTTTGCCATAGCAACCCCTGCAACAAATGGCAGTTGTCTATGTAAACGGGGGGCTCTTTGAGCATGCATGCACGGTTTGGTATGGTTTGTTTTAAAGCAGGTCAAAGCACAATGGACCTTTTCTACCGTGTGGGATTGAACACCAAGAAATCTCACTTCAAGGGCTGCCACGCTCCTCTGCAAAATGAAATGACACTGCTGCTAAGTCTGGATGTAATTACAGATATGAAAGGATGGCTGTGAAAGTTTGCTTGTATCTTTCTCTCCCTCCTATACTATAGATGTATTTGCCATACAGCTGTTAACATCCTGAACAAGTAACATGCAGCAGACTTAACATTTCCTTTCATTTTATTTTAAGTGTTAGTATACAGCGGTAGCTGTTAAAGCACGTTTACCACTGAAGAATGAGACCTTTGTCTGCCTCTATTGCAAGCAGAGCTCTCCCCTGCCTGCCCGTGCAGCCCCGGGCAAAAGCTATACCGGGAAGCCTTGACCTCCAGCCCAACAAGGACACTTAGTAGGGCTAAGGGTAATCCCGACTCCTCCTTGCTCATTCAGTTTCTCGAGCTGTTTGAAGCAATCATTACCAACTCAGCTACATTTTGTGGTCATATTATAAAATGAATCATTGTTCAACAGTCCAAGATTGCTAAACTCATTTTATGTGTGGTTTAGAGTAGAGTCACTGGTTGCTCTGACCCTCAGAGTTGTACTCCCTCCAGTCTAGTCGCAGCGGGGAAAGCGCTCGTCCTTGGCACTAGTCCAAACGTAGGATGGTGTAACAGAGCAGAATTTGGCCTCCAGTACTTGTTCTCACAAGCTCCCCATAAGCTAGCCAAGATTTTTTCAGCCACTTCCTTCTGAGGAGCTTTTACCTCAGAGAGTCTGTAGCTTTTGTGCAGTCTTAACACGACGACTTCTGGGAACTAAATTATCTATCACTCCTTTTGACGTACTCCGATTACACCCTCCCAAGCGTAACTTCTCACTACATGTTCCTATAGGCACAATTTCTGTTTTAAGAGAGCCTGTGGAATATTTGATGTTGGCATTTGGTAGGAGTGAATGAATGCTTCATTATTCACCCTGGTGGTACAGCAGTGGTTGCTCTGAAGTTTTACAATGCAGCATATTGCTGTAATGACATCATATGACATCATAAATCTCCCACAATTTCTGAAGCTTCTGATGAATGTTCCTACATAACCACCTTGTTAATAAATGAAAAAAAAAAAATTAATCAAAGAAAAATCTTGTGCATTTGTGCACTATTTAAAAGTCTACAGACAAGTACTAACCACCTTATGCTTTAAAAACAAAACTCTTTACCTTAAGTTCCAAAGAAAAGAAGGCACCACTTTGATTTATGGACGCAGTTAGATAGGGAACCCTGCTTTTACATGAAAACCTCACAAAGAAAGTTCCTCTGCAAAAATATATGAATCTTAATTTCAAGTAATATTTCTAACAAGTTCTCTGAAAACAAAAAGTTACTGTATTTCTCTTATTACATCCAAGTGTTTATGATATTTCAACCACAAATAGTCCAAATTAACAAATATTTTCCCCTTCTTTTAAAACCTTCTTTCATACACATAAGTATTAGTCAAGCTAAAAACCAACTTCTCAGTCCTTGCCAAAAAGGTGGATATTTGCGATCCCCACCTTCAGTCAAACACATACAGACACACACATACAACTAAAGCAACACCACAGCCTACTGTAAGGCTCCTAACCTCAGGCTTCATGTGTCTTCCTACCCTCTGCAGCTTTCTCCTTCCTCCGGTCTTAAGAAAAGTACTTGAAAAGGTCAAATCTTACATATATTAAAACAAACATGCCTCCCCACTTTCAGTCTCAGAGCTCCCATGCTTCTGTCCTCTGAGGACACAGGTCATCTTTCTCCATGACTCTGCAGAGGTAGGAGAATTCCTACGGGTAATTTCTATTTTGTTGTCCCAGTCTAAGTCACTGTGTCTCAGGTATTCACATAAGCAAGCAAGAATCTAAACCCAAGCTTCTATGATATATTATAAAAAATAATCAAATTACTCTGAAGATCATTAAACAAAAAATATCCTGCAAATGGATGGCTTTCATATAAGGAAAAATGTTCTGTAGTAAAATGGCTTTGGCCTGTCCCTCCTGTAGCTAAATAACTCACTCCAGAATAGCTGTATTGAGTCTGTTTTTCCATATTAGGACACAGCTGAAAAATTACGTGGATGGAACACCCCAAACAAGCTCTTTGCAAACAATCAACAGTGGTTACTGATCCTATAGATAAATGTATCTGAAGCTGTGTTACCTATACTCCCAACCTGCCTCCCAAGAGATTATTTGCTTCCTCACATAAAACAAGTTTGAAATGTAGCTTGAGATACGTCTGGAAATAAAAATCATGTTTCAACCTCTGTCCTCAACTGCATCAGTGGAAATCGAAAACTCCACTGACTTCAGAAGCATTTGACTTTATTTACACTGCTGTAACTTAAAACATGGCTTAATTTTCTTGTAAAGAATCCCTTGTTGAAGCTACAGCACCAACAATTATGAACATTAACAGCATTCTGTGTGCTGATTTTGGACTCTACATCACACAACTGGATGCCCATTTAACTTTTGCATTTCACTTAGCCTTTACACCGAGACAAACCTTTCTAGTTCCATTTTTGGCCTTACTACAGTAGTACCAGAACACTGCACCACCATTGCAAAGTTTCCACCATTGCAAGGAGTATTTGACTCCGAGATATGCACCTTACACTTAAGTTTTAAGAGATCAGGACATTATCTCTACTACTACCAGCTTTTTCACTTCTGTTCTTGACTCTTCCTACTAAGGAAGCAAAGCTCCAAATGAGATTGTCAGCCTAGACTCTTCCCAGCTCAAAAAGCCATGTTCAGTGTCTAGTTCCTGCTTTGGCATCTCTCTTCCTTTCCCATCCCTCTCTTCATAGGATGCCTAATGGAAAGCACTGCTTTTTCATAACCTTCGCTAAACTCCGTTAGCTCCCCTAAGTCACTTTCAGCCCCAGTTTCTGTCAATCCCTATGCTGTTCTGCCAGAACATCAGTAAGATGCTAAATAGTAAATGTAGTTTCAGGGAAATACCTAATCTGCTATTTTTGCAAGTTCAAATTGCTGTGCTGCCAATAGTAGGAACGGGATAATAAGATATTACTCAGTACTGAAATCCTCTTTTTTCTGGGAAGAATTAGAAAACATATGAACTGTCCTATAATATTCAGTGGTTTGCTGAGCATGACTATGGTCCAGCCACATGCCATAGTGTATATATAGCCTTACAAGTTTATAACATACTGAGGTTTCTGCTTAATTTAAATCTGCTACTGAATTCTAATATCTAGTTCTCTCGTTTCCCCATCTCCACACATCCCCCACCAGCACTCAGTGCCAAAGGCTCAGAAATAAAGAAAGGGCAACAGGAGGCCCCGCACTTGTTTGAAACCAACACAGACCCACGTACCATCACACTGTCACATGCCTGCACACCCGCAAAGTAATGGGCTTCAGAGAGCAATACTATATCCCAAAGTTACCAATCAGCTTCTTTTTGTTCCCAGCAAATTAAAATGCTTGGATTCTTTTCTATTCCATGTTCTCATGCCAAAGACAGGATCATGCTCACAAGCTTCTGATGGAATCCTCTAAGATTTTATTTTTTATCTCTACAAATTAAATTTTTAAAGAGAAGCTGAAGCTCCTCTCATCAAGAGCCCCAGAAGTATAGGGAAGAAAATGAAAATGTCAAGAATTAACAATGCTAGGTATTATACTCCCACACAGGGTYGTTCCAGAATAGCATGCAGAAGTCTGTCCCACCCATCAGATGAGCTACTACACTTCTATTAGCGTTCTGGCACCTCCTTCTGTATGAACGTAGCCCTTTTTCTATAAAGCATGTTATATAAAAGACTTAACCCAGTAAGCACAGAAATAAGGGGCTCTTTTTGCTTCCAGATTTAAACTCATTACTCCTTACATCAGACAGCATCTTCTTCCCCCAAAATACTATATCACACAACTAGCTGGATGTGAAAAGACATTCAGTGGGTGTATGAGATCAGGGGAAACCAGGACCAGCCTTCCTCTACACAGAAGTTGCTACAACACAAGACCTGACTCAATGGACCAACAATCCATGCCAAAAATTAGAACATATTCCATCTTTCTTCCTGTGAAGCTACAAACTGCACCTGGCAATTGCTCTGGGAAAATTGTAGAAGACAAATGCTATGTCAATACAAGAAGTTATTTTGTCATAAACCAATTACACTTTGTCTCTAAAAACATGTGGACTAGGAGCTGCCTATCTACCACAGGATATGCATGCAACAGCTACATTGCTGTACAATAAATGCAAGTTTAGCTACATATCTTGCCATACAGCACATAGGATGGTTTTAATAGTCCTAAATACAGTTCAATTAACAGCAGCTTGCATCCATACCCAGTTCTTGGATACATGGCCAGATAAAATCTAGACAAAATGCTAAGCCCTCAAAGGAAAACAAAGTACACACTGTCTATTAATTGCATGGGAGTTAGCACTGCCATCATGTAATCCTTGGTGAAAACATGATTTTTTTTTTTTTTTAATTTATTGCGATCTGTTAAAAGTCATTCCGTTTAAACAGCATTGCACAATTTCCAGACAACTGAATCTGTGAAAAAAGCCTTATGGCTTTGTGTCAGGTCTTTCCACATTATTATGGTGCAAAGGCTACATAAATTTATCTCCTTCTAATTCTGGATTTTTTAAAATATCAAGACACTGGGTTTTTTTCCATCTGCAGCTAAGATTTCTCCATATCCCTCACATTTACATGAAAAACCAGAGTTTATGCACAAGAGACACAGACAAAAAAGAGAATTCAGTAGAAGCCTTGAAGATGTTTGATGCAAATTTTGTTCTGTAACAGCCCCTCCTCCCACAAAATCCACATTGCGACCATGGGGCACCACAGTACCACATCAGTACTACAGCTGTACCTGCAACTCCATCCCAACCTCGTTTCAACAAGAAGGGGAACGAGAAGAGTGGGACAGGGGAGTTGCTGTACCTCAGTGAGATGACACACGTGCTTACTACACTACCAAAAAAAAAAACCCCCAACCGCACACTGCTGTCCCTCACAGAGACATGACACCGCTATTACAAACAGCATAGAAACACTTGCTCTCTTGGCTGTCTCTCTTCTTTTTTGCTTTCTCCCTCCACACACACTCAAAATTGTGAAGTACAACAAGTCCTTATAAAATGAAAATTTACTGCAGAGCTACAGAAAGGTAAGGGAAAAAATCTCATTTTTTAATGATAATAAAAATATTCCTTAACCTTGTTATTGAAATAACTTTTGATTATTAGGCATAAATGTTTTTTTAAAGCGTAATGCACATTTCACCATAAATGCTGCAGTTTTCCTCTCATCACTCCTATCACTCAAACTAGACCATGGAAGCTCTCTAGCTAAAAATTATTACACATCTTTCCTATTTGCTTTTATGAAGTCACATACTACCCTTTCGGCCCCCTTCTAAAAAAAATCATAAATGCATACATACGTTGGGATTTAGACAATTTGGCACTGGTCTTTTAGTAGCTGGGAATAACAATCAGCTTAACAGAAGCAGCTTTGTATCAGTAAACTTCAATAATAAAAGTACTTCTGGATAAATAAATAAAAGAATGTCTCTGTTGTAGAATACCAAACTAATCCTTGTGATAAATTTATTACTTCAACCCTCAAAAGGTCAGTAGAATATTAATTTGTTCCTTTATGAACAATATACTTGCACTAAATAATGTAATAGGGTTTAATCTAATCTGGTTAAATAGATGTTCAGTAACATTCCAACAGCCTTGGCACCAACACTGACACAGTTCAGTACAAAATGGTAAATTTACTATAAACCATTTTAAACTTTCAATGACAGAATAAAATTCCATGGAGAGTAGTTACAAAAGACAAATCTTTAATAATTGCCAGTTTCTACTAGATTCTGCTGTAAGGGTAATATTCAATTCTTAAAGTAATATGTCGCTTTCTACTGGTAAAATACCCAGTTGTTTGCAAAGGAGAATACCTACTGGTTGTGCTGTAGGGGCAGGAAGGGGGATTTGTTCAAGATTCCTCCAGAAGTCCCCAGGAGGGAAGGAAATCCTGACTCTGCAGCACCATGGCATCCCCTCGGGTTACGTGGCACTAACGGGGCCATGGCAGGACCTTCATTTCCCTTTATATCAGGGAAATACCCACCTCCAGTACACTGTCCTATACATCAATCATGCTTCCCCACTAGAAACCAGACTTGTAATCCTTCATCTGTGTGCTCTAGTCTAGGCTGTGGCATCTCTTACCTAGCTGGAAACTACCATTTTACATACAGCAAGTCACACTGTTGTGAGCTAAAGCACACTTTTGAAATCAACARGTCTTTCCTCTGCGAACAAAAGGAAAGTTCCATGTTTGATCCAAGAGACAGATCCCRCTGCTTCTATGAATGCATATAAAACATGCATTTCCTTCGGAACAGATTTATCCCATTCTGCACAGGGTTTTATTTCATGGGTGGGGCTGGTTTTTGTTGATTTGGGTTTCTTCGTTTCATGACAATTAGTTGTAAAACACCTTAAGATGCATTGCTAGAACGACTGCTTGACAAAGAGCACTTTGTATCTTATTGTAAAATATTCAGACACTCAACCCAAACAAATGGTGTCTGTAATAAAAATACTGCCATATATCTTCATTTGTACTAGAACAAATCAGTTTTATTTGTTCATTCTGCGTTTTAGTGTCATAGGTCTCTTAGAAAAGATAATTTATAATTCCTTATGCAATTAGATATGAAATTAAGTCGTCTTACTCTGCAGAAGAATTTATAATAAAGAGACCAGGTTCAACCAGTTCCACTGAAAATATTTTGATAGCGTCAAAAAAGACAGCATAAAAATCTTTAGTGTTTTAACAAATTAACACATGCCTTTTGGGTAAAGTACTGTACATGCTGTTAATCTTTTAATTAGGTTCTCAATTTCACATACGCATTTATGGTAGGGGGGATTTTTAGTGATCAGAAAATGCAAATGCATGGTATTGCTATGCTCTTTTAGCAGAGATATCAGGAAAAAAAAAAAGAACTAGTATGTGCAGCCCTCTATTTAAAAGCTCCACAATAAAATATTAATAAATCTTTGTGAATATTACCGACGAAATACCATTCTTCATTCTTTTAAGCAAACAAATACAGCTTTCAGATTGAGAAAAAAAAAGACTTGTTCTCCACACTTAAGCCACAGAAAGTTTTATGTTCGTAATGCATGTAGTTTTTAGACCCATCATCAACATTTAAAAATATGTAATTGATGCTATCTATATAAATGGATACATAAATAGTGACGTTTGAAACATATTCTACGGTAGCATTTCACAAAATGCCAATTTTCTCATGCTGACTTTCGCACAATTCTGCCTAAACATCTCCTTCCAGGATCTCGAAAAGATTTAGTATTATCTATAGCTTATTATTTGATACATTCTTTTTCTCAAGCATTTGGTCCATCCTCAGTTTCAACACAAGATAAATACTTTTTGCCCCACAGACTATTTCACAGATTCTATAGCTGGTGCCAAAAAAAAACCTACTCAGAAAGGCAGACAAATTGCCATCAGTTAACAATCCCCATGCCAAGGGACATTTTTAGCATGAAGTTGTCACTGTGAAAGTAGGAACTATCTACTAGCTATCCCACATAATGATTTTTGTTAGAAAAAGGAAAAAGGCCAAAATGTGGCTAAGCAGCAAATATATTATAAAAACAAAGTATGAAAGCAATTTAGCTAAGAATCCTGACTGGCACACGCATTCTCCTCCTAGCTTGCTTGTTTGAATTTAACTCTTTATTGGCAACTGTGGAAACAGCCAGGTGAAGTCAAAGATGTTGCACATACAAAACTGGGGAGTGAAAACGGAATAAAATACAGAGCCCAGATCCCAGGATTACTATAGCTTTATTGTTTAATTGAGAGCCACTTCATCCTAGAAGAATTATTTTTCTCTTGGAATAAAGTTGAAAGTAAAATTGCCCATAAATACCCAGTGAAAAATACCCCAACCTCATCTCATTCAACTTGATGTAATGCCTTTTTTTAATCACACCTGTATAAACATATATTTTTTTTTTAAGTTGTCTGGGTAAATCAAAGGTATTCAGCGGCCGAAAGGAAGACAAAGTACAAGTGATTCTCCACAAGCCCTGCACCAGTATGGAGAGGAAGGGACACCCACCCCGAATAACCAGGTAGCTCAGCGGACAGGAGGAGGACATACACACCTGCTTCTCAGCCACAGCTTGAATTTGAACCTTCATCAGTACTCTCTGAGTGAGTTTCCAGTGAGCAAGATAGTAGGCAAAAGGAGGTCACTAATAGCATTGTCTTTTGCTCATCCTTTTCCATTCTGTAAATGTAGCCATTTAATCTCCTGCAGACCCGCGATGACAAACAATGCAGGAGGGCAGATTGCCCTTGTAAAATTCAACCAGTATGAAAAGATGCAAACATCAAATACAGTTGCTGATTGACAGGTTCATTTATATTCCAGTAAGGGCCAGGAGGATTAAAGCTGGGTCCCTTCTACAATGCTCACACGCGGCGGTGAGAAACCCTCCGAACTGACCCTTTGCTGTCAATGCCAGAAGGATCTTTCCTGAAGAGACAATCAGACACAGAACGGGTCAGTGTGTTTGCCCTCTCTCTTTTCTTTTTTTTTTTTTAAACTAGGAAACACTTTCCATTTATCCTCTTTAAGTTTTCTTCCCTTACTTTGTTAGGGTTTCAGTTTCAAAACAAACTGGTTTTCATGCTTAGCTTGTCTATGTGGTTAAGGGGGACTGAGAAGTACTGCCTTACACCACAACCTTGCAAGGGACCCCGCAGCCAGCACCGTTGCTCTCCACACGCTCAAACCAACTCCCCTTCACACGTGCAGCGAGATCCAGACCGGGGCACTGATGATAAATGGACTTCAGACAGACCAGCCAGCAGAAAGAGCTTTCTCTGCTTTCTCCCCAGCAGCATATCCATTACAAATGCTGCATAGGGGAACCTCCGCCCAAGGCAGAGATCCTAAAAGTTGGGATGTGCTTCCCAATAAGCAGAAGCCAATCTGGGGGATGAGCCCTGCTTCTGCTAGGTTACAGGAAAGAAGCGGCTGGAGGTGGGCCCGGCTTTGTGCCCCTGTGGGGAGGGCAGACAGGGCAAAGCAATCTGCAGCTGGGGCGGAAAGCATCTCCTTGTGCCACAGAGTTAAAATGCTGCTTCCCTTATCTAGAGCAGGGACTGGAAAAAAATCTCAGCAGACAAGAATGTCTAAAAAGACAAAAAAAAAAAAAGCTACCCTAACTTGTGTTAACCACCACCAGGCTTTGCTCTCCTCACATACTACTGAATGTTTAAATATTTAGCTTGTTAGCTAACAGGCTGCTAACTGTACCTCATTTTCCTTCTCTGGCCAGGGGAACACCTAGTCTAACCTAATTTATTCCCATTTTTAAATACAGCACTGCTTCATTATCAGATTCATGCAAGAAAAAGACAACAAAATTTTATTTTAAATTAAAATTAATAAAGACCATTTCCCAATTTTCCTCAAAAATACCAGTGGTTCATGGGCTTGTGGGCTTAGCTGAGAGGTTGGGAAGGGGGCCAAGAAAAATCAGAATTTATTATACACTGGTCTAAGTTTTTAATTGAGTACACACAGGCCTTTCGGAGTGAACTTGATTTTTATTTTACCCCAAACTACTATAATGGTTGCTGTGACACAAAAAAGCCTGTGGCTCAATTTCCCTAGCATTTCTTCATTGGTTTATAAAACTGGCAGAATATGTGAAAGTCTTTCCTTGAAGAGTGCGAAGCTTGGAGGAACTTCCGTCCTGCAGCGTTATCTTTTTACACACAGCCTGCAGCGTAAAGTGAATGGAGAGCGCTAAATACAGCCCTCATCACACAGAAGCACGGATTTGCTGTTACGGCCTTAGCAGTATTTCTCAGAAACAAAGGGGGAGAGAAAGGAACARAAGGTTTAATGATTTCTACCCAGAGCACAGTCTGAGTTTGATCCATTATGACTGTGGAACAAACAAATGACACATGCCACTGCAACAAGTCCACTAGAGCCCCCGGAGCCGTCACCACAACATGATGCATTTCAAAGCATTTGGCCTCAAACTCCCATTGCAGGTATGCGGAGTCTCACAGACACGCAGGGAAGGAAGAAAGGGTGTTTCACTGGGACAGCCGAAGCCTGCTCTGTCCACTCCGCTTCCTCCTTTCACCCCTGCCTCCTCTCCTGCTTACGAGCGGTGCTGTGCTCAGTCACAAACCGCAAATGAGACGGAAAGCGGCTGTCAGAAGTGCTGAGCTGTTCAGGGCTACCTTTGGTTACCCTCCTTTAAGCTGTTCAAACACTAATAAATTACCCATTTACTTATACTACCCAGATGTTTGCCATCTAGAAAAATAGATTATTATTTGTAGAAGGTTTTGTTCCATCACAAGAATCCTGTAAATAATATATTGGGATCAGAAAGGCAATACCACGTGGCAACTTGTACACACACCAGCACAGGGGGGGTGGCGGGGAAGAAAAGGAAAGAGAGACACTTCCTGACTGCTGGTTAGAAGTTAAGAACTTTCACAGTGAGCTTATCAAAGAATCAAGTATTCACTAGAGTTCATGCTGTTGGGATAATGAGGTTACTTAAAATAACACTACAGATGGAGAATGAGGGTGACAAGTAACCTGAAAGGTTGGTTTATTAATTGGATTTTGATCTTTTGTTTCCATATATATTATACTTCTATATAAATACATATTTGTATGTGTGTATATGTATAAAATGTGTATTTATAGTCTAGATTAAACTATAAATATATTATATATGTATTTATAGATATAAAACAAAGTAAAACATAAAATATATTCCATTTTTATATATATAAATATGACATCCTAACCCATTTCTTTGTATGTCATATTTTCCACAAAGAAAACCACCACCACACTAATTTTAGTAAACTCTACAAATATAAGCAGCCTCAATCCCTACCTCTTCTTTTATTTTTTACATAAGATTTCTTAAGAGTTCCAAGCAACGTTTAAAGAGAACTCTGGGGCTTTAACTGAAATGGTATGAGATGCTGAACCTTTCACAACAGTGTCTTTCAAACCCTGTGTCCATTATGCACTGAAATGCCTATCAAAAAAACAAAGGAAGAGGTTTTCAGCATTCTCATTAAATTCTGACTTTCTCTCATGGTTCCTGTAATTGAGTTTCACTTACAGTTGTCATGAAGTTTTGTAGGGTAGACAAAACAGTGATTTGCTGGTAAATGTCTGTATATAGGGAGGGAAATAAATATTTGAGAAGTACTCAGCCCACTTTCTTCAAACATCAGGGAGAAAGACAAAGACTACAACTCAAGCAATGTACAATTCAAGAAGGAGCAGCTTTTACAAGGAAAACTTTGATCTGGATGGCTGAGTATCGCTGCAAGAAATCCAGTCTGCTTAGCAATCCCAGACAAGTTGTCATGAAATTGGATGTCAGAGTTTACTACAAGATGTCCATTTGAGTCGTAGCCCTCACACATATTACCGTTAAATGATTTGATTTGGGCCTTTTACAATTTTACCTGCAAAACTGGAGAGAATAAAGAAGAGCTTACCCATAGAAAGTGTCTGCAATAGAAGCAAGAGGGGCAAAAGGGGATTACTAAAGGTAAGGAGCTGTTAATTATAGATGGAGCAAGACCAAACTGCAGAAAAGAGCTCTGAAGAGGGCTGGGTTGGTTTCTTTCCTTTGTTTTGGGGTGGGTTGTTTTGTTTTGTTTTGTTTTGTTTTAAGATGCAGTGATCATATTCCGTAGCAAAAGAGTTTGAGCTGAGAGAAATACAGCAACTCTACATGGACTGACAACTCTGTTAGGTGAGACCACTATGCTATCTCTGTACAGACGAAAAAGAAAAAAGTAGCAGCAAACAGTGACAGAGCCAGGAAATGACCCAACACGTAGTTTGTTGATCGCTGTATTGTCTTGTTATTTAAGTCATTATATCACCAGTGTCTCTCCTATTCATTAAGGCCAGTATAATACTGACTAGAAGGTCTTTGATCACATGAACGTTGAGCTCAGACATACAAACGACACTGGGCACTTGGCTGAGAAGTCAGAAGATCCCAGATTAAGCACCCTTGTAATTTATTCCACATTATTCACAGGAGAAACCTGATCCCAGGTTTCCTCTCATTTTTCCCATACTGCTACCTTGCACTTGTGTTAAAAATAGCATATCTGGTCTTCCGAGCTGCAGCAAACTTAGCTGTCTACATCAAGCACAGTTTAGCAGGGTTTCACCACACTTTTACTGTACCTTTCTTGATACAGAAATATAAAACCAGCTTGTGCATGTTCAATACAGCCCCCAGCTGGTATGTTGTGCCTTTACCTGACACTCAATTGGAAGCTATTGTGGTCCTGGAGGCAGCACAGATGGGAATATTGCACAGGATCTTTCCCTACTAATCATCCCCTCAGGTCCTTCCAATTGCCCCAGAGCCCTACCCTCTTGGATCAGCTTAGGCAAATCCATTCCCTCATCGGTATTTACACCCTTCAAATATTTGTACACATGGTTATAATCCCCTAAGTGGCAAGATGGTAATACTGGTCTCGCAAAGGCCAGCCAGAGTGAAGGAGCCCAGCATTCAGGCTGCCACATTCTCACACACAGCAGCCTGGGGTTTGGACTGATAAGCTAAACGTCACCATATCAAACAGATCCGGTCTTTGCTTTGAAATACTACTTAAATGCAGGCCACAAGTGCAAGAGGCCTCCAATTAACAGCAGAGAGCAGGGCTGAGCTCACATATTTAGACCCTTGAGGGAAATGAACACACTTGCAGTCTGGGTTCCTTCCTGTCCCAGCCATGCACGCTATGGATCCAGAGGAGAGCCCTTACGTGTCTGTGCCTTGGTTTCCTTGCTACACAGTCAGGAGAGCCACCTTTCTCTCTTGCTGCAGCTCACTGCAAGGACCGCTCCACTAGTGCTCCAGAGCGCAGTGCTCTGCAGAAGCACCAAAGCCAAGCCAAGCCTGTCTTACAACTTCCTGTGGCTGCAAGCAACATCAGAGCCTCACAGGCGAGGCAGCTGGGGAAGGACAGTTGGTCCTGAGATACACCTCTGGGTGTCATGACATTAGGGCAGAGGTACCCCATCAGCTACTCTGGCCAGGCACTGACTGTCAGCAACAAAATTCTCCTCTTCCCCACTCCAGTCATGCAAGGCTGACAGGGCCAATGCTGTCTGACCTCAGCTCGCTAAGTCACGATCCCACAGAGCATCACTCCTCTGTGCCCAGCTATTGCAACTCCACATGGCAAGGCAAGATACTTAAACCTTTTCTGTTTCTCATTCTCGTCTTACACCTACCCTACTGACCACTGCCAGCCTCTCCTTCCAGCCTTCCACTCCAACCAGCCACTCCCAGCTCTCTGCAGCCATAAGGCTTCCCACTCTTCAGTCAGTACACAGCACTAGAAGAAACCAGGCAGCATGAGGAGCGGCCTCCAAAGCATTAACGCAAGGCACTGCCTCTAGCAATGGCTCTGCTCATGGCAACACATTGCTTAAGAACCAGGGCTTGGCAATCTCTACAGTGACAGGGATTGGAAAGAGCTAATGTTTCTCTCACTCTCTGTTAACTTCCCTCCGCTGTTTTCTCACCCCTCCTTCTGCTCCACTTGGCATCCCAGCACCATTTCACTCTTCTGTACACCCCTTTCCTTGTGGTGGCCACACACAGCAACTAACCCAAGCAACTACTTTGCCAGTGCCCAGCTAAAACCGCCCACAAACAGCAGTCAGGGCAGGCACTCCACGCTGCCCTGCCAACACACCTAGCAGAAGCACCTGGGAGGAGAAGGCAAACTCCATTTTGATGGCCCATCCAGCTTTGTGAGCTTTTGCAGACAATGTGCCCCAGTTCTGTGTATACACTCACGACAGCTAACAAGGAATTGGTCAAAAGAAAAAATATAATACATATATCCACAAGAAATCACTCTATTTTCTTTTTCATATGGATTCTAAGAAAGTAGAACTTGCTAAAAGCATCAAACTAGCACTGCCCTTCCTCCACCCCATGCTGAGGAGGGAATCAGCTTTCACAGCACATCCCAAAGCTGCAGGACTGCACACAGGGTACTCCAGATTGCAGCTACTTTCATACTACTTTGGTCACAGCACTCAGCACTATATACTGTATGTAGCCCCTACCAGTTCCCTTCTCTTGGATAGCCCAGTTAGAAAACCCTACCCACCAAAAAAAAAAAAAAATATTGCATCAGGGCATGTAAATTTTATTAAACTACACATAGAACAGGTACCCCTTTAAAGCCTGACTCTTTTCCTCTCCGGAAGGCACATGTAGCAGGTTCCCTAGTGTCAGGTGTAGACTCAAGTGATGAAAGAAAAATACATAAATGTTTATTAAACCTTTGTTGCCATTCACACCACCAACTTTCACACCCCAGTGCCAAGCTGTTAACGAATTCCCATGCTGTTCCAGAAGACTTTTCACAGCTCCTGTCAGAAAAGGGAAGTTTCACGAGGGCAGCACTCGCTGGAAAAGTCTCTGCTCTTGCCACCGTCAACAAAAAATGTTCACAACCAGCTGTTTGTGGAATAAATGTGTCCTGCCCAAACTGTGGGAATAAAGAGCTTCTTCCGGTGAGGCATGGGGCCACCTTCATGTATACCTCGTGATACATATTTGTCTCAAAATTATTTATGCTAAGACTTCTCAATTTACCTAATGACCAGGACTAAAAATTAGCCATGATAAGCCAAGTGACCACAAGCCAGTACGTGAGGCTCCAGGCCAGGTGGCAGCTGTGTGTGCAGGCTACAGCTCATATGCTCGGACATGGCGTCACCTCCTTGGGGAGCTCTGCAGTTCTAGGCTGCTGCCCAGGCAGGCAGCCCCGCGGCAGGGCTCCTTTGGGCACACAGACCCCTCAGGGAGGCAACGCACCACCTACCCCTCCGTGCCATGTTTCCTTTCTGGCACCCAGACTCTGCCGTGCTGCCGTACAGCTGGCAAGTGTGAGGCGGGGCCCTACACGCAAGGCGCACACCGCCTGCTCGAGCCTCAGCAGGTCTGTAGAAGTGCCATGGTGAACTGCAGCGAAGGCGGTGTGAAATTGCACAGCAATTCTCTCTGCTGCCACAACTCCTCTTTTCCCCCACAACTAGCTCTTTTATCTGCCACTGGAGACCCTGTTCTAAAAGGAACAGGCAAAGGCAAGATGTTTCCCACAAGATGAAGTGAACATTGCTACTCCTCTCAGAGCCATCCAAAACAAGAGGGGGGCGAAATGAAACGCTTTCCCAACTCAAAAGGTGACAATTATTACACGCTACACTACAGCTTAGACAGCCTTTACAATACAAAAGCTTTGACAAGCTCACATTTACTTTGTCCCTGGGGGACATGGGGACACCTACTCATGTCAGTGTTTTGCACAGCATGTTGCTCAAAGCTTTACCACTTTGAAAAATGCACCTGAGGATCTTCAACTTCTCATGCAGATCCTGTAATTCAGCTAATCATAAAGCATAAAGAAGAACTAAGTGACTGTTTATCAATGTATATCGCCAAATGAAATAAATCCCAAGCACTAGAACAGAAGCAGACTTTTCCTACAACCGGAATGAATAAAGCAAATAGCTTTATTTGTTTCCCTCTTTTTAATATCAGAAAATTGTGTTCCCAAATAAATCCTTATATCAACAATTTAGCAGCATGCTTCTGTCAACCCTAGTTGACAGATTATAGCCCAATATTCTATAAATTTTCTCATTAAAATAAACAATCTCAGAGATCTATTAGCACTCTGTCTCTGCCTGTACCTCATCTCTCAGCTTGCAGACAGCTAGCACAGAAGCAAGATACTACAGAACATGCTGGCATACTTCAGCTTCATATCTTAAAATCAGCATGACCTGCAGTATTTGCCCAGGATGTATAAAAGACTTTGGAGAACTGGTCCTTCAGCGTGAAGGTAAATAAACTGACCAAGAGATTTGTTAGCTGTCGGATCTTTAAGGTATCTTCTGTCGTTTCTAAATATTATACCACCTGATGTTTTTTAGTGTAAGGTAATTGCTGCCTTAAAGACAAAAATGCCGAAGTCTCTTCTTTTAGACTAATTACAACAATTAGAGATTCAACTTCTATTTTCTAGACGAGTTATTCGAGCAACACATCAAGCAACAGATTAGTATCTGAACCTGCTCATTGTCAAAGCCTGTAGTTCAAAAACGCAGTGGCCGTTTCCTCCCTGCACAGTGACTAATTTCCTTCGTGAGTCAATCTGTCTCTCCTCCGTGCTATTCTCACAACAGAGAGATGCCGCAAAAGCAAGGTTCCCCCAAGTGAGATGCTCAGCCAGTGTGGATCACTGCACTGAACGGCATGCCTCCTTGGAGCAGGTTTCTTGTAAAGCCCATTCCCCTTCGTAACTGCCAAGAATCAAATCTTGGCCACCTAATGCAGCGTGTTCCACATGTTAGCTCGCAACACGTTGAGCAACTGCGTTAACTGAGATGGATAGTGCTGTCAAACAGGAAGCTGGCTCACCAGGATGGAAACAGTGGGATACGCTGACCTTTTACATTCAGAAAAAAAGCATCCCTAAAATGACATGAAATGTTTCATATTAAACACCAAAACAACTACCTTCTCGCAGAGCTTTTATTACTGTATTGTGTAAATAAACACATATGCATGAGCTCTGCCTGAATGCAGAACCTGAGCCTCTCTCACAGAGCAGAGGCTGACAGAGGAAATGAATCATTATCACCCTGCTTGGAAAGAAGTTTGTACAAGGAGCGCTGCACTATTAACCACTGCCTGGAACTCCTGGATTCAAGGCAACTGCTGCTCCCTCTGTTCTCATGTTCAAATACCTAGCTATACAAAATAACTAAAACCAACAGATAAAATCCAAATCCCCAGGCAAAGCTTCTATTAAACTACTCTAAATGTGCACAGGCTTTATTGATGACACGGAGATGAAACTGAAACTTACAGGCTTCTCATCCAAAAGAATAAGCACTGAAATAACCTGTTTAGTACAAAAAAGCCTCTTGAAATGCAAAGTTCATTCTGGAAAGATTTTTCCCAACCCACCACCTCCTGCCCGTCTCCCTCAAGATTAGGATTTAGGTTTGTTTTTTTCAAGCTGATATTTTGGGTAGAGAGAGGAAAGCTTTGTTTATTTTAAGATTTCACTGCTACTGGAGAATCATCTCTAAGTGGAAGGGACTGTAGAGCTTTACAAAGGGCTTTGCAGCAATATAGTAGGTAAGTGAAAACAGAGAAATCAGCCTGCACGGTTTGCACTACAACTATTGGCCATAAAGACAGCATGTATATATATAACCATTATATACAACGTATAATTTTAAAAATGAAAGACTATTAATATGCTGTTCAAAATGGCCCTGATACAAAGAGGAATACTAGATACTATCTAGCTGTACACCTAGAGGTTCTATCCAGCTCTTCTGTGCTGACTTCCTCGAAGCAGCAACCTGCCTCATGGTACAGAACAAATGTGTCGTGAATATGCTGACTGATCATTATCACCGTATTTCACACTTCAGCAAGATCCAGCTAATGCTTTCTAGGCAGGCTAACAAGGTAGGGCTTGTTGTACACCTAGTTTAAGATTAAGCAATCAACACAACCGATATAACCACTTCCAAGATTTGCCACCACTGTTCTTGCTTCCTCCTTACATCGAACAACCTCAGGTGCTGTCTTCTGCCAGTGCAGAGAAGAGGGAAAAGAACTTTATTGAATACCTTGTGCCTGAGCTGCAGAACTGTGGGAATACCCCAGAGCCAGGAGCGCTGTCTCCACCAGCTGGCTAAAGAGCACATCTTTGCGAACCAGAACGAACTCAGCATGCTCTTCTCGATTATCGTATTCAAGAGAGGCATCCGACTGCTCCACCACACAAAAGACTGGAATCATCAAACCTAGATGAAAAAAAAAAATCCAACAAAACATCAGTAAGAGAAGAACAAGAAGTGTGTCATACATCTCTGATTAAAGCTGTAAATTAAAACACCTCCTAGAAGGCTCATCTTAAGTGGAAATCTGCCTTTCTTCCCTGTGGGATAGCTTTTGTTTTCTTTCCAAGGGAAATACTGAAGTCTCATCACTTGACTCATTTAAAAACCACACTAAAAGCTCCAGAGAATACAATTCAGGAACAAAATCACAGTCAGCATGAGGACGAACAAGATTTCCTAATAAGACCTTTTCAACATTGCAGAAGTTTTCTACAGTTCCATGAATGTCCCTATTCTTTCAGGTCAGGGCTTCTCCACATTCAGCCATACGAAAACCTGACACACAAATGCCGCTTCTGCTTCTCTCCACAGTGAACATATGGAGGTATCGGCAGAGGCTAGTCCCATACGCGGTTCTTAGCTGGGGTAGGTTTATTTGCACATTTTCAGACCATGGCCAGTCTTCCCACTGTGCAAGGAAAATACCCTTGCATTGATTTTGCTGAAAATGATAATCTTGTGCTGGCAGCCGACGGTCATGCAGACCCAGAGAGGCCAGTGGCTGTTCTCCCACTGCACGTATGAAGAGAGTGAGAACAGCTCTCTTCGAAAGAGGATCAAGGATGAGGAGGAACCACAGACGTGGAAAACTCAGGGGGTGGTCTGGATTCAATTTTGTTCTGTTTTATTGTAAATTTACTTTTGTGGTTACAGGATCAAGTCATCTATGGCAATAAATTGTGGGGCATGAACTTAAAGGGATTCAATACTACAGACAGTAGAGAAACAAGCCAATTTGCAGGAGACAGCACTACAGTACTTGAAGCGTGCGCACGGAGGGAAGATGGAACAGACGGGAAACCTACATAACTGCTCGGCCATTTCCATCGCCTGCTACAGGCCAGGCTGTAGTCAGGGGATGGCAAAGGAAAAACCATTACCTCCAGTCACAGAAATTTATTAATTGGTTACATACAATTTGTTAGCCCCTAGATAAACCAGGAAATATTGGGGCAGAGACAAATTTCAGCCTAAAGCAGTTCTCCAAATGTGCTATTTAAGGCTTGTAATACTGCCACAAAGTTCACCTCACTCCTGTTCTTCAGAATGAAGTATAACCATTTCCAGTAGATAACAACTGTGAAAAATAACTGAGTATATTTATGAAAGGCCAGACAAAAATCACTGTATTCCTAGACCAGGCACTTCTTTAAGGGAAAAAGAGGAAAAAGCCACATTTCAGTTCTCCTTCCATACAAAGTCAGTTAAGTATCTTCAAGATCTTCTACTATCAGTAGCTTCAGTATCTACAAACCAATAGTTGTGTATCTCTTCAGAGGAGTCACCCTGCCCTGAAATAGATACAGTCACACCAGTAACAACTGCTAAGGGACTTAAATCCTCTTTGTCTTGAATTTGCAGAGACTAGATTTACTTTAAAATATACTTTAGATACACAATTCTCACTTAGTGACCTATCTGGCATGAAGCGGCTCCCAATCTGACATTCTAACTGCAGGCCAGCAGCAGCAGCAGCTACAGGCCGCAATATCCAGTTGATGTGTTTTAGTTCTTTGTTTTAAAACACTTCCTAAAGTAATGTGTAAGTAGGTTAAGGCATCACATTGATGCTGCTCCCTCTTCACTGCTTGATTCTGGGTTAAACTGATGCATCTTGCAAGTTCAAGCAGCCAAATTCTAACACACAGTGTTAAAAAAAAAAAATCTTAGTGAAAAAGAAATCTCTAGGTGCTTTCCTGAGAAGACAGTGCAAGGCTGATCCTGTTCCTCTGAAATCAGTAACAAAATTTCTATTCCTATCAAAGGTTAAAAACTGAATTCCATTTGTCCATAAATCATTTAACAAGTTAAAATGAAATTTAACCTCTGTAACAAACTTCCCCTCCTGTCAAACATACAGTCTGTCATAGCACTTTTAATGGGGCTATTAATACCTTAACAAAAGATTAAGATACTTGGCCAAATGCTGAGGCTGTGATATCAGTTTTGTAAATTACATTTTGGCAAGACAGAAAAAGTAGGTGAATGCAAACTGATGAGAGGGATGCCACAGCGTCTTTTATCCTCCTGCTGGATGCCTTCCTTGTCACACAACAGTCTTTCCACCTTTTCACTGCTGAAGTTGCACCTATTCTCCACACTCATTGTTTACTGTCTCAGTACAAACAGGATCTCAAATGCCAGAACTGATGCCGTACATGACATCACTTTATGGATGGCACAAAGGACCCACAGGACTCTTGCCCATGCTTGTAGGGACCCTGCTACAGAAAAAACTTTTGCAAAAACATCTCTGAACTCAGTGACCCAGTGTAACTGATGATAAGCTGCTATTAGTACCTTAAAAAACAGAGAGCAAAGGGCAGGTTACCACATCTGCCATTGCTAACCCATTCTCATGCCTCTCGCTACAGCGTCTGGAATCTTAATACCAATACTATTTTACTAAAAAACAACAGTAATCCAACTAATTTCCAAGTAAATCTCACTCCAAGGAAGTTCCATCTGCTTTGCCCTCTACTTCACATTGGAGAGTTAAGCTATAATGTCTCCAATGGATTTATCGCCTCAAACTTCTCTGTTTCCATTAACATACTTCCAGTACGTTGGAATCAGAAGAAAAAACATCTGCAGCTAAAAGTCAGCATGCTCTTTACACACTGATATACACCATGTCTTGCTCCTAGATGCATATATTACACCTCCAGCTCACTACAGGGCCCTTAACAGAAGAGCAATGCAAGTTAGTCACTGCTCATTGTCATTCCAGCTGAAGAACTTACAGCAATACTCAGAGAGCAGGAGACCAAGCATCCATAATGAAGTCCCGCATGCAGTGCTACAGCAATGCGAGCCAGCCTTACTCATAAATCCTGAAACTCCTCAGCTCTTTCCCTAATGCCCGATCAGCCAGAACTACTGTCATCCTCCCTCTCCCATGCATACGCACAAAAAAGGCTTAGGTCCCTTTTGCGCTGAACTTGCATGCGTTCGCTTTCCCAGCTTTAGAGCGATGCTGCAGTGAACGAAGCTGTACAGCTCATGGTAGATGACATACGGCACTGATTTCCACACATGAAGAAAACAAGGGATAATCTGAGGGCTAAAAAGGAAACAGTTTGTTTCCTTAAAGGATGAACACAATGCTGGAATGCACACAGAACATTAATAACGATCACAAATTATACAAAAGACTTTTTCTCCTAGATGCTAATTCACTTAACTGTCTTATAAGGAGCTCTTTCGTGCTTCTCACAGAGCTTTGACCCCATATAGATAGCATCTGCATAAAATGTTAGGGGAGCATAAAACAAGATCTACACAAAGGCTTTTATAAGGACATCCATAAACAGCAAGAATTCCTTCTAATCCATGGAAGAGAAAGGGGAAAAACTGTTCCCACTATTACCCAGAACAACAGAATAGTTAGCAGTGACCGGTACCTTTGTATAACATATATTTTTAAAACAAATCAGAGATGGGATTTAAGCTCCACTGTTGCTTTCACGGAAAAGCTGCAATGTGCAGAGAAGACTTTGTAAACATAGTTGCATTTTTGGCTGAGACTCTTCTAAGGGGCAGAGAAATTAAGAAGAAATTATATATGTATCAGAGAGACCTCTGTCCAAATGCACATTTGCTCCTCCTTGCCCATTTCAATCTATAGTTTTATTTCACCAAGAAGCAATCCATTCTTAAAAATGAAGGAGAGAGAAACAGGTATTTCATTCAAGAATTGAAAACTCTGGACACTACTGCATAAAACATTCATTTTTACAAAAAACTTGAGGCCAGTTAAAAGTATTATCAAACTGCAGTCATGCAGCTCCCTGGAAAACATTTTCAGTTGTAAGATTTGCAAGTAAAAGCTGTAAATTTCTAATGACCAACTAGAAGGACAAGACAGAACAGATATTAAGAAGTCCTGCACTGTTTCTTTTGTTCATTTGCAAATGATACTTTGTCCAGTGCATGCTTTAAAGCAAGTAATAAATGTGATACTATCAGCACTGAACTTCTACGCATTGTCCACTTCCACGTAACCATCATAGGCTGGGCACCCAAAGCAAAAAAGAAAAGGATACAGAAAGCTGAGGAGGAGATTAAACTATTTCAGCGACCCACCTCTCCAGCCATTGAATTGGGAGCAGCGCTTGTGTGTCCTAATAAGTATAATATGAAGATCAACCAATAAGAAGAGGCACCAATAAAATTCGTGTCTTTTTAGATTAAAATCTGTTTCCATCAGCACAAGTTTTGAGCCCCGTCTAGGTGTTATTTAATTTAATCTAATTTGAACAATTTCCAAACATCAGCTTGATTAATTTCAACAGCATGGTGTTATGGAAAGATTTACTGTACAGGGGTTGTCTAGTAGGGAATTAATAAAGAAGCCAGTTCTTAGCCCTGAGTAACATGAGGTTTTAAGACTTCCCAGATTTCTAGTGGGAATACTTCACAGCACAAGCATGTTTTCTTCTGGGAGTGAAACCCACCAAAATTATTAAAAACTGAGATCAAATGGTGGTGTCAAACCCAAAGGAAATCATTCTACAGTGGAGAGATTTTTATCAAATGAAGAAAGTAGAAAATAAAGTTTTTGTTGTTGCTGTTGTGCTTTGGGTTTTTAGGTTTTGTTTGTTGGTTGTTTTTTTTTTAAAAAAACAGAACACACACACACACGCAGAGTAATCTCCCTCAAAGACAAAGCAAATTTCTATGGTTAGGAGTTTAGAAACCAGGACATTTATTTGAAAATTCATGAACTACTGAAAACTTTTCATTACTGTATGCAGAAAACATTTTCCCTAGCAGAGACTGTAACATGGGTCATTCTCTAAGCTAGTCTTTCCAATACAGAGAAAAGAAAAAAAAAGAAAAAGGAAAAAAAACAACTCTAGGTAACAGCAAGAGCAGAATCCACAAATGTTTATTCCCATGCACACCTCAAAACACTGAATTACGAGCAACTTCAGCTGGACTTCTAAGATGAGACCCTTACCCTGAGACAGAGACTAGGAAGCTCAATTAGCAAAGCATGGGTCGTCTTGAGGAAATTATCTAGATAAAGATTCCATATATTTAACAATAAAGCATGCTTCCACAACTGGCAATAACCACAGGAAGCAATCAAACTACAAACATTTCCTAAACCTAATCTGCTTCTGTTTTTCCTTTAGGCGAGAGCCCTTTATCCAGCAAAGGCAGTGACGGGAAAGCAGTCCATTTATTTATTTCTCTTTGCGCTGCAATAGAGCTGACCTTACGTATACCGATTTGGTATTTAACTCACTTTCCCTTTCTTTTAAACAAATTTGAAAAATGAACCTAAACTGAGAAAACTGTTCTAAAAGGCAGAAATCAGCATCCATGCGGCACAGGAGAGGTTTGCCAGTTCTCCTCCTCACAGCCTGCAGCTCTAATTAAAAAGGCAGAAACCAACTAAGTTTGACAGCTTTCAGTCATTCAGAAATACCTGAATTTCTGCACCAAAGATGGCCATCCTACATCCTAGTGCAACATAAATCCATAATTTCTATTCTGAAAAACTTAACACCACCACCAAGGAAAAAAAAAGAAAGAAGAAAAAAAAAAAAGTGAAGCTTCAAAGCTTCAGTGTGCCACTTCTTCAAAACGGTGTAAACTGTAAATCCTGAAGTGATCGGAAATGAAAACCTAGTGCGTATGCTAACAATCAGGAGGTTTCTACTCAAGACTCGACTAGCTGAACAAACATAGAATCACAGAATCATTTCGGTTGGAAAAGACCTTTAAGATCACATATAACGAGAGAAGATAAATTCATAATGAGGAAAGATCAATTGCATTTCAAAACGTTTTTTTCTAAGAGGAAGGACACCAAATAGTATTTGAAAAACAGTTTTTTGTTCTGATCTCAACACCACTTTTATTTAAATCACAGTGTAGCTGTAGCTGGTGGTGATGTGAGATCTTCCCCAGAAAATCCTGCAGAGTCCAGCTGAGGGCTGCAGATACAGGATACGCGATGACAGGCTGAACAGGTACAACTGAACCATTTCCACGGTGCCACACGTACATGACTATTCACACTCAAGAAGGATCAGGCTTGAAGCAGATCCCGGGTTCAGCCCGTGCCTGTGCAATTCAGTGATGAGGTGGAAGAGACAGAGCTCACACATTTCAGCAACGGTTAGTCATGTCCATTAAGGCTCACTTTCAAGCTACCCCATAAATCATAAATATAATTAAATCGGACAGAATATAAGCTGTTGGCACTTAACTTATTTACAATAAATGCTTGGTTTGGGTAAATGGACTGTGTTTCAGCCTTTTACGTATCAAGCACCGGCTTACAACAGTCTCATTATGAGGCTGAGAATTCTTCCACTGTAAATCTTTTTTAATGGGGACTGGAGGAATGACTTTGCAGTTGTTTGTCACTAACCACTCGGAACCACATGAAGAAAGCTGTGTGTGCACACTGACAGGCGGCCAGTGGGAAATCTCTATGTCAAATACCRGAGACCGTATCAGGATCTTTGCGACTGTACAATCCTACGCAAAACAAAAGCATCAAGCACCTCATTACAGCAAAAGGTTTTGTTTGAAAACAAGGACCTTACTTTCTGCTAATCCTCTGCTCTCCAATGTGTTCTAGACAAAACGTGAGATATCTGATTTTGCATATAATCAGTAATGTGATGCTGTTAAACTCCTACTCTTCATGGGTTTATAAGCCCGTTGCAAATAATTTGTTCCAGGATGCAATTTGGTAAAGAAGAGCTCAGTCCACAGATGATTTTAATACAACGTTTGCCAAAGAAACAAAATCATGTTAAGTAACATTACATTGTAGAATTTTTCTTCTTAGGAGGGCCAGAGGAAGTAAAACTAAGGACAATATCTTTCTCCTCCTCCTCAGTTATTTTTTCTGGCTTTACATATTCAATAAATCTGTAGGCAGGAAATGCATTTCTACATATTATATTTTAGCCAATGGTGAATGCAAACCACAAGATATTATTTACATCCTTCTTCAGCTTCCAGTCCTTTCTGTGGCTTCAGTCTCCCAACCATCACAACTATCCCAGATCTCAGGAAATCTTATAAAGAAGTCACCAACGTCTCTGCAGATGTCCCTTGCTTCTGACAGCTTAACTAGCCAAAGAATCCTTCTCCTAGCTGAAATAACAGCTTTACTGTTTAACACAAAATATTCCAGGCCACTATCCCACCACAGAAACATATTATGAAACTCATAACTTGATTTGATAATACTTGAGTTTCTCAAAAAATGGTATAAAATAAAAGCCATATTCAGAGCATGTGCTGAGACGAACAAGAAATGAGAAATGGAGAGGAATACAAAGTATTTACCTCTAGTGCAGCCCCTCCTGCTGTGTGTCTGGGACAGAAGCGTTACTCACAGGAGATGAGGCCTTTTGTCAGTCAAAGTGGATCAGCTGCTTCTGGTAACTAACCCCCTTTGCTAAACTAGTTGCACTAACTCAACCCAAACTTCAAATCTGTCACACTGGTTGGGTTCAAAGGGCAAGAAAGGGAGCAGCCACTGGGGCTTTGTGCCACCCAGTTAGCCCCGGCACAGCTGCGCACAGGGCAGCCAGGAGGCAGAAGCAATTAAACAGAAGAATAAAGCACTTCCAGCTCTTCACCTAATTGAGTGAAAAGTGAGAGCGATGATAACCCAGACCTCAAAATATGGTTTTAAGGGAGCCTGAGTCAGAAGAAGGCACAAACAGCTGTCCCTGTTGTTCTACCAGAAAGCTCAGCTTCCCCGGCCAGCCAGCCCCCTCAGATGTGCAGGAACGCCTGTGGCGGTACCAGCGCCATGCATTCAGCCAGAACCACATGCAGGCTTTCCGATTCATAGAATAGAACCATAGAATCATTTAGGTTGGAAAAGACCCTTGAGATCATCGAGTCCAACCATTCACATCGAAAGGCAAAGGTGAAGACACTATAGCTACATTTTTCCTAAATAAAACAGCTCAGTTGTTTCAACTTGTCCCAGTTAAAAAAGAAGAAAAAATACCCCACAGCAGTACTTTATAATATGAACTAATGGAAAATATACTCATTTCACTCAAAACCAGTGAAGGAAACGCTTTTAAATTAAACTGGCGTTTTTTAAAAAAATCATCTTAAGCCATTAATTTCCTATAAGTTTTAGGTTTTGGTTTCTGTAACTTAAAAACAAGTTTAGGGTTCGGGGGGGGGGGGGTTGGTTTAGGGGACTGCTTTCTGTTGTTTTTCTCTCAACTACGTAACAAAACTCGCCTAAGGGGCTAAGACTTTCTGCGCCAAGTTCCACCCAGAATTAATTTTAATGACCAACATTTTTAAACCTGAAAACTGGAACCACTAATAAGCCCTTAACTTCGGTGGTGCTAGCAGATGCCACCGTATTATGTAATTTTTAAAGCAAAAAAAAAGTCTTCTAGCAAAAGTATTTTAATGAAGGTTCTATTAACTAGTCTCCTGGTACTGGGATAAGTCCCCTGGAATGTAACAGAAAAGCTTTCGTAGCTGGTTTGAGGTTTTATTTCTGGAGAAGAGCTGCGTACCACACTTGGGCCTGTTTTGGGATCTCCGCTGGGACCCACCAGCAAGCTCTTTTCTCCTTTGTGTCCATTCCTCTGTGAACCACCCACTGGCAAGAAAAAGAAATCGTATCACCCCTCCTTCATGTTACCAGATAAATAGCTGACGAAGTGTCTAATGTAACTACTGCACCTACATCTCTGTCCTCAAGCCCAATTGCAGGCTCCAGCTGTAAGACAAGCTGAATGGGTCTGTAATCATTGTAATCGTTGCCTCCTTCCCTCATGTCTTTTAGATACTGGCAGCATTAGAAAACCTCATTTCTAAGTGACAATGTCAACAGATATGGCAGAACTGGTTATGGGTAAAAGTTACAAGTACGCACGCAATAGGACAAGCCACATTAAACACTGTCTCAGAATAAATGTCATAAAACTCAATGGTGACTGATGGAGCCCTTCATCCTGCTACACTTTCAGCAAGGGTTCAGCTACTGCTATGGTAACATCATTACTAGATGGTATTTTTCTGGTATAAGGAGACCACAGAAATCTTCATCAGATCTTCAGTGGGAAAATGAATGGAGGAGAGAACCACAACCAAGAAAGGGTAGGAGCTGCTCCATCATTCTGTCCTCTAGAAAGCAGCTAACTTCCCCCTCTGTCTCCCTTTTCATCACTCAATATGCAGAGAGTCCTTAGACAGCCTGCACCCATGGCCCATTATGGGTCAGGAACTGGTATGTGGGGCTTGGCCTTTACTTACAACTCCAATCTTCCACACCCCATGCCCCTGCAGAGAGAGAGCAACTTCTGAGTGGCCTTCTCTCGTATTCCTTCTTTTTCAAGGACAGAAGATCAAGAGCTGTGGGGGAAGCACTCCACGTTTTCACAAAGACGAGATCACACATTTGGCAACTATCCATTTGAACATTATTCTTTTAGGAACATTTACTTTTATCAGCCAGCAGGTCACATTAATCTAACAGTTTTTAATAACTACCACATCTTTATCAAACAAGTCATGAGGTCGAGGAACAAGAGTTAACAGGTACATCCTCCTTCTCTGGTATGCACAGTACACTTACTTTGTTCAGCCAGTTAGCAATATTTTGGGGAGAGAGTGGAAAGGACCTACCTGCAGGCTGACCTACTGTGTGTGGATTCACTTGTTGAGTCAGCAGTCCCTGCTTTTGGGCCTCAACAGGCTGAATTGCTACAACATTACATACACAGAGCTACACTGGAGAATCAGATACTTCTGCTAGTGCAAATGCATGTGCTCGCTTAGAGGTGTTAGCCAAAGAAAGCAGATTACATCTGCTCTCCAAAGGCTGAACTGGCTCCCAGTTCACTTCCGGATGCCATTCCAAATGTTGATTTATAAAGCTGTATGGTACACAACTAGAGCCAAGGCTACCGTAGAGAGGATCTCTCTTTCTACGTATGGTACGGCAGAAAGGACACTTCTGCTTACAGCTCTCGGACTCAGCTTCAGAGAAAATGGTGAGCCAGGTTCCCTCAGCCTCAGGCCTTCAACTACAGTTAGGTCCCTTTTCAAGAGGAACACAGCTGCAGTATGCACCCAGCATGGGGCCTTTCTGTCTACTGGGTTTTAATCAGAAGATTGAGATGGTGAGGTAGCTAAAGGGTCACAGAAGAGTCAGTCCCAGGTAGCAATGGCTTAAGAGACTGAGTACTCTTACTGGCATACATGTGCACAGATTTGGAGAGGCCAAAAAAAAAGGAAAAAAAACATGAAGTAGCACAGCTTTTTATTTTGAAGGAGCAAGAAGTCTTTTTTACTACTTTCTACCTGTCCATGGCATTCTCTGAGCTCATCTATTTGGTAGGTCAGTATGACACTGTGATCATATTAATATAATCAGGAAGGCTCAAACCAATGACAGAAACATTACATTCATTATTAAGCCAAACCCAGACACTCAGATAATGCCTAACTTGGGCTTTACTGTCAAGCAGTACGCCTACTTACTGCGTACTTGCTCATGGCAGCCCATACGAAGTCTACCATCCAGACTTCTAGCTTGAGCAACAAACTTGACTCAAAAAAAAAGGGAAAAATAAAAAGAAAAACAGCCCACACTTCTGTTACTCTGCATTTTCTCCAAGACTAAAAATTGGTAGAGTGTATGACAGGTCCACCTCATTTTTCTTAATGATGTTTTTATTATTCTTTCACTCAATTAAAACAGAAATGGATATTGCATCTTCTGACTGTATAATTGTTATTGTAATCTGTTTTCGATCACTGCTTGGGAAATGGGTCCAAAACAACATAAACTATCCACAGCCTCAGAATACAAGTCATTTTCTTTTACTACGATACTTAAAGAGGCATCTATCATGTTGCTCTGCTAGCATGTTTGTATTATGGCAAAAAAGTTATTTGTAAGTTGGGAAAAGACATTATGAAAATCACCTTTTACTCCAAAGTATTGTATAACTCATAATTTATAACTACATTTCTTAATAACCATTCAAAATAATAAGGCTGGAAATTGTGCACATCTAATTTTAATATATAAATAATGGAAATGCATATAAACCTAAATATGCTCAAAATATGAATTTATATTACTCTCGAAAAATAGTCTGGTTATAGTTTTGAAAATGACATGCTTCATTTCCAATATATGCCTGTCAGCTGAATTTATGACAAAACACTCTTGCGAGTTTAGATTACCATGATGGTAAATACTTCTATGCGAGTTTCCTCACTTATCTGAAGTTTCCGTCCAAATGCAGACAAAGTCAGCAACTTCCAGAGAGTGAAGTGTCGGTGATACACAAGTAAAGACAGACCAATCCAGCCACTTCTCAACATTATACAAATAGAAACAGAACATCTGAGAGAGAAAGAGAGAAAGTAACCTTGTGGCTGTATGCAGCGATACAAATCATGGGGTTTGATACAAGAAACTCCCCTCCTGACATTTCTTGCCAGATTTAGTACTTTTGAAAAGGTTTACTGTCAATAGAGTGTCTTTTCATCTCAGCGTGTGTCTTTGGGGAACAAATAAGGAGGGAGCATATTTAAGTGGGAGACATTTCTACTGCTCTCTGAAAATGCAGTGGGCATATGGTTATCTCAAGAGATGCCTCAGCTTCATATAAAATATAGTCTGACAGGTTATTTTTATTAATCTTTTTTCTGAGCTTTTTTACCTTGCTGACATTGCTACTAACAAGGTACAGTTGTGCTTAGACTGTTTAATATTGCATGTCCGTCTGATACAAGGACATCAGTTAGAGCAAAATGACTGACAATTTTTACTATTAGCCAGGTAATTTTCTATTTAGAAAACAAGTCATATGCTTAAACTTTTATCTAGAGCTACCTGTCTCTTTGCTTCAACCTCTTTTTGTTCCCTTCATACAAATAATGACAATCCTCTTTTTCCTAACATCGCTGCATGTAACACCAATAATCATTCAGCATTTGCCAGGAAATTTAAAATATATCTCGAGTTCAGACACGAGATCTCTGCCCTAGCATCCGGCTTAGGATACTAGCAATGACAGAGCTCACACTCCGTCTTTTAAGCAATCCTGTAAATTATTTGTGTAGCCTTATTCCAAGTAGAAATGCCTCCTGGAAGGAGGTTTTACGTAAGTCCTCAGGTATTAGCAACATCAATGTTCACATCTTTAAAAATCAGAGTAAGAATTACACTTTAAAACAAAACAAAACAAAACAAAAAACAACACCAACCTTCAAACATTGTCTATAAGGGTTTCACAATGTCAGYAGCCTTAAATTGCTAACAGACAAATGCTGACATCTTGGTACATTTGTAAATCTTCAGGGGATACCAGCAGAGCTAGTACAGGTATTTAAAAAGAAAAAACAACTTAAAATACTAGTTTATGTTTTTTTAAAAGTTCTCTAAAATAAACAAAATAAAATTGGAAATATGAAATATTTTTCCCTTACTAATATTCGGATCAATGCAAATGAAGACGGGGACAAAGTATACGCAACAGCTGCAATACGTGCTTTTGTACAAAGCGCAGGAACTCCAGAAAAAAAAAATTCCTAACTATAGAACTGCGACAATATGGACAAGATGACTTGCTGGCTGAGAAAACACCACACATTAAAGCAGTCAACACTTTGTGAATGGCCACAGGAACCTCATCCAGAGGGGCTAACAATTCCCCCCAAATTAAACAGCAAAGCGTATTTTCTGTCTTTCGTACCACTGATCAATGCAAACTCATTTGTATGTAACCCCACAGGAGAGACGTCGCTGATGAGCATTCTGCAACAAGTACAAAGCTTGTTGGAGGGCATTTTTTTTTTTAATATGGCTAGAGGCTAGAAAACATTTCTCAAAAGCCATCAAATACTCAGCTGCCTTTTGTCTGCTGTGACTATTTCTTACATCTGCGTTAGTGACACATGTCATCGTAGGGACCAATGCATCTGACCCAGAACATTTCATACAGTAGGAACCAATTACCAGAAGACAATTTTTTCAAAGCCAGAAAGGGCATCGGTTCCTCGTTCAACACAGCAGGCTGGTCTCAAAACCACGTTGAGCTTCAAAAGGAGAGCACGCTTGTTCGGTAGTTAGAGTCTGAATCAGGCACAGGTTATCTTGAACAACCCCCCATCCTATCAATTCAAAGGGACTTGGTAATACTTTATACCTTGAAAAACTGGGCCTTTAATCCTAAAACACAGCAGTAGTTACTAATTTAACTAAATTATGATGAGGGATGGTAATTAAAGGCCTAACTTATCTATGCCTTGCAATTTGGGATTCGAAATAAAATCTTCGTAAGTTTTACAGATTTTCAGTTATTTTGAAAAGTTTAAAAATAAGATTTAAAAGCAGGTTGGGGACTGCTCAATCACAAAAATAAGAATTTTCCTAAACAGGTCACACAGCTGTTTGGTGAATATAAATACATGACTGCAGTAAAACTGTCTTCATTTTACAACATCATAGATGCCATATTGTATTACCATCTTCTGTGTCAACGCGAGTGACAAAAATCTTACTGGTCCAAGCATTTTACCTAAGCTCCAAGTCACCGTTGTGACCCTTTTCCTCCCCATTCCACACAGACAGCTTTAAGGAGAACAGCAATAATGGAAAGTAACTGCAAAAATAAATACTCAGACTAGCATCTCCATGAAGAGTATTAAACTCAGATACTTTTAAAGGTATTTTAAAGTAACTGATACCATCTGAAAGTCTGTGCTACAAACAAGAAATTTTAAATATGACATAGCTGTCTGTTGAAATGACACCTTGATTACAATTACATTATGCCAGTTTTTTTCTACTTTTAAATCTAGATAAAATATTCAGTACAGCAAAATAATTTAAATAGAATACAAAGACTCCCAAAAATTAAGTATTTAGGAAAGGAAAGGAATCTTTAAACCTCACCTTTAAGTGTTTATTCATAACAATAAAAGCTGAATACTGTTTTTCTTCTTTCGATGTCCAAATCCTTCATCTAAATTCTGAGTGACAAATATGTCACTATTTAACTTCTTGAAAATACGTTTCCTCACTGGCATCTTTATAGTTTTTCATATGATTTAGCCATCTTCTTCAGGCATAAAAACAATTCTGAGGAGTCACTGACAGAATCACCTTAACAGGAATTTTCAAACAAACGCCCTATAAATAATTGACAGTAAATCTACTCTGTTCTATCCCAGTGAAACTAAGAAAAGGCAGGACCCAATTTATAAAGCCGGGGGGGGGAAGAATTAACATTGACTTTTTCAAGGATGTTGGTTTCTTTTTCTTTTCTGTGTTCATGATGAGAATAATAGCATCTAGTTAACTAACGTGGCCATGGGTATGGGGTGGGGAGGAAGCGGGGAGATGACGCGAAACACTTAGGAACTGTTGCAGGAAAAAATAAAATCCTACTACAGCTAATCTTAAATCTTGAATTCAAAATTGTCAGTGGCTTTCTGCAGATGCAACTTAGAGTTCCAAAATTACTCTAAACATCAAATTATGCCTAGGTCACAGAATGGGTGGATACCCTGTATTCTGTTTAATGCGTATGTTCAATTGCACGTATGTTTTAACCAACTGTGTCTTTATTTTAATAACAGACCAAGTACTGAAAACACATAAAGAAAGACTATTTTTCTACCTCAGCAAAAATCCAGCTGATACACTACATGACTCTCCAGGAGTGACTGCTCTGTTTATTCTATTTACATGACATAATCTGATTGGAAAAGGGGGATGGGGGGTGGAAATCAGCAAAAAGACCAGTAACTCATTTTTAACCATCGGTCGTGAAAAAGAAATCACTGTCTTGCTTTTCTTACTGTTCCTGTTAAATTAAAGGTCTCTTCCTCATTGTGTATCAGAAACGCGTAAAATCCAAAAATTTACATTTCCTCATAATCCGTAATCAATTATATGAAAGTACAAGGCGACATTTTCCAACTGTTCTGCAACAGATAAAACATAAAATATATTCACATACTGCTGATTCCTGAACTAACAAGGATTTGTAGCTTTCATGCCTCTGTATCTCGATGCATTTAATTCTTTTAAATAGGTACGTACTTCTTTCAGGCAGCAGGAAGATATTGTTCATCTAGGATCTAGGCAGGAAGACTATCTAAAACTTAACCTTTCACTTTACTCAATTCATAAGGCCAAGTGAAACATGCTTCCTTACTCCGTTCAGGATGCCATTTAGAGTTTAATGTTAACTAACCGTTTAGAACAGAGGAGCACATTTGATCAAGCTGTACTCTTCCGCCTGCACAGAAGTGGATTTTCTCTCCAGTACGGTACTTCAAATCCTTGTAAAAGATATAAAAGGTAGCACAAATCCTATGACATTTTTGCAGAAATATTTAGAATGGATTTTGACAAACAGCTCTTTAACCATCCTCAGTCGGCATTTCTGTCACCCCAGAGATATATTAGAACAGATTTCTAACTACACCTAAGCAGACAAGACCGTGATACATCAGGACTTTACGGGGCTTACAGCAATTAGCAGCAGCACTCCGAAGAGTCACTGCATCCACATTTCTGGTACATCCGACTTCGTACGAGCACAGTAACCACAGCTACAGATTAACACCCCAATCATACAACTTAGTTTGAATTGTCTGAAAGTTTTCTCCTCCATTAATATTCTGTAAATTAAATCACACATTTTAACAGTTAAATGAATAAGAACGTATTACTATCAGACTGTGTCAAACTAATCTAACCAGCAAATTTTTTGCAATCATTTCCTGCTCCAAATTTGAACGTGTGTCTTGGCTATATTTTGGTTCTATGTTTCTATTTCAGCAAAACCAAACTTCAAAACAGCTTATTCTGCATACTTGCATTTTAAGTTGCATTCAGAGGCTTTGGATGCTTACTTTCTATGCTCTTCAAAATCAACACATACATATATATATGCATATCCACTCATACACAAACAGGTTCATGAATTGCAATCAACAATTTTGTAAATATAAGTTTCCTAGCCATTAATCATCCCTTTTTTTTTTAATCCTTATGGAGTGAATTACTAACTGAGAGGAGACGCCAATTCTAGTAAGTGAATGTTACCCAACAGGGATATAAAGCTGTCAACACCATAGTGCTCTTGCTTGCTCTAAACTCTCTCCCAGGCTTCATATGCTTTTTAAAGCGATATTAGCCTTTTTTTCCCAGGGACCTTTATAAAACCTGCCTCTCCTGAATATCTGAGCACTTCTGCTTTATTACATACAGGTTTTAAAACAGACTGGTTAGATAACTGCTGCAACATTTTAGAAAGCACTGGGTTAGTCAGGCAAACCAAAATTGGACTCTAACACATTGGACTGACGCTAACAACATTGTAAACAGTACCAAAACTTTTAAATCCCCTATTAAACACAACCTTTAAGACCCTGTTTATCTTTTTAGTGACCTTCACTAGTTTATTACAGCTGCTGTAATGGCCCTTTGAATTAAGTACATTCAGGTTAGGAATAAAAAAAAAGGAGAGTCGTAAGGCAAAATTTCTCATGAGAACAATTGATTTTCTGTCTACACTACAAAAGCTTAGTTTAAAACACTTTTTCACTCATAAATCTAGAGAGAAAGCTAAGAACACCTACAGCACTATAATATTTCTCTATTTCTCAGGGAAGTCACTGGAAAAATAATTGTAGTAAACACTACGATTATAAAACTTGTTACCAAAGGTCATCAGTCTCATCATAGCACGAGTTAGTTGAGAGTTTATTGCTCTGTTCACAGGCATTAAGTTCAGAAACAGGTATTATTACACCAAAAAGCCACTTGACAAGTAGGAAGGAATTTCAGCATTTACATATCTAAGGCCCAAAATGAAATTGAAAAAAAGAATTGCTAGCATCTGTCTTTGGTTTCAGAACCTTTAGATACACTTCATAGAATAAAACAATAAAATCAAAATTAAATTGGTGTCTAGTTTCCAGTAAGGTATTTCAATTTTTTTTCCCAAATGAAGTTCACGTTCAGTAAATATCAGCGCTTTTTAAATCTTGAAAAATAAGAATAAACTGAAAGACTGACAACTGAAGCCTTAGATGTGCTTTCACTACAACTTTCAGTAGTTTCCTTTTTATCAAACACTAGGAACAATACTAAAAGAGCCTTTTTTAATATTTATTTGAAGAGAAGTTTTATACTAATTTGCCAGTATATTAAAAGTAAGCCTTTCTGCGAACGTCTACAGCTGCATTTCACAACTCAAGTGAAAAAATTACTAACACCGCAGCAATCACTGCAAAGATACTGCCAGAAATACCCAAAACGGTGCGATCTGCATTCAGAAGAAGTTCAGTTGGTCACACAGGTTCTTAAAGATCAAACTTGAAAAAGAGCAGAGGAAAAAATATCTGGAAATTAGCTATGTAGATTTATCTTGAGAGCATTTCCAAGAGGAAAAAAAAATGAAATCAATTTTAAACAGCACCATTATCTTATTAAAAAAATCTGCCTTAACTAATTTAGTATTGAGTATTATAGAACCTAGGTAAGTATTCAGACAAGAATAATTTTCTTCTTGCTTTCAGTATCAATAAGGAATAATGAATAAACTTTATTATGAATAGCCTAAAACCAAAGAGATTGAGACTGTTTAAAGAAGACCAGCTAAGGAAAAGAAAAAAAAAATTACTCCTGCATTTCCTATTCCCCCACACTTTTAGACTCCAGTCTAYACCAACTTTATAAATGAGCTGAAGAGTAATGAATGAAAATGTAGGCTCTTAAAAGTTTGCTTTCAGAAATGAGAGTCTTTGTTTTAAGTGGAAGAAATCTTCCATAACTTAACAGGCCAGATTCAAGCTGAACCACCGATATAACTAGAAAAGCCGGTGGATTTCTCTTGGCTAACACAGCTGCAATTAGAAAGCAACATATATATTCCAAAACATTTAAAAGCATTCCTTTAAAATGTATCTCTATAAATGCCCCAAGGAAAAAGATTTTAGCTCCGGTTCTAACATTCTCTTTAAAATCAAGCAGCTATAATGCCTCAGTCTCGAGAAAGGCATCAAAAACTACATATATGACTTCTTATATGATTAACTAGCTCATTTTAAAAATTATTCAACAAATTATTTCTCCACCAATTTGTAAGTGGAATAGTACTACAAGTCTTTCACTGCAAAGCTGTTTCTTCTTTTTCCATACATTAGAAGAACACGGAGAAGAGGTTTAAAAAACAGACATATAGTCACCCAAGAAACATAAAAAACTGGTGAGATCTCTTACCCTTCATTAGGTATATAAATGAATCCTATGTTTTTAAAATAAAATAAAATCTGCAGCCCCTTAGCAAACTTCAGCAATTAGGAAGCCTATTGAGCCAAAGAGGTCTAAAACAAGCATCTAATGGTAAAATCGCTAAATAAACCTCACGTAATAGAGTCATGTGACGACCGTATCAAAGTATCTCTTGAAATGTCATTTACACAAACTCTTTGTGTATAAACAACTACATTTGTGTGTTACCACTCTGCACATTTTAAAACACAAATACAGAGATATGTTTTTTTAAAAAAGGTAAAGTTATTTGTGGCTTGCCCTGCATTATTTTGCTCGCAACATCAGGCTAATTTCAAGATCTTTAAATATATTTTTCCTAACACAAGGCTGCACTGTGTTAAACACAACAGCATCAGAGTTAAGATGAAAAAAGGAGGGCATTTAGGAGAAGTGACTGGAAAGTTTAGCTGCTTGGAAGAAAAGGAAAAAGAAAAGCAACCACGCGTGTCACTTAAACATGCTCTAAACACAAAACTGACCAGCAACTAGATAGCAAAGTAAGTATGAAAGTTAAAGTATTCTAGAGAATTGCAGGAATGCTGCAAAACTAATGCTCAATAATCTTGCTGAAAGAGCTGAACCTTGCACGTGTTTTGCCCTGTCCTCCTTTACAACAACTGCTACAAAATGCTATTTACAGAAAGAAAAGAAAAAAAAAATCCCTAAATGCAAACATAACCGTTGCCATTTTTCCACCCTGGAGACCCCATTCTCAGAGCTGTGACGGTGGGTGTAAGACACCCAATTCACGTCACCCGCATCCGTGAATGCTGCCAGGCTGCTTGTACCTAACCTGGAGGCGATGCCCTCTCTCGCTGGCGCTGCCCAGGCCCGCCGCCCCGGCCCCTGCCGTGCCCTCCGGGAGCCGCCGGCGATGCGCGGGGGATGCCCGCGGGCTGCCCCGGCGGCGATCCGCCAGTTCTCATGCAGAAAGCGCCGAGCGCAGGGCCCAGCTCTCTCCCAGTTACCCTCCAGCAGGATTAGGCCTGGCCTCTTGTAAGCCGCCTCGCTAGAGCCCGGGCCTAGGGGTGGCCTCTTTAGGAGGGAGGCCTTCTAACGAGCGAGTCCTGCGCGCCGCAGAGCTCGGCAGAAGTCCTTCCACGGACCCCTAACACCGCAGCGGTGCTGAGCAGCTGAACGCTTTCCAGGGAAAGCGGGCAGCAGCCCGCCAGCTGCCACACGAACCTGCCGGGACCTCCGCGCGACCCGCCCGCCAAATGCCACCCCCGGCACGCCGCCCTGCGCGCCCCGGCCAGCGCGGCCGCCGCGCCGAGCCGGGCCGGGCCGAGCCGAGCGGGGCCGGGCCGGCCGGCTGTGCCGCCGTGAGCGCGGCCGCACGGTTACCTCCCACGGGCTTGGTGACGGCGCCGTTGGGCCTCCCGCGGGTGCCCATGGGGCTGCCGTTCTGCTCCAGCCTGGCCACCTTCCCGGGGGGGGGCCCTTTGACATCGGGGCTGCCGCTGCCTCTGTCGGGGCTGTCCCGCAGGCAGGGGCTCTCACTCCTCCGCTCCATGCTCGGAGACGCGGCTCCCGCTGGCAGGTCGCAGTAGAAGGAGCACGGACCTAGGGCGAGAGAAACAAGGGGCGCTTCAGCGGCCGCCGGCCCGCGCCGCCGCCCGGCACCGGGCCCCGCTCGCCCGCCCGCCCGGGCCCCCGCAGCGCGTCCCCCGGGTGGCTCAGCCCAGTGAAGCCGGGCGAGCGCCGGCCGGGCGCGATGCCGCCCCGCTCCCGCCGCCAGAGCCGGCCCCGCTAAGAGCGACCGGTTCGGCCCCGACGGCCCCGGCCCGGCCCCGCCGCCGTACCCGCCCGGCCCGCGGGCCCGCCGCGGCGGAGACGCAGGTCCCGCTGCCCGGCCCCAACCTGCCCCGGGCGGGGGCAGGCAGCGCTGCGCCCCGGTCCCCATCGCGCCGGGCAGACCGGCAGGCAGGCAGCCCACCCGCCCGCCGCAGCCAGGTGCTGCGCACCGGGTCCGGCCTCAGCCCCGGCCCGCCCCCGGGGGCCGCGGGGAAGAGGCTGCCAGTCCGGGCGGCCCCGCTGGCACGGCCCCCCCGCGCCGGCCAGCTGTGCAGCCACGGAGTAGCCGGCTGCGGGCGAGGAAGCCTCTAGCGAGCGGCTCCCGGGAGCTGCTGCTGTACTTACTGCTTATAGCCTGTCTGTAAGTTGGCTGAGTTGGGCTCTGTCCATGGATCAGAAGTAGAGAATCCAGGGTGGAAAGTTTTCTTGTTTCCTCCTCTCACGCCGCTTTCTTCACTTCTACTCCTTCCCCCCACCCCCAGCCCCCTCCTTGCCCTCCTCCGGGGATGCCGAGGCGGCGGGGCCGGGGCGGCTGCCCGCGCTGCGCGGGGCGGCAGGGGCCAGAGCCCCTTCCCGGAGGGTCCCGGGTGGCGAGCGGAGCGGAGCGGGGAGGTCGGGGCGAGGGGGCGGGGAGCCGCGGGGCGGCCGGCTGCGGCGCGGACGAGAGGGGAGAGGGAGCCGATTTCTCACACCTTCAGCGGAGAAAATCAATACCGGGGGAGACGGGGGGAGGAGAAGAGGAGGGAGCGCCGCTCTCCCGGGCTCCGCGGCGGCGGCGGGTGCCTGGCGGCGCGGGGAAGCGGCGGCGGCGGCCCCCGGTGTGTCACTTTCAATCGCTCCCTCCTCTGCCAGCGACAGCAGCGGCAGGAGGGACTCGCCACAGAGAGCGGAGAAACGGTTATTAGTTGCGTTGAGTCATCGAGGCAGAGTGAGTCCTTTTTGGGGTTGTCCTTGGTTTCGGGTTTGGTGTGTGTGCGCGCCTGTGTGTGTGTGTGTGTGTCTGCCTGTCTGTCTGCGCGGCGTTCCCGTCCCAGGGCTGTGCATCCCAAACATCGCCACCCCTCCTCGCCTCCGACACCCCTCCCCCTCCCCGCCCCCCCGCAAAAATCAAGTCTCGGTGCTGTCTCGGGATCGGGCGCAGACGGGCGCGCAGCAGCCCACCTCCTCCCGGCCCGGCCCGCCCCGCGCAGCCCCAGCCCGGGCGGCTGGCCCCGCTGCGCGCAGGGGTGGGAGGCAGAGACCCACCTGGCAGGATATTAAGCACCGATAAATAAATAATACATCTCGCACACGAAAAGCGAGCGCGGTGCCGCACGGAGGGAGGGAGGGAGGGAGGGAGGGAGGGAGGAGGGCGGGCGGGCTGCGTGGGAAGGGGGAACCGCGACAGGACGAGGCGGTGGTGACAGGAGGGACCCAGGGCAGAAGGGCGCAAGGACAGGGGCAGTCGGGCTGGGGGAGGGCCGAGGGGGAAGGAGAGGAGGAGGAGCCGGGAGAAGAAGGGGAAAGGGGGAGGGGGGGGGATAGAGGAGAAGCCGGAGTTGGGGAGACTGAACCGACCGGGGAGGAGCAAAGCTGCCACCGGCATCCAGTCCAGGCGCCCGGGTCGGTCCGACGCAGCCGGTGCGGCCTCGCCGCCTCCTGCCACCCGGGGCCCCCCGGGGAGCCGAGCGACGGCAGGGACCCTCCCGCAACCTCTCCCCGCCAGGGCGAGGCGGCAGTAACTTTCCGCCGTGCGGCGGCGGCTGCCGCCCCGAGGGCCGGTCGCGCTTCCTCCGGGCTTCCGAGAGTGGGCGAGCGGCCCGGCCCGGCCCCAGGTAGGGCCCTGCCGCCGCCCTCCTCTCTGCGCCCGGCTCCAGGCAGTTACCGGGCTGGCCCTGAATAATTGATGACGGGGGCCGGGAGGAGGTGAGAAGCGGGCAGGGAAGCGCTGCTGCCGCCGCCGCTGAATTATTTAATAGCGGAGCTCCGGGTAGGGCATGACAGCGCTGGCTGAGTGCAGCCAGCGGGGAGGGGAAAGCTCCGGCGGGGAAGTCGCAGCGGGGCGGGATCGGGCCGGTCCCGGGGAGGCCAGCGGTCGCCCGGCAGGCAGTCACCTCTCCCTCGGGTGCAAGGTGCATCCGCGCCGCTCCCCGGGGCCGGCGGCGGAGCGGGCGCTTCCCCCGGCAGGGCCATGCCCGGCGCCGCGCCCCGAGGGCTCGCAGCGCCCCCTGCCCGGCCCGGGGGGCGCAGGGGAATGAGCCGGCGGCCCCGCGCCGCCGAGCCCTCCCCGCCCGTCCGCCGCTAGCTCCCTGCAGGGCGCCGCCCTCCCCGCCGTGCCCCCTTAAGAGCGCTCCTTTTACGGTGGCGCCGGAGGGTCAAAAAGAAGAGGGGGTTACGGGGGGGGG
>JAYKAV010000167.1:307211-356787 GCA_035582835.1 Phoebastria nigripes | reverse complement strand
CCCCGCCCCGGTCACGGCGGGACCGGGGCGCGGCGGGAGCATCACCGCCACCGGGCAGCCCTGGCGGCAGGTTTCCGTCCGCCCCGTAAACGCCCGGGGAGGGGAGGGTGGGCAGCAGCTGTAGCCCCGAGCCCGCACGCAGCCGTCCCGGTGCGGCGAGCCCCGCCGGTGCTGCCCCGGGATTTGGAAGAGGGGAAGGGCAGGTCCCCCGCGGGAGCTCGACTGCCGCTGGCCCCGCTGCCCCCCTCGTTCCTTCCGAGCGGCAGCGACAGCCCGCCCGCCCGCCGAGCGCTCCGGTCTCCCAGTGGGCTCCGGGCCGCCCCTGGAAGCGGTGCCGGGAGAAGCAGCGGATCCCCGGGCAGGGTAAGAGAAATGATCGCTTCGCTCCACATCCGACCCCCGGCCCGGCCCCGAAAAGCAGCGCCGAGCGCGGCTTCCCCCGCCTCGGCCGAAGGACTCGTGTCTCTCCCCTCCTCGGAAGGGGCAGGGGGACCCGCCGCCAAAGTCTGGACGCGGTGCCAGCCTTGCCCCGGGACAGCAAGCCGTGAACGGGGGTGGGAGACGGGTCCCATCGCCGGCTGAAGTTTGGGGGAACCAGAAAAGATGCGGGGGACAGCGGAAGGCCGGGGGCGCGGGGGCCGCCGCCAGGGCCCGGGCTCCGGGAGCTGTCGGAGGAGCGAGCGCCGGTGCCGGGAACGCGCAGGCTGCGGAGGAGGAGAGAGAGCAGCGGCCGCCGCCAGCCAGGTCTCCTGCCGTCCCTTTCAGAAAGGAGCCTCAAAGTTTGGAGAACTCTCCTTTTTCTTTTCAAATAACCCGATCTAACTTTTCTCCCTTTTTCCCCCTAAATCTGATAAAGCTCAGCAGCAGCTCGTACATGGAAGTTAACGTTTTCCACCAGCTATCGAATAATTGAATGTTTTGTTCTTACCTTTGATGTTGAACTACGAATTCCCGCGGATCAATGGCCAGAAAGTTAGAAGAATTGGTGATTTAGGACTTCAGTACTTCTGGAAAAAAAATGCCAATGGTTTAGCCAGGATCTTCCCTGTCTGATTCGTTACTATTATTATATCTGATGATGTGGATGGATGGAGAGATTCAATCCAAGCCCATTAATGAGCTATTTTATAAACACCACCGTCTGAAGATCTTCATTTACATTTTGTCAGTGATCCTTTCCTTAACAGCGGAGACGTGTGGCGACAGCGCGGTTACAGGACTTTAGTAAAGCTGCTATAAGAGTACGACTGGCTTGTTAATCGATTAATATTTTATTAAGTGTAAATATTTTATAAAGTTTTTAGGAAAACTATCGATTCTAAATTATTAAACTAGTCAGAGGGGCATTTGAATAATGTATACAATCAAATACATTTAAATATATATGTAGCGATTGTTTTATTTGCAATGAATCCCCTGCACCTTTCTCTCGCGTTTTTTCCCCACCGGCAGCTGGTTTCTCATTTGCGCGTTCACTGGAATATCAGGATCGCCAAATACGTGTTTATTCCTGTATTTATAAACTGAACGTTTACAGAAAATACTCTTTTAACTTTGAAATTGGGAGCGGTAWTCATTTGAGAATTTCGACGCGGAAGCAAAGGGGCTTGCTAGTAAAACTGGGGGGAAACCGAACCGAGTGCGTATAAAATTTGCTGGTTGGTAACTTCTGTTTTGTAAACACCATTTAATTTAGACAGATTTTATGATACACGATGCTTATTTTTCTTTTACATATTTTTCCCAATAAAAGCCTTTTCTTTCTGTTTCAAATTACAAGTGCTTTTTTTTTTTTTTTTCCCCCCAGTGCATGATTTTCACATGTTGTCCTTATTTCCACTGGAAAAAAAGGGCGATTATTTCCCATCGCTTTCCCCCATCCGTCCTCAATCTCGCTATAAAAAGAACTGGATTTTTAAAATTATTATTATTATTAATAACCTCTTTTTCTTTTTCTAACACGAACTCCAGTACGAGAATTTTCTGCTCTCGCACTCGGGTGACAGCGGGAGTGGGTGCACTCCGAGTCCCCAGCGCTCCCCGTTACTGAAGTTTATGGACGCCTCAAGTGGCTGATTGCCAAAAAATTTTTTGAACAAAACAAACGAACAAAAACACCTCCTTGGAAAGGTTTGGTTTTCATTAACTACCGCTTTTAAAGCCAAAACGCATGGCAGCGATCGCAGCTCCGTGCCTGCACAGGCTTCAGAGGCGGACGGCTGCAGCTGGGGCTGCCGTGGGCTCCCGCGCCTCCGCCGCCCGCGATGCCGCGCGGTGCTGCCCCCCGGGCCGGGGCCGGGGCCGGGGCCGCGGCCGCCCTCGCCCCAGGCAGCTGCGCCCGAAAGCCGGCCGCCGTGCCCGACAGGACCCGCGGTGCTCCCGTGCGCTCTTCTCGCCTCTTTCTTTCTCCCCTTCCGCCCGGTGCATCCCAGAGGCCACGGCGTCCGCGGGACGACCGCCTCACCGCGGGGCTCGGCCGGGCTGGGCCCACCGCGACGCGGCGGAGCGCTGCGGCCTGGGCCGAGGCGGGGGCCCCGGCCGCCGCGCACCTGGGTCCCGGGGGCGCCGGCCCGCCGCCCGCGGGCACCACCTCGAAGCGCGGAGGCCCAGGGCTGCCGCGATGGCGCAGCGGCCGGCGGGACGGGAGCGGGGTGGCCCTGCGGCCCCGGCGGGGCAGCGCCGAGTCCCCGCGGGTGCGGCGGCTGCAGGAGGCACCGCCGGGGCCGCGGGGCAGGCAGGCTCGGGAGGGCAGGGCGGCTCCCGCAGGCGAGGGCTCCCGCTCCCGCTCGGCCCGGGCTCCCTTCCCAGCGGCCGCCATCGCGGCGGGACCCGAGCCCGCGGCCACTCCTCGGGGCCGGGACCGGACCACCCGCCCGGCCCGTCCCGGCGTCTTCCCCTTCGCACAGCGCCATCGCGCGGGCACCGGCGCCGGCGCAGTCCGAGGCGGCCGCGGCTTCCGCCCGCCCGTGGCCCCGGCGGTCCGGTGCGGCCGGGCAGGGCGAGCAGCACCTGCCGCGGGGGCCTGCCGGGCCCCTCCTGCGCGGCGCGGGCTGCGCCGGCCCCGCCGTCCTCCGCTGCGCCCTCGCCCCGGCAGCGCCGCTCCGCCCTGCCGCCTCGCCCGCCGCATCACATGCCGTCGAGGCTCCAGCACCCGCAGCGCCGCGCTCCTCGGCCGCGGCCCGGCCCGGCCCGGCCCAGCCCGGCCCGGGCAGAGAGGCCGGCACGGGAAAACCGGCGGCGGGCAGCGCGTGTGGACTGACCTCCTGCCCGGCTGCACTTTTTTCGCACTCCCCCTGCGGACCGGGAAAGGCGCTGCGCAGCCGGGGAGCCGGCCTCCCCCGGCGTCTCTGTGGAGCGGCCCCTCCATCAAGCTCTCGCCGTCGGGGACGGACCGTCTAACCCTGCCGCTGTAGGAGCCGCCCCGCACTACCGCGGTCCCTCGCTCGGCGCCAGGTTTAGGAGGTGAAGCTAAAACGAAACGAAAATGTCCCTGATCCCAACGGCGGGACGAGCCCAGCCCTGCCCGCAGCACTTCGAGGGGAGAGCGCTGGCTCCAGCCGACAGTGCCGGCAGGAGAACGGGTCGGGCCATCGCCGTTTCCCAGCCGCACGCCGCTGCTTTCCCGCCGCCAGCCCAAGCCTAAGCGGGCGGCTGCGCGGACGGGGAGCGCGGCGGCTGCCGGGGCGCCTGGCGAGTCCCGACGAGTCCCGCGGCTCCGCCGCAGAACGCGCCTCGGCCCCGCGGGAGCCGGCGGAGGCGGCTCTGCCTGCCCTGCGCACCGCCGGCCGCCTCCAGCCCCTTCGGGTCCACGCCGCTCGTTCTTACTGTGCCAACTGAAAAAGAAAAAAAACAGAACCACAATCGTCTGTACGGCGTCCGAGCTCCGACTAAGCGGTTTCGGGACGGCAGTATCTCTGCAGCCCCTACCCTCGCCTTCATCCTTCCCGTCACTGATTTTATTTATAAGTCTTTTGCCGCTAACGTTAGTTATATGGAGAAGAAGCTGCGGACTAGAGAAAAGAAATCTCTACAGCCAGCCGTATGCACGGAAGGGAAGGACTCGGCCGGAGCTGTTATTACACCGTATTTCGGTGCCCAGAAGGCAGCGCAGCCCCGGCCGGGGCGGGTGCAGGGAGCGGGGCTCGCCRCCGGGCCGGGCCGGCTCAGCGCGGAGGGGACGTCGGGGCGCCTGGTGCGGAGCTGAGCCGGCCGCTGCCGGGATCCTGCCAGGCTCCCTCCCGCCCTCCGGCTCCCCACTGTGATCTGCAGCTTCCCCTTGTTCCTCACACTCGTCTCCAGCTCTTGGCTGTTCCCCTGGCCGCGGGTTTGCGTTTTCCCGCAATCACACGCTGCAGTGCGAGCCGCAAGAGATTTCCTCCGTGAGATTTCACGCTCATCGACACGCCTCACCTTAATAGACTTGCGAGACTCTTCGGTTTTGTACGGCTTCTCTAAAATAAATCTGTTTTGATATGTAAACTGTCAGGAGCAGAGAGCACAGACCGAACCGCCTGTGCCCTGCGGCTCTTCTCCTTCAAATTAGCAGCTCACAGCTGGAAATGAAGGAAGAGTTTCGCCACCTTCGTTGCGATTAAGGAAAATTCCCTAAATCCGAGAAAGAAGTGACTAACAAGTACTGAGATGAGCCCCGCCACCGGAGCACCAGCTGCGGGCTGCTCCTTTGCAGCAGCCCAAGGCCACTCCAGTGCCGTTTGCCAGGGCCGGGCGGCGCCCCCCGCTCCCACGCCGGGGTGGCCGCGCCGAGCGGGAAACGAGCGTCCCGCCTGTCGCGCACTGCCCGAGTTACGGCATGAACGAATGCGGGATGGGGCTGCAGCGGCGAGCCGCCCGCCGCGGCCCAGGAGCCAGCTCGGCGCCTGCCTTTTCACCCCAAAGGTGTTTGCGGGGCGCGGGGTGCCGGGGGAGGGAGGCTCCGCGCCGAGCCCACTCTTCCCTCCAACCGCGCTCTCGCTCGGGGTGGGGGCGAGAGACGGCGGAGCTCAGCAGGACATGCCGAGTGTGCAGGGCTGAGGACTCGTACCCCGAGGCACGAATCGTTTTAATTGCAACGATTTACGTAAATTAGCAAGATATCAGCTCTTCTCCCCCGCCCGGCTCCGACCTGGAAGCACTGCATCACCCGCCCACGTTGGACACCACCGCCTCCCAAACTCTCTCCAAGTTCCGGCGGCCGGCGGAGACCAGATGGGAGTAGAGACCCCGGCAGAGCCGGGAGAACAGAGCCGCTTCCGAGCGCCGTCCCCGGGAGCTTCCCGGTGAGCAGCACCCAGCCCCGCCGTCACCGCCGCGCTCATTCCCCAGGACGGCGCGGCTCATTAGCGACTGACTTCTGTGCAGAGCAGGGTGCCATTTTCCTCCTAAATCCAAACGTTGCCTTTTAACAGACAGCCCCATCTTTGTACGCAAACTGCCCGTGTGAATTAAGCCACCAGCAAGTGCGTACGGCTCTGCGGCACAAGGCAGCAGCTCCCGCCGGCTCCTTCCACGCGAAATGGTGCTGAGGGAGCAGAGCCGTGCCGGGACCGCACGGGCCCCCACTGCCGGCCCCCACCTCCCGCCCTCGCTCCCCGCCGCTCCGCTGAAGCCAAGGGCAGGTCAGTCTGGGACAGAGCTGAGCCCAGCCGGCAGCTGGGGTGCCCAGGCTAGCGGGACCGCGCTGGGGATTTATAGTTTTCTGTGCAAATAACTGAAGGCTGCGGATCTGCTCAGAGAAAAGGGGCAGATAGTGCAGGGGATTTCGAGTGAAGATAAACAACAGAGGTTTTATTGAACTGTAAAGGCTGAAAACGCCGTTGAACAGATCGAGGAAACGCACCCTAATACACACGGGCAGCAAACGTCCCACAGCCCAGCTCCGGCAAACGGCAGGCAGCTCAGAGCCTCCCCAGCTGCGCCACGAACCGGACTTGTCCCTCTCCCTGGAGAAATCACCGCAGCTGGAAAGCTGCAGGCGGCTGACCGGGTGACGCTCAGCCTTTTTAGGCTTTCGCAAGCCCTGTACTGTTACCAACGGGACTCAGCAGGGCGCTCTCTGCAGAGGGGACGCACATGGGGCACCGGGGCAGGAAAAGGCCAAATCCTGTCGCTTTTCGTCCTACAAACAATCCTACTGTCTTTTCCCGTGGCCTCATAACTTTGCCTGCCTATATGCGCACATACTTGCAAAGAGCTTTCGGGGCCAGGGTTGGTACTTGGCCCGCGAAAGGACCCCCCAAGGTCTGGGGTTGCCCGCCCCCTCCCAGCAGGTTCAAGGGTGGCCGAAAGGTGGCCCGCCGGGGGCAGCTCCGGTAGCCCTGCAGCGGCGCCGCCCTCCAACCTGGACGTGGCTTCCCGGCGCGGCGGAACGAGGCAGATGCCTCCCCGGCAGATGCCGGGGCAGCGGGGGCCTGGGGATACTGCCCGGAGCATGCCTGCCTGCCTTCTGCCCGCTGGGCTCCGCGGAGCTGGCCTCCCTCCACTTCCACAGTCTCCGACGGTGCCGTCCCCGTCCCCCCCCGTCCCCAAGCGGCGGGCAGGGCGCGGAGCGGGCCGGCAACATGTGCCCGGCCGCCTGCGGGGGCCGCCTGCGGGGGCTGCCACCTCCCAGCCCCGCAGCGCGGGCGCAGCCGCCGCGGCCCCGGTGGCTGCACAGCCGCCGTGCCCAGGCGCAGCGGTGCCCACGGCGCTGCGCACCGCTGTCACGCAGCGAGCGCGGTTCCGCCTGAAGCCTCGTCTTCTACCAGCCGAGCGCTTCCCCCGGCCTGCGGCGCCGACAGCCCCCCGGCTAACCCCGCTCCCCTCTGCGAGGGGTCGCCGACCTGAGCGCGGCCAGCGCGCTCCCGTGACAAATTTCAGGTTTGTAAAAGGACGGGTTAGCGGTATCCGCCGTTTGAAATCCCATTACAAAACCAGAGCAGACGCAGTGCTCGTCTGCTGCCCGTCAAGGAATCACTCCAGCTAAATCAACCTCTAACAAGCGAGTTTGTCCCCAGCGGGGACGGCAGCTCTCGCTTACTCTGCTCCGCGAACCGCTGCACTTCTGCCCCGGGAAGTGCCTTTCGGCCACACCGCCCCTGCAGGGTGACACGATTATTTCCTTCTGGCCAGCGTTTCGCTGGGAGCCGGAGGCACCCCCGTCCCTCGGCCGAACGGGCACCGGGGCTCAGCCCGCGCCGCTGCCCCTCGCAGGGGTCCCACGCCGCCGCAGCCTCCCACCCTCCGAAAGACGAAACGCTCCGAGATCTCTGCGCTTTGTCAACACGCCGGAGTATTTGACAGTCACAATTACCTGTAAATATTCTGACCGTTTTGTATACGAGACACTTTTTTAGCCTTAAGCCTGGCAAGTCTCACCCGAGAGGAACTGTAACACTACCGCAACTTTACCGCGGCAGACGGCAAACATCAGCGCTCCGCTCTCGGAGCTGAGTGGCTTTCCCCCYCGGCACCGCAGAGCCCAGGAGCGGGAGAGACAGCTACCGCTTCCCTCTCTCCGCACCCTGAAATGCAACAGCTAAACACTTGATTAAAAATGCTAACATTAAGGCGAGAATTCAAACCAGTGACAGAAAAAGAGGTGCCATCATCCTTTCGGACAGAACAAATCGGTTCACGCACAGGCAGATAAGGTGCCAGATTTTCTAACATACTTCCAACCGCAGTTTAAGAAAAACTAATCACGAGATCTGAGCTGGTCACTACTAACTAAACTCCGCGATTTCATAATCGGTCTTCCCAGTTTTTACTGCAACCTCTCCCTTCCCTACCCATCACATCATAAAAATTAGCAGCGTGGAATTACCTGTCTGCTTCTCTGTGCCTCCTTCAAGTAAGGAAGGTAAAAGTCACTTCACCTATTAGCTTGTATAAGTAATAAAGAGGTGGTAACTTGGAGCTACCACATTTTGAAGATTGTGTCACATGCTTTAGCATAAATAAGGGTGTTATAGCCCTAGCGATTACTGGATCAATTCATCTGTGCAACAACTTGTGGCACCTTCGGTTCTTAGCAGGTATTTGTTCTGTCCCTGGGAAACCACTGTACATCCCGCCTCGCTAAGACGGACATAAACAACAGCAGCCCCTCGGTTTCTGGGGCGTCTCTGCGCGCGTTTACTGGGGCAAAAGCCAGTGCCTTGACTCTGTATCAACCTATTTTGAACCAGAACCGACGGGATTTCTCGGGTTGCAGCATCTCCCCCCCGCAGCGAGGACAAGGCGGAGGTCCAGCGGCTCCCGTGCGTGCTCTCACTCAGAGAGAGTCGTGGCGTGCGGCTTCGCTCTCCCCTCGCACAACGGGGAGGAATTTGCCCAACTTTCGCAAAGTTTCGCAGCCCTGGGCTTTTTCTAAATCGCTTGCAAGAGAGGAGCTGCTCAAAAGCCCGGCCACCCTGCCGGTCAGCTCCGGAGGCTTTTCACAGAACTGCCTCGATCCGATTGAGGGGCCGCGAGTGGGCGCCCAGCCGCGAGAGGAACGCACGCCTCGGAGCGGTGAGCTCATGGCACCCCGCGCCCCGGCGGCTCCAGCCTCCACCCCTCTGCTTGCTCCGCTCCCGGGGCCCCAGGGAGCTCCGGCACCCGCTCGGGCCAGTCCGAAGCCGAGCCGGCTCCTCGCCAGCCTGGCAGCGAGACGGGCAGCAGTACCTCCCCGGGCGGACACTGTTGCTCGTACTGGTGGGAGCCCACAGCCCTGCCGGCATGCTGCACTGATAGGAAGGGGACACGGAGCTTCGTCAGGCACCGGACTGACGCGGAAGCCCCCACGCAGTGGGAGCCGGGCTCTGGCTCCTATGGGATGAGGAGAGGACGGACCCGCTCCTGCCACCCCGGGAGGGAAGTGTTAGCCGCATCCGGGCTTTGAGACTTTCAGCCTCGGCGACTCTCCGCGCCACCGGCGCGGCGCGACTGCCCGCGGGAGCCGGGCGAGGACAGGGAGGCAGGTGCTGCGGGGCGAGGCGCGCCCCGAGGCCGGCACGGCGGGAGACAGGGCTGGAGGTGATCCCCCTCCCCTCGGTGCCGGCGGTGACCCTCCGCCCCGCTCAACCTTCGGGGGCAAGACGAGAGGGTCGGGCGTGGGCCAAGTGTGCGGGCCGGGGCGCGGGCAGCAGAAGACCCCTTCCTGGCTCGCTGAGCGCCGCCTGTCCCCTCCGACGCTTCTCTTAGACTCTACGAAGGCCAGCTGGCCCTCCCGCACCCTTCCCCGCGCACGCCGCCGCGGCGCAGGGCCGCGGGAGAGGGTCCGGCCCCAGCCCCACCGAGGGACCCGCGGGAGAGCGGGCAGCCCCTGCAGTTGGGCAACCCCCCGAGCCGCCTGTGCCTGGCAGAGGCCGCCGGGCTGGAGGGCTGAGCCCGGGGACCGAGGCAGCTTCTCCCCTCTCCCCGGCCCTCCGCAGATCAGGACAACCGAGCTGAAGCACCATCAGGCCGGCGGCCCGACCCTGCCAAGTGCCCAGGGCACGGTGTCTTCCCACTCCTCCGGCGTGCCCTCTCTCGGGTGGATGCTTCCCGGCCTCCCCTTGCAACTGGATGGAAGGGTGCAAGCAGCATTGCTAACCCCGTCCTTACGTTTGCCCTCGGCCTCCTCACCCCACTCAGGGTCCCTCTGGCAGGTTATGGTGGCCTCTGCACGCCTACAAATGGAGGCGGTTGTCCCAGGTTTTCACTGCCGGGTGCTTTCCTCGGATCTGCAGGGATGTGTATCTGTACCAGCCGGAGAAAGGGGTGGGGGGTGCAGGGGGACCGCACGGCCAGTCTAGCTTCAAGAAAGTTGGAGGCACGGATGTCTCTACCACACAACCTACCCGGGCCCACCGTTTCTCGCCCCTGTTGCCGTTTGTGGTCTGTCAGCAGCTACACGCCTGCCTGAGAGCTGGCACCGGGGCGGGCACGCCCTCCATCCTCACTGCCCCTTGCCTGGCAACTAGGGGCCTCGAGGGGTCAGCGGCCACCGGAGCACACAGCCGCGGGCCCCGCTGCGGGGCGCGGAGCTCCGTCCCGGTGCCCGGGCGGAGAACCGGTCTCSGGCTGCGCCGGGCGCACAGCGGGGCTCCGCGCCGGCAGCGCGGGGGCGGGGACTGGAGCCCTCCCGCTCGCAGGCTTCCCAAGACCCGCCGAGGCTGGGAACCGAGCGCCCTGGGAGCCCCTCCCGGCACATCTGCCTCTGGGGCGACCACAGACAAACAAATATTTGCAGACTAGTCGCAAGCCTACGAACAAAACCAGACCTCCAGCTGCCCCCGCACGCCGGCGGCCTGGGTCCCCGGCGTGTGCAGCCGGGGCAGCAGAAGCCCGGCTTGCTGCCCGCTCCCTTCCCGGCCCCGCAGGGCTCGGGGTGCCGCGGCCGGCCCCGGAGCGGCACAGAGGCTGCCGTCCGCCTCCCCCTCCAGGTGTCAGCCCCGTTACCGCCGGGAGAAGCCGAGAGCCGGGCGGGGGTGTGTGTGGTGGCAAGGAAGAAAACCAAATAAATCACTTTCTCAGTTTCCACCTTGATTACATAGTCCTGCTTTTATGGGCCTGCCCGGCAGCCTGTGCACACAGATTTACACCGCTTTCGAAAGCTTCAACAGTAAAATCCCAACGACCTCCGAGCGCCCGCCCGCTCCCACAAAGCAAACAGGGGAGCGCAGCGCCGGGCCAGCCCGGCCCCGCGGTGCTGCGCGGGGGCGGCGGGGGCGCGCCCCGGGCCCCGGCTGGCTGCGCCCGCCCCCGCGCACCTCCCCTCTGCCATCCAACAGCCCTCGGGTTTATTACGGCCTTGGATGTCTTTCAGCTTGGAAAAAGAGAGGAGAGGAAGTCTGAAGTCTATTTATATTCATATATTTTCGATTAAGGCAATTAAGTAACCCGCACAATGTAGCAGCCCCTCCCTCTTAACAGTTTCCTCATTTCTGCCAAGACAGTTTACTCACTGCGGCTAAAACAAGCTTCCTGATCCCCTCACAAAAATTAGAAACAACAGCTAATAAAGAAGCAAAATAGGAGGTAGGCTTCATGGGAAACCAGGCATGGAAAGTAACTGTGCAACTGCCAGGCTGGATTTCTCTCTCATATATTCTTGACTGATAGATAATGTACAACTCATTTCCCCCAGTTCTTAAAGATTAGGCCTAGGATGCAGCTGGCCATCTGAGCAGACACATATAGCGGGATAAGGCCCTCAACTGGCAGTGGAGTGACTCTTCTCTTGGAGATGGCAGTGGGGGCCACTGGTAGCTCACAAGTCAGTCCCCCACTCCCCAATTCTGTACAACCAATGATTTCCCAGCAAGACAGTGGAGGGTCTGAGAAGATGTGGGCTGTGTGCCCTCCCAGAGGCCTCCTTGGAACAGGGCTCCTACATTTTTTGAGTGTCCAAGCATAAAAAGGGTAGAATATACAATGGCATATATTTGTTTTGAAACCTTTTAGTGATTCACATTGCAACCAAGAAAAACTATACCAGTGCCCACTAAATAACACGTTTCCTTTTGAGATTATTTCCACCAATGCCTGCAAATAGCACCAGTGACTTTTTTTTTTGCCCATTTTCCTATAAATCAAAACATACACAGTCATGATACATTCACAACTCCCTCTAAAAACTTGTAGCTGATGGTTGAAACAAGCCATAGTTTAAAAGTTAACAGGGAGACCTGAAGAACTGTGACAGAGGTGAGAGAGATCAGTAAGCTCCTGTCAGTAATGAGCAATTGGTATATGGGCAAAGGAGGGCAATCCTGTCAGTACTCCCCTGGTGTGACCCCCCTTAAGAAAAGCTCAAGACAAACCATCTTATTAGACAACAGAGAATCAACTGAGGACGAAAGCAGATATAAATGCACCACCTGCAGCAAAGAAACTCCTTGTCATGGCTCATAGTCAGCTGCCAGACACAAAGTCACGAGAAACCACATGTCAATGTTCCTGGTGTTGATGAACTTCAGTGTTCAAGATGCAAAATGGAGGAGGTGACTGTAAGAGACATCAGGGGATATCTGAGATACCTTAAATGTAACTGTTTTCAGGACCCTATCTCAATGCTACTGACTTATGCCCTCCATAATTCAATTCAACACAATTTTAATTGCAAAAAGTATTTTTTTCCCCCTTTCCTGCCTTAAGCAACAGCTAATAATATAATAATATTAGGCAGTTTGCTCCCTTTCCTTTCAGTAGTTCCTGTTCAGCACGAGTCGAAGTCACCAGAGTGAATAATTTGTCTTTGGGTCAAGGTCGTGATCCCATGTCAGCCTGAACACAGCACTGCCTTTGAAGCCAATGGGAGTCTTGCACAGGGACAGCTAAGGGATCATGCCACTAGTTTGTAGTGCAATCTGGAATGTTTTAGAATGAGAAATCATTATAAGATCTGAAGTTATTGTCCTGATACAGCCTTTTTGTAAATGGTAAAAAAATTATTGGTAACATGGCATACTGTTCTCTTTATATTCTCATGAGATCTCTGCTCTAGAAATAGCGCCAGCATTTCCTAAAAGTTCTTGGGTAATGACTGCTTTTATGCAGTTTCTATTGTGCTCGCTATTGCTCGTAGAAGAGTGGAGTTGTTGGAAGATGCATTTGGTTTTCCTTACTGCTTTGTAAAAGGTTTTGTATTTTTTTTTTTTTTTTTATAAACAACTAAAAATAGCTTGTCCTCTAAAACGATGTCTTTTCAAAGCACTAGAATGAATACAAGCAGGGGAAACAGCCTTTGAAAGAAAAATGACTTTGGACAAGTTTTGAATTTCAAACATAGTCTTTGTTTATATTTGACTGACAAAATGCCTCTCAAATATTCTTTGAAAGGTGATTACATTAGGCAGGGGCTATTTTAGCAATTTCAGATCTCATAGCACTATTGTATACAGGGATCTGTCCACCCACTTCCCTCGCTACAGCCACAGCTCCTTGAGCCTTTATTCAGCTATCTTTCATCACTTCTAAAGTCATGCAAACTTTTTCTTTTCCTGCAAATTAAAGTCAACCTTTTCTGCACCACCAAGTCTTTTCTAGGACTTCTGGTGGGCTGCAGTATCACTTTTGGCCTGTTGATGATGTTGTGTTTGGAGATTTGTTGCAATACTTTGCTTAGAGCTGGGCAGAAAATGTTTTTTGTTATCCTGAAAACTTAAACCAGAAGAACAATTCCTATTTCAAATCACAATAGAAAGTTGAAATTTTGAATGTTTCATACTTTTAAGGGAAAAAAGTTAACTTGCACTGCAAGTCCTTCCCGAATTACATATCCTTCCTGCTCCATTCTATTTTTCCTGTCATTTAGGAAAAGAGCACAAAGCCCCTCCCGCGAAGGCACCACACAGCCATGACAAAGCTGCACATTTAGTTATTCATATCATCAGCTCACGTGCTGAACAATTCAATACCCACTTGAGTTCTGGAGTGCCAGGAAAACTCTTGCTGTTTTTACTTTTTGCGTAGTCTCAACACCACCATATTTTGACATTCCTACTACACTTGTCCATCTCCACTGCAGTAAAAACTACATTTGTTGACACTTTTCAAACTTTTAAAATACTCTTTAAATATTTTTAATATACATTTGTTAAGGCAAATTCTGTACCAGCTTGGGATCCATTGATACTAGTAAATACCTCAGTTTTAGGAACRTTCCTGGGCCCCAGAACACAATGGCCTGTGCCACCAGAGATTGAGACCGGTTCTTGGCATGGTTTTGGCCTAAGCCAACTAGCACTATCTGAAACAGCTCTTGGGCATATCTCAAGAGTTAGCCCAGGCCAGACTTCAACACCAAAAGGCAATTCACATGAGGCCACCTTGTTTTGGTGGGCAAGACAGCAGAACAGTCTCAATGGAGACTGTTGTGGACAAGCTAGCCTCAGTGACAGAACCCTTCTGATACACCAGTACAGACATTGCTTCTGTCAGTCCTGCATAAGAAAGATGGAGTAGCATGAGCCAAGTATCAGCTCAGGCTTTTGAACTCCAGGCTCCTGCACAGTGCTGCAAAAATAAATGCACAGTACAGTGCAATGCATATAAACCAGCTGGAGATGAACAAAAATGGCCACTCAGTCTTGCTGTGATGTGCTTCTGTACAGTTGTACCAGAGCAGATGAAATCAGAATTTTTTCCATGTTGTGCTATCAATATTTAATTCTCCATGTCATTACAACATCTGTCCTTTCTCAGGTACAGCAGAGTGGCAATCTACGGTGTAACATTTTAGTGAAAACATATCTACCAACATACCTACTTCTAGTAGTTTTGTGAACGCAGGCAGAACCCCAAACCCTCTCTTTTCCATCTAACATAGACAAGAAAAAGGCCTCATTGGTCTTCAATCCTCAGTCAATGCTCTCACCATTCAGATAATCACTGGCAACCACATAATCAGATCTTTTTCATGAACTGATCCATTCTAAAATTAGCTCAGATTTTTGATCTATTATTTCTCCTGGATACCATTCTAAAAATCTCAGTCTTTTAAGGGTAAACTCCTAGTCCAAGTCAAATCAGTGACAAAACTTCCATTTGTCTTCAACAGCATCAGGATTTCATCCTAAGTATTAAGGCACAGCCTCTCTGATAGTAGAAATCAGCACAGTTCCATTAAAATGAAGTGAAGAATAATGCTTAGGATTTGGAGTTTCATGCTTCACACTCATTTCGCCAGTGAGTATAAATAGAATCTTCTCATGAAGCTAGCTCAGTTACAATGCTGTGAGCAGAACTTAGTTTAAAAAAAAAAGGTATTACAAGGCAAAAAGCCATAACTATTATAACTATTAAGTGAGGTATTCGGACTTGGAAACACACTCAATATCTGCTTTTGAACCTGTAGCTTTTTAGACAGACCAGAGAGAAGACAGGCTTCTGCCTGTGCCTTAGGCTTTTCCTCTTCGTATTTTTAGCAGTGACAGCAAGTCAGCATTTATATAGAGAACAGAAAGGTAGAGAAACCTTCAGCAGAAAGAGAACCTGCACTGACTCTAACAATACAGTAAAGCCCAGCAGATCAGAGACAGAAAGTTATACATGACTTACAACATYGGAGCAATGATGCAAGCACAGTTTCCTGATTGTACTTCCAGTGGCCAAAAGCAAAGGCTGAAGTAAGAGAAGAGAGATTTAGTGTTCCTTCTTGGGGCCTGACTGCAAATGCTAGAGGAACTTTGTTAAGGGTCCTCGTCACATTCAATGACCCTACATTAGTAACTGGCAGTCTAACTCACTCCCTATTCTGTTTTATGGTCCATTGGAAAGTTTCCAGAATTTGGTGGAAGAGCGTATTGGAAACAGGAGGTGCTAACAGATAACACTCAGACACTTAAAAGCATGCAGATTCTCAGTAAAGAAAGAGGATTTGCTAAGAACTAGGAACAGTACATAAGACATTTTTCCTTCCAATGTTATAAAAGCAGATGAAATGCATCCTGCACATGCAAGTCTGGACCTATTCCTCTACTCTCCAGCACAAGCCACTGAAGACAGTAAGCCCACACCAGCTGAAATCTGGCCTTAAGACATCAAGAATGACCCAGGCTCTGCAGTGATATGAAGGGTTATATCTGCCCCACACAACAAGAGCCAGAGTGGTCTGGGAACAGTTTTGCCGGATGTGGGTTAAGGCTTAGTAGGGCTGAAGCTACATAACAAATAACAGAACTTATCCTCTGGGATGTAGTATTGCTATTTGACAACTTCCACATGAGCACTTACTTATTCTTATTAATGTCTGGTGGAGCTCAAGTCTCATTAGCTCCTGTTTTAAAGAGATGGTCTAACGGTTAGTGCACAGCCTGGCCACTCAGAGGCTTGGGCTACAGACTTAGTTTTGCTCCAGTTCTCTGTCTACAGAGAGATCTCTTGGGTGGGGTTTTCAGAAGCACATTATTCATACAGGAGAACAAGTCTGGCTAATCTTCTGCCAGACGCATCCTCCTAAGTCACAAAAGCACAACTGAGAACCTTTCAAGTCACCTCTTATTTTCTACATCTGTAAAAGCAAATGAACCTGACCCACTTAGCAATCTTAGAGAGATCTGTAAGGATCTGTTTTGCTGACAATTGTAAAGTCTTAACACTGAACTTGCCAAGGCAGCTCTTGCCCTCTCCCCAAGTAAGGAGGAGCCAAGCGCCTGCAGAACAGTCACATTTCTGTTCCTCATGAAGGCAGGCTTCAGAAAGACAACAAGGATCCTGCCCTGCCGCTCCCCAGCCTCTCACCCTCTGCATGCACTGAGCCTCATTTTGTGAGAGGTGGAAGTGAGGCAAGGAGCCAAATGACTGCCCAAGGCTAAGCAGCTGGTCACTGGCAGGTTCCTGAGTCATTCCTGATTCCCCACGCTGTGCATTCTTCCAGACCAGGCTACTTCCCAATCTGGGAAAACATTTCCCAAATGCAAGGCAGAATCCAGACTCTCAGATTTTCATTTTGGATGATGTGCAAACTTTCCATATCTAGAATCATTTTGAACTGTCTGTTGGGACACAAATATTTGTATTACACATTTTGTGGGTCTCTTAATAGTAACATCTAGAAATTCCCTAGGAAAAATAGTATGTGCTTATTATCTCTTCTTTCACACATTTAAAATACTTAGAAGCTTCATTTGGCTCATCACCTGGTCTGAATCAATAATCAACTCAACATGGGAAAGAAGCTTCAGAAACAGGGCTGAATCTTACACATATCAATGGCAAAAGTCCTATTTCTAGAGTTGCATCAGGAGTAGGTTTCTTTGCTGTTACACAAGTAACTAAGCTAAAACATGCTAACCCTTTGCCATTCAATCATTTTAAGGACCAATTTACTGAAGGTTTACCCACAATACAGTCATAAGTATTTCCTTTTCTACACTGACAGTTGTTGCTGTAGAGAATGTTCAAACATTGATTAAGTCTTCAGATTATTTCCTTCTCATCTATTCTCTTTCTGAAGTCTGGGATTTGTGCAGCCTGATACAAATTAAAAAAATCTTGTTGATAAAGTCAACTAGAATTTGGAATAAGTAACACTTAAAAAAAGTTTTGCCCAATCTTTCTGTCTTCTGTTGTTCTTCGGGTTATTCCAACAGGCCTCCTTAACCCACACTAAATCATTTCTGTCTCATAGAAAACTACTTGTGTTGTTACTAAATCAAAGGAGTTAATGAGCTGTCAGTAGCACCATATCAACAAAACAATGCAGCCTCTTCTCCACAGGCAAAATCAGTAGCTAATATCAAAGAGGAAAGGTTTTAAACAAACTTTGCCAGCCAGGCACATATACTGCTGTGTTCCTACCTTCCTTCCTTCAGGTCATAAACTCCAAAAACACCAAACAAAGATTATCAGTGCAACAAAAATGAAAAATCAGATAACCCTGACTAGATACAAGGAGCCTGCCAAAAAAAAAAAAAAAGGGGGCCTTACACACAGTGAAGAAACTCCAACTTGTTTACCAGTATCTACAGCAAGATGAATAATGTTCAGCTATGAATAAACTCAAAAAGCCTGGAGGAACATAGGAGCCAAGCCTGGGATCCAAGACTCCTAAAGGGTGACTCTTTGATAGACGTGCAGAGTTTTATTCTCCTGGGATATTCAGTAGGGTAATAAACCAGCCACTCAGCTACCGTTCAGAGCTGCCTCACTGAGGTACCTGCCTTGAAGACATCATCAGTTTTCGTTTTTGTGCCACTGGCCAAGCTACAAGTCTTGGATAAACTCATCAGCATTTGCTAGTTTCCAGCTGATGTTCACCTTGACTTTAGACGGATGCTACTGGTTTTGGTGAGTTATTCTCCTGCAGATCCTGCTGCCTTAGGTTTTAGAGACATTCCATTTAAACAGGTGGCTATAATTAATTATTCAAGATGATTTTTAGGAATTTGGATTTTTTTCTACTGACAGTGCATTAGTAATAAGCATTGTACAAAAATAAGGCAATTGCATGCTGTTTGGGGTATTTGTGATTAAAAAAACATGCTCTAGCTCATTGTAATGTTTCTGTAGGCTGGCATTCTTTGCGAGAAATTTATTTCTTGTAACTGCTTTGGTTTTATGCTAGTTGTATATTTTAAGAACAACATCCGCTAAAGCAGTTTCATGTGAAAAATGGAAATCTACTTACCTCAAGAAAGTGAAACCATAAGTGCATTTCATTTCTAATTTCATAGGAACTGAATTTCTAATCTCATCTCCCTTTCATTCTCAGTGGGTCTTTAGCAGATACTTGGTTGCTAGTGGAAAAAGTTCAGAATGGTCAGCCAAGAAGATTATTAAAAAACAATTAGGGACAGTCAGCAGATGAGGATGCTACAAAGTAGTGTTCTGACAAGCAACAGCATGAAGTAGTTGGAAGAGTACCAGGAGCTAAAATGCACACACAGGACCCATTATTCAGCATGTATAATATACTATATTCTCAAACTTGTAAAGAAGTAGGCTAAGTCTAGCATTCAGTTAAAGAATTTCTTGAAAAGAGAAGATAGTGAGCTGCAGTGTGAGGGTCAGGAGCCATCAGGTTTCCATACAGCTCCTGCTGTAGATAGAAACAATGGGGAAGGTAAAGAGATCTTTGCACTACCTGCTTGTTCCCCATTTCCCCCCAGCAGATGAGGTATTGGGGACAAATACGATTCTAGACACAACTGTTTCTTCACAACATTTTCCAGACAAAACTTTTCATTCTGATATCGTGGTTTTTTCAGTTAAAATGTAACCAAATTAAAAACCAAATGGTTTAAAAATGAGGCCAATAGCTCCAAATGAAAAAAAAAAAGAAAACCAAACCACCAAACAAACCAAACCAAAAAAACAACCCCAAAACATTTACCCTTTGATGTCAATATATATATTTAGAACACATTAAGTTAACCTTCTCCAAAATTTTATTCTATTTCTTTAACCACCACAAAAATCTTTTAGTCTGACCTGAAGTGCTTCTTTTCCCAGGTGGATTGTTTGTTTCCTGATTCACAAAATTTATTATTTTCAAGAAACAGCATGGGCTAGCCAGGGCTGAGCTTAAATAGAGTCCTTGGTCCCATGGGCAGGGACTGTTAAGGGGAAGCCCCAAGTGAGGCTGATCAGGGCCATTAAGACCTCTTAGTGCTCTCAAGGCCCTGATAATTATTCATCTACCTCTAAACTGTGGAAATAAATTAAAAAGTAAAATTAAAAATGAGGTTTTGGTGTTCTGGAAGCAATACGTACTTTCCCACTCATCCAGTGCCTTAGACCAGGTGAGATGTGGTGTACTCGTGCATATGTGTATTTTGCTAGGGTGGAAAGGCATCATATGATCTATCTTCAGCCCCAATATTAATAATTCTAATCAGAAGGATTTTCTTTGGTAACGTGAGCACTGGAACTTCATCCTAATAGATAACAGTTGTAAACGCTATGGAGACTGAGCCAGACTTCAGTCAGTGGTGTGTGATGCCCACTATAATACTGAAAATCAGAGAAGAAATCCTGTGTCACTAAACTCACGCAAGATTTGCCACTGCTTTCCATGGAGCCAGGATCTTGCCTCAGGCAAAAGCAAAACTGCAGAAGTTACAATATATGCTCTTCCACTCCAGCTCCCAGGAACAAGACCTGAATAGCAGTTGTATTATTATTTATTGATACGCAAACTTGCACAAACCTTATAATCTCAAATGATAGCTGAGTGCTTTCCTAGTTGATAAATCGTATTTGAGGAGCATTTTCAAAGAAGGATCAAACTAATTTTTTTTCCCGAGTAAAATGTGTTGTCAAAGTATGAACTGTGAACAGCGAGAATTGTTCTCTTCAGATATACTGGACACACACAAGCTTCAGTTGGTAAAATCTGGTCACTGTTACAAAGCAAACTTTACCTGAACTTGTACAATGAGTTTGGTTTTTTCACCCCAAAAGATGTGTTTATTGCTTTCTTAAAATGGAAAAACAAGTATTGCTGAAAAATTATTGAAAAGAGCATATTAGGAATCTGTTCTGTCACAGGAGACAGGGTTACATAACATAAGGACCAAGGGATAGTTAAAAGAAAAATCAAATATATCAGTAGAAACAGATTTAATTCACTGCTGAAAATGCCTGTAAAACATAATTCTACCTTTCGTTCTTCCTTTCTGAAAGATGGAAAATCAGCTTGCGCATTTTGTTGGCTAGCACCTGACAACAGTTTTACCAAGGGGAAGATGAGGCTTTTGTCCTCGCTGAGCACCGGCAGCCTGGGACGTGTCTCTGTATCATGCAGTGCAGTCAGGACAGTCTTGTCCTGCTCCCCCTGCCCGCATTTGGACTGATTTGTGTTCATCCTAGAACAGCTGGTCAATTGTTAATTGTAATGCTGCCTCTTGCTGCCTTTGAAAGACCATGATGAACCTTGACAGTCGGCTCTTGTGCACTTACATTTTGAGGAAAACAAAAGCTAGGTCTTACAAATGCTCTGAGAAAACAATATTCCTCTGTTGCAAACAGGAATTGGGGGAACTGAGTCAACTAACAGTTTTGAGGAGTAGATGAATGTCCTACCTCATGGCCATACACCCCCTTCAGTTCATAGATGTAAATGCCATTGACAGCAATGTCCTCTGGAGTACCAGTACAGCAGAATTAGAAGGTCATTGAAACAGATGACTTTTCCATTCCTTTTTCAGAGTTTTTTTTTAACTTGGCATCTGTTTTCCCATGTGTACATACCTATAAAGGCCGCTAACTCTAACAGTCTCTCTAGGCACATTTCTATGATGGGAATGGAGAAGACCCTTTCTTTGGAGAAAAGGACATCAAGATCTAAAGCACCAAACCTTCTCTTGCTTTCAAATGCCTTGAACTGCTGGCAGTTATGTGACATAGCCTGACAGCTGGCTTAGCTGACYCGTCACACTCCTTCACAGGTGGAAAGGTAACGGCTTAAAAGAGAGAATCAAGTCCACAATTTGCAAAGCACCTCTGGGTCCTTTCAATATATTGTGTACATCATTTGTACACATGTGTTTGTGAGATGGGGGAGGCAGGCCTGGGAGAGGTATAGAACAAGTAGGAATATAATTAAACCTAAAAACTAATAAGAAGAAAGATCTATAGGAAGGTAATATCACCTTGTGGTTTTGCAAGTTATTTTTAAGTACTGTATAAAATCAGTGAGAATTTGATTGTGGTATTCACAGTTGTGATACTAATCACTGGGCTCAGTTACAACACAAATCTGGCCTCAGGTTTATATTGATTGAACATCTATTCAATCAATAAAAAAACATAACCCATTCCTTTATTTCATCTAGTCTCAGAGTCTGTYGTCCCATACATTACATCTGAATTGAAGTTAAGCACTGCAGTTTACCCTGTTTGCTGCAGGAATAGCTCAATGCACAAAGAATTATGTAGCTCTACTGCCTTTTTCACACTGTGAGCCGAGCCCACTGGCGCTGCTGAACTAACCAGCAGGGACAGACGCCAAATGAGAAATCCTTCTGATAGAGCTCATGACAGTATTTTGCTCCTGGTCAAAACTTGCAATGAAAGGGGGTGGAGGGAAACTGGGGATCAATGAGGAATATTTGCATAGCAGCAAGGACTCACAGTCTGTGGCTTTTGGGCCTTGGGACCAGGAGTTTAGCACCTGGGCTGCTTTTGGATTGGATGACGAGGCCCTGAGTTTGGACCTAGTCCCAACAGACTAATCAGACATGGATGATAATCCCAACAGATATGGAAAAAAGGCTTTATCAAATTAGCTGAACAGAGTATTCGTTTTTAACCTTCACTCCAACTCACAGAAGTGGCCAAAGAGCTTGTTCTCTTATAAAACTAACACAAAAAAAGCAGAGAATGTTTTTACAAAAAATACCTGATCTGAACAAAAGTAAAGAAGATACAAAAGGAAAGAAGATACAAAAGACAAAGAGAAATAGAATAAAGGCTGCTATTCCTCCTTCTCTTTTGTGAATGCAGCTTAGAGTTTATTATCCACATGTCAGGGTCTTGTGCACCTCATGAAATTAAATTAAAATTGGTAGAATACAGTGAATGAAGAACATAACAGCTTCACTTTCCTGTGGAGGTGCACGCATGCACAAGCATGTGTGTGCACTCACACACACAAGAACCCTCATAGTGAAGGAACAGAAGCAAGGGCTGGGAGCAGAACTGCTGCTGGGCAGGGCTTGTCTTTGTTCTTCTTACTCTTACCAAAATTCCAGGTTTTATTCACAACCTGATTCTTTGAGACACCCTTCTTTAATCCTACAATAGAAATCACAAGCTTGAAGTTCTGATACCCAAAGAAATGACAGAGATGGAACAGGGGCAGGTTTCAACGGAAAGTTCAGGTTCAATCAGAAGGCAGGCATGTCCTTTTCTAACTGCCAGGAGTTTTGGCAGTTTAGCAAACGTTTAAGGAGATATTACTAAAAGCAAGTGAAAAGTAAAAGGCAAATTACGTCTTCAGAAACATTAGTATGACACCTGCCAGGCAGTACTCATCTACACAATTAACAAAAATTTTGGTCCCAAAATTTTAATCAGTTTAAAAACTGTTTCCCCCAGCCTGACTTTGACAGATAAAACTATTTATTAAAAAAAAAAAAAAAAGCCCAAATAATATCATGCAGGGGTGTGTTTCGGAGGTTAATTCCACTTTGCCTTCAGAATATTTTCTTTTGTGGGTTTTACCTATGTCTCAAATTCCACTGACTGTACCTTCAATTCTGGAAAATACAATAGGGCAAACAAGGCAGACAAGTACCATCTGGGTTTCCTGGGTATCTGGGTTTTCTGGGGTATCTCCCTATAGAAACAAACAATGGAGCACTGCCTAAATTTTTTTTATGGGAGCACTGCCTATATAGCACTGATGAAGCCTGACATTTTACATCCCAATAACAAGGATGTATTCTGGAGGAAGGTATTTTAGAGACTGCTGTTGACTCTGCCCTGGAATGTCTGTGTGTAGCAAAGCAAATGATTGCCCTGAGGGGATTTTCCCACTGCTCATAAAAAATGTCACAGCCTAGCCTTGTCCCATCTGTACTGTGCTTTCTCAGGGCAACATCAGTGCAACGCATTTGGAGAAGCCTATGCTGTAAATACTGATCTTTCAAACATTACACAGAACAGTGGCGATTTTTTTTTCCATTTAAAATGTTAAGAAATGAATATATTAAAAGCAGAGCACAAAATGGTGCTTTACCTGCAAAACATAGCAGGGCCAGATCTGTGAAATAGCAAATTCAGATCCTGTCTTCATTTCAAGTGAAAGGTTGAAGAAAACAGAGAATCAACAGGAGAAATGATGTGTGTGTTTGCACATACACACATGGCCCACACAGTTTTTACTAGAATTGCAGCCGATAATACAATACAGACCCTCAGGGGTCTGTATTGGGACCAGTACTGTTTAGTATCTTCATCAATGACATAGACGGTGGGATCGAGTGCACCCTCAGCAAGTTTGCAGATGACACCAAGCTGAGTGGTGCAGTCGACACGCCTGAGGGACAGGATGCCACCCAGAGGGACCTGGACAAGCTGGAGAAGTGGGCCCGCGTGAACCTCATGAGGTTCAACAAGGCCAAGTGCAAGGTCCCGCACCTGGGTCGGGGCAACCCCCAGTATCAAGACAGGCTGGGGGATGAAGGGATTGAGAGCAGCCCTGCCGAGAAGGACTTGGGGGTACTGGTGGATGAAAAGCTGGACATGAGCCAGCAATGTGCACTCGCAGCCCAGAAGGCCAACCGTATCCTGGGCTGCATCAAAAGAAGCGTGGCCAGCAGGTGGAGGGAGGTGATTGTGCCCCTCTACTCTGCTCTGGTGAGACCCCWCCTGGAGTACTGCGTCCAGCTCTGGRGKCCTCAGCACAAGACAGACATGGACCTGTTGGAGCGGGTCCAGAGGAGGGCCACGAAAATGATCAGGGGGATRGAACRCCTCTCCTATGAGGAAAGGCTGAGAGAGTTGGGGTTGTTCAGCCTGGAGAAGAGAAGGCTTTGGGGAGACCTTATTGCGGCCTTTCAATACTTAAAGGGGGCTTATAAGAAAGATGGGGACAAACGTTTTAGCAGGGCCTGCTGCGACAGGACAAGGGGTAATGGTTTTAAACTAAGAGAGGGTAGATTTAGACTAGATATAAGGAAGACATTCTTTACACTGGGGGTGGTGAAACACTGGCACAGGTTGCCCAGAGAGGTGGTAGATGCCCCATCCCTGGAAACATTCAAGGTCGGGTTGGACGGGGCTCTGAGCAACCTGATCTAGTTGAAGATGTCCCTGCCCATGGCAGGGGGGTTGGACTAGATGACCTTTAAAGGTCCCTTCCAACCCAAACTATTCTATGATTCTATGAACTCTGCCCTACCTGGCCCGTCTCGTATCCTTACTGGATGTAGGGAGATTTGAGGTCTGGCACAAGAAGTACTTCTAGCAAGGGTGGCCTAGGATGTGGCAGGGTCCAGGCATGTTTGAATTCACTCATATGTGTGCCCCACGGTCCCTCTGTCACAAAACCCACTGGATCTAAAGTGTATGAGCAAAATTAGTCTGGGTCTGTGATGTCTCTTCACTTCCAGCAAACTCTGGAGTGCAATTTAAGGCTTCCTCTTAGAAAAGATAGGATATGGATGCAAATTTAGCATGTCTGAAAATGAGAAAACCCCCAAAGCTGAACAGCACTCCCAGGGTGACACCAGAGGCCAAAATCTTCACCAGGCCTGCCTCTATAGACCAGGATACTTGAAATGGGATGTGAGAGCTCTTGCCCTGACAACACCTTCCAAGTCAATCTATTGGCTAAAGCGCTCCACCCACATAAAACCTGCAAGGCAGCATGCAGCATGGTTCCTTCCACCACAGTGTTTCACCAGCCCTGCATGCATACTGGGCATACTGAAAAACTCCACGGGCCCATGCAACTTTCTAATTTGTAATGGCATCAACACAACAAGCCAAACATGCCCACAGCTATCAGAGGAACAGTCCATTAGAGCACAATCACTAGTCTAATATTTGCAATTAAATGCTTGTTATGAATGCATGGTGGCTGCCAGGAAGCTTTGAGAGGTGGCAAGAGCAAGGCAATAGTCACAGGTCAAAATATCTGTAAGGGAGATAGTAAAGGATTCTTTGTTTTATACCCTTGGACTTATCCTTCCCATACAAAATAATGCTGCCCATGATTCTCCCCATAGTCATCCCTTCAGAGATTTCCACTGTGCTTCTCTGAATGTTTCCTCGTTGTTGTGTCCATTTAGATACGAGATAGGTTAAGGGGAACATGACATACAAAATGAGCTTGTGCTAGAGATAAGCCTGTACCTTTTGCCCTGATTCACTCTTTCAACACGCTTCTTGTTAGTAGGCAAATCAGTCCAGATGTGACTTGGGTCTGTGCAGATGTGAATCTCCAAATTAAGACTTTTAAATTCAGCAATCTAAAACCTCGGGGAATACAGAGACCATTATACACACTCTAATTCTAATTGGGCCCCTTTTTGCCTGGTCTGAAATCCCTGTTTGTCTCTCACTTTCTGCACAAGAGGATGGTACTCCCTGTAGAAACAGAAAATGGGCAGAACTGGAAACAATGGATGCTGACAAGCACATTATCATTATAGGTATTTATGTGCTGAGTATCAAATTGATAGTACCTTCATTTGTAACTTTTGCTCATCTGTTCACTATTATTAAATGAGCTCAGAAACCAGAGGAGATTTGAGAGCGACAGAGGGTAATTATACACTTTAGGTGAAGATATTTTTCATCATGGGTTTAGAACATAACAACCTATTAAAAAAAAAAAAMCAGCAGAAAGAATGTGGGTATTTCCATCCAGCTACGCTGCTGTCCTCAGAGAGCAGACTCATTAAAAAACCTACTTTTCACTTTGATTCTAACTAAACGTACAAACATTGCAAAGGCTACAAAAAGTTTTTCCCTTAAATACTTAACTCTGCTTAATGTAGATTTTTGAAAATCCTGTATTTAAATAGTGAACTTGTATTGTTGATCAACAATCTTATGATTTTTAATTTTGTTGAGTGATTTATCAGTTTACTTTTGTAACATCCATCTGTACAGGAATTTGTCTAGTCTAGCTGTAAAGTGGCTCCGGGTGTTTTATTTGATCTAGTATCAAAAAGCTAAATATTTTATAACACTGAAGTCAGCACTGGAAAACGGGTATATTGCGGACAAGGATCAGCAACAATGGATAAGAAAAGGTGTGGGGGAAAACTAGCAGGCTGTCCTATCCATATTACTACCTGAAATTACTAGCTCCAGTTTAAAGAGGAAGGTGTCAGAAACTACTCCTTTAGGAAAAATGTAGCATGTTATTCCTGGTCCTGTGCAGTGAGCTCCTCCAGTGGCAACTACCTTTAGTTTGAAGTTTCTGTTTCACATGCTGAGCAAGGTTTTACTCTTCAAAGGAATCCTGCAGTTCCGTACCGCCACAGAGAGCTAGCATCATCTGGCTATTGCTTTTTCATACAGAGGTTCAAGTCATTTGCTTATTCTTCCACACACCATGCCTGCAGCCTAGCCAAAACTCATGGGAAAACAGATGTATGTCATTCTGCCTGAAAAATCTACCGAGAAAGCACAGAAGTCCCTGGCCAAGGGTAATTTCACTTTATGTTTTTTGCTACCCTGATCAAAAGCTTACTGCTTTTGTCTCAGTGTAGGATGTGTCTGCAAAAGCAACATACTACAGAACTACAGCCTGAAAAATACCAACATTTGCCTCACAGCATTAGGAAAAAAGAAAGCAGACTCAACAGCAACATCGACTTTCTAAACTGATTCAACCAGCACATAAGCACCCCCAGATGACTGTCATTTTATAACCCTCCTATTACCACAGACATTCTCTTCTCTGCAAACCTCCACTACCACCATTTCATATCGCGCAGGACCGTGTTGCTAAGGCTCCACCATAAGCAGCAGTCTTGACATGGTACCAATGACCCCAAGAAGATGGTATCTGTTTGCCTGGCAAAGATATTTAGCACCTGTCATTTGGAATACTTTCTCAATTTGTGCAGGGTCTAATGAGCTAATGCCATGATTTGAATTCAAGGACTAATCAGAACCATGTTTCAGATAATAATTTTTTCAGCTACAAAACCTTTCTCCAACTGTTTCTGAAGCAGACATGAAAAACTGAGTATTTCCAAAAGGGAAGGGACTTCTGGGAGGACTTGTGATCAGTTGTGATCGTACACGAGTTAACTGTATGGTCCCGTTTCAGAGTGAGGCCACAAGGACTATGTTTTTGGTCTTTTCCTGGTTATTGCTAATCCACTGCAAATGGAATAGTCCATCTTTTCCTATCTCCTCATCTTCAGAACTCTCTAACCCAACCTGATACTGGTGGCAAACTAACTTAATAAGATGATGTATATGTATTTCTGGATCAAGATAAAGTAAAACGTTAAAAGCATTTATTGTGTTGAAATTTTCTATGCCAATTTTCTGCTAAGAAGGAGAGATTCAAAAGGTCAGGGCTTTTGCAGTACAGAGTTAGTGGTATATTAGTTACAGTAATTCAGCCTGAAAATTCCAGGAGAAACAAACACAATGGAATGCCATGAATTACAGGAGGAGACCACAGCTTTAATCAGCTCTTGGGAAAAGAGAAACATGCATTTGGTTATTGACAGTTGATAAACTGAATTATGAGGTTTGAAGAAACTAGGACAAAGAAGGAGTTCTAGGATTTTTTTCTTTAAGTAAATAAGCTTTTGTTTTCTTACTTTTTTTTTCCTGATTACAGAGACTTTTTTTTCCTGTTTATTATACTGATAGACTTTCAAAACTGTTACCACTGTTCCTGGCATTCAGGTTTTTCAGACCCTCACTGGACTGTAAAGGCTGGGAAGAGTATATCTCTAAGTGATGTCTTGAAATAAAATCCAGGAAGCAGAGGAGATTCTGAGAGGCGTGTGGTTGATTCTGTACAGTGAAACTGTACCGATTGCACAAAGCTCTTAAAATCCAGTCTTGAAAGTCTGACTGAAGCTTTTAAAAGACAACACAGTCAAGGCTTCTAAATCAGCTTACTGTGTCTGTTTTCAGGAGCCACCAATTTTCACAATTCCATCATTGGGGAACTTGCCCCTGAATTTTCCTCTTTGTACAAAATTCTGCTCCAAAATTTAAGTCTTTATTMAAAAATGAAGATCAGCCATGACAGCGTATGCCCATTCTTCCTCTTTCTCCACATCATCATTATCATCATCATCATATTAAGCAAATGCAAAGTAACCACCGAAAACACAAACAATGCATTAATTAATGTAGTATTTGAGTTTGCATAGAGCCTGAAACACGAGCTTGGAGGGGTATAAAGTGCCCCATTCATTTCCAAGGTGTGATTACTCTATAACTCTAAAGCTAGCATGTTGATGTTACATTAAATTGCTGCTGATTATATCAGAGAATTTCACAACGTTGAACAACCTCCTATGACTGTCCAGGCTGAAATATGAGAGGTCTAAAGAGAGAGAGCAAGCAAAACCAACCTTATTTATAGGTGTTTTTTAAAAAAATCTCATTGTTTTCAAGCCAATCTAGTGATTTTTTTTTTCTTTTTGAGTTTGGCTAGTATTTCCAAATGTTTCATCAACATTTTCTGCCTTGGCCAGAAGCATTAGAAACTCATACACAACACCAGAAGACAAGTGTGTGAACGCCAGAAAATGAAACAAATAAGAAACTATGGCCAAATTCAGAAACAGCACAAAGACATTAAATGAGGAAAACAAGTCAGTTTGACCATCTTTTGTTGGTATTATCTTATAGTAATTAATACCACAGGACAGGCATTTTTGTTTTGAATAAGACTTCTTTACTTGACATTGCCTTGCAAAATACCAGCATATGACAGCTGTCAGGTTTTCTCCTCTTTAAGTAATGCTGCCGCAATTTCCTATCAAGTAATTGCCCTCACAAGCAGGTAGTGGAGTAACATGGGACAAAGAGTTTTGCCGTGTTCCTTTGTAAGACATTTGAGTCAGAGGTTAAAGAAATCACTGCTCCAGAGGCTCTTAAACATGTCATTGTCATAATATAAAAACTGACTTACTAACTTAGATTATTTGGAGAGTTAAGTGCTTGTGTTATTGCAAATTAAACTAATTAGTATCATTTCCTGACAGCTGCAGTGAGYGATAGCAATTCCATGATTTTTTCTTCAGCCGCTCATGTGGGATGAAGAGAAGAGTGGAGACAGCTTTGTGATTTAATGGAATGGGATCAGTTTATCATCGTAAGGGCACATCGTTCCATTCTTAGCACAGCTCTGCTGCTTCCTCTGCTCCCTCCCAGTTCATCAGCTATTATTGCACTATTAACTTATTACATGGAAGCCAGGGTAGACAGATGGAAGTTRCTGGGAACTTTGCAAATAGCCAGACAAAAAACTGCACTGGAATTTGCTTACAGTACCTCCCCCTTTTGGAACTGTTGTAGATTATATTCACCATCCTTTTAACCAAAATTGTAGCTGCCAGTAGAAGATACAAGAACTCATTTCAATACCACAACTGGTTTAATTGTTATAAAGGCAGATCTGTGAACTAGCACTGATTGGAGTCTCTAGCTTATATGAATAATTGCATAAAAGGGAAAGTTACAGTATGTAATTGGCAGGCATTTAGCAAATCACTCACATTTATCATGTGTGGAAAATGTGTACCAATCGTGGTGGTAAAACCATTGTGCTTACTTCTACCCAGAATTTCCATAAGATTACGTGAGGAACAATAGCAGACAGTCCCAACAAACTCTTATAAAATGTCATACTGAAAACTAAAGGTAATCTGATCAGTAAGGAAAAGTCTAAGATTTCTTTAGATGAGCCAAAATGAAATAAAACTCTTGTCCATCTCCCACTTCACAGAAGCCCACACAAATGGATGAAATTACTCTGAATTCAATTATTCTGGAATTCTAACTTTCTAGAGACCATTGGGTCGTGCTTGAACTTTTTCATTAGATCGCTTTGGTCAGATTCGTRCTCTACTTATATTACTAAACTGGCTCCAAAGGTTTGCTCTATCTTGGAGTCATTGGATAGACTGTAGCTTTGTGGTTCACAGACTGGATTAATGTTTTCAGCTACTAATTAATTGCTGATCACCAGCATGGAAATTGAATTATCTATAATCATATTAAAATATGGGGTTTTGTTCCCCTCCTCCATGAATCATTTAGCTTAGAAAGTCTTGATGGAAAGAAATGCATATTTTTGAGACAATACAATACTTTAGTAAAAAGCTAAAAGGGTTGGAGAAATGAATCCTCTTCCTCATTGCTGAGCAGAAATTAATGCATAATGCCATCTATCTAATGTCTTGGTATGGTCTCTGTTAGCACAGGGTCTGGGTACCTTCCACTTTTTATGCATTTATTTTCAGAACACCCCACAAAATGGGGAATTTCTATGGTTTCTAATGATCATTTGTCAAAAGAAGAAGTAAAGAATAACAAGACTGAGAATTCCTCAAGGCAGCACTGGAAATGTGTGATGAAACAGGGAATTAAAACTGCTTCCTCCATGTGCCAGATTTGTATCTGTAACCACATCATTTTTCGTACCTATAATCAAGATGGCAGTAACAGACAAAGTCCATCAAGGGAGAACTAGCTGTGAAGCCAGTTTCCGTTCCCTGGTTTCCGGTTTCAGGGACCTTACACATTCTGAACCACCAAGTATTCTCCATGGCCACGTAGAAAACACCTTTCTGAGCATCTTAACACTTCCAGTCATTATTTTTCCATTAGGATTGATTCCCATCACCCATTTTTTTCCTTATGTTTTACCAGGATAAAGGTCTACATTAAAGCTGAGCCAATCTAGCTGCTCTCCATTGCTGAAAAGGAAAGATGCTGCTCCTCATACACCCATCTGACTCCTCTCTGCCACTGCTCTTGACCACACAGGCTTCTCTCCATCTGGGCCAAGGACCCTTTGGTAGACTCCTTGGTGAGCTAATTGCTGACTTGGCAGAAAACTATTCGCCTTTTTTTTTCCCCTTCACAAAATGCATTCCCAATTTCCCAATTGGAAATTGGGAATTCCCAAATTCCCTCTGTCACACAATCCAACCCTTCACTTGAGACAATGTGTTCATTGCCATGAGATCTGACGCCCTGGGGTCTCCAAGAAGCTGAACAGTTGGTCAATACCTTTGAGCTACTCTGGAAACTGTGTTTCAAGTCCTGCTCTGCTGACCTCTGAAATGGTCCCAGTGCACTTTGGAGAGCAGATTTAGCAATACTGGCCAGCACACAAATAAACCACAAAGGAAGCAAAATCACTTACAACTCTGCCCAGCAAAATGTCAGGGGAGTCAGCCAATTCTTTCTTGATTCAATTTTTTTTCTCTAAGTGGAAATTCTCCCCACAGCGTGCAAAACAGATCACATATTTTAGAAACACCTTGCATGGCTTTGAGTTTACTTTCAAATTGGCAGTCTTATGTTTATCACAGGCCATTTGGAAATGTATCAGTTGCAGTCCAAAAAATGTGAACATGCCCAGGATAGATCTAGGTTTAATAAATGCCTCTGTGTAATAAAATTTAAAAAACACACTCAAAAGCCAAACTCCCATTACTGTCRTCTAACTGCCCAGATCTAAACAAAAACTTGAGGCAGCAGAGGGGAAGGAAAGAGCTAATCTTTCAACATTTACACTTTGCCCTCTACCCTGGTCCTAGACATCATTTCCAGAATGGTGCGGCCACTTTTTCCATACTGCCAGCATCAAACTAATCTGCTTTCCTTAATTTTAGTATTAGAATCAATTTCATTTCTTTTCCAAAGATATTACACCTGCATTAACCACACAGCAATGTTATGAGCTACTTCACACTGTTCTTTCCCTTTCTGCGTACGTACGCAACACAAAGGTTCGTGGATTTCAGCTTCCATGCCCTGCCTTTCCCCACTTTTCCACTTCTACCAGCAGCCAGGTTTGTGGAGATGCACAACTGGAAGGAATGACGCAGGCTCTGGGGTAACTCCTGCAATAGCTCTGGTGGTCTCTGCACCTTTGATGCTTCTCTGCAAGTCCAAATATAACTGAATTTCTAGAACTTGATGCCAATTATTCCTAAGGGTCCCTCTCAGTTTAGGTTCCTCTGACTATTCAGGAGGCAACTCCTCCTCAGTCTCTGATACACCTGAGTAATTCAAGTAGCTGTCTGGATCCAAAATACATATGAAGAGCTTGTACCAGACTGAAATACCAAATCAGAATCTTTTTTCTGAAGTCAGATTTCACGGTATCATCAGCTACGCCACTCTAGTGTGTGAGGGAAACCCCACCGCTCTCATTCATTTTCTTAGTAATTCATTAGAAGGTATGATTTAAAACAAAAAACCAAACAGGTCCCGCAGGGAAATTCCCCTTGAAAGACAAGAAGCTTGTGCTGTTACACCAGATCTTGATACATAGATGGCTCCACTAAAAATTTTCTTGGGTAACAGAAATCTTTGTGTGGCCTTAATGATAGGACTGATTAAAAATATCAGTTATTTTCATCAGAGGAGCTTAATTGGGATTAAAGAAAACAATAAACAGTAACAGTAAATCTTTCTAAGACAGTACAGTTCTCTCTGCATAAACTGCTMCAGGGTAGCTTGAAAAATGCCTGCTTCTTTCCTTCAAGTGTTAAGGGATTGGTTCAATTAAGGCAAAAGCATTTAGATAAAGCAGCTACACCTACCATGGAGGCCTGCAGGGTGAGCCTCAAAAATGAGAGGACAACCACGAAATGTTTCTTAATGCAGCTCTGATGCTATTTCATAATCTCTGTTGCTTTATAAGAGGCATTTTGTCAGAGGCACGTGGAAGGTAAAGGCAAATAAACAGGCTGTAGTTATTGCTACTAGGGCCAATATGTACACTTTTCAGATACACCAAGTGGGAGAGGTTATGCATTTTAAAATTTACATTCATTTAACTGAGTGGGCCAGCTATGAACAGTAGAAGTAATCAGCACATTCTAGACAAATTTTAAGTTAATTATTTTAACTGAATATTCAAGGTCTTTAGGCAACTCCTTCTTAAGAAAAATAGTATGTCTCAAAAAGAGATGATATAAAACATGCAGTGTTAGAATGGATTGTATATTGTCATCTAACAAAGCTCTTTCACTGTGAAGTCAGCCAGAACAAAACCTATCTTATCACCCAAGCAACCAGAAACAATACTCAGCCTTGGACAAACCAGAGGTTTAATATTAGAGGTGGGTGAACCTCTCTAAGTTTGTGATTTTGGGAAATTCTTAAGACTTATTTTGCAGGGCTGACCCAACTAAATGGGAGCATGATTTTCTTTTCCTGTGTTTTAAAAGCCATGCACTGCGGGTTTTTTTCCTCCTTAAAAAACATATTTAAATACCTACATCAAAACTTTCCTCTATTAGAGACACCATAAAAGCAGAAATGAGAGTACCTTATATCCTCTAGGACAATATCTATTAGGGACTACCCTTCATGCTTGTTCCTTTTCCCGCACCAGTTTTCCTGTTCTGGCTCTTCTCTGCCCCCTTATCTCCACACTATTACCTTCTCACTACGCTCTCCTTCTTCCATTCTCTACTTCACTGTTCTTAATGGACCATTTTTCATTTTTCCCCAATAAGTGTGTCTTAAAAGGTAAACGCAAAGGTATGTAAGAACAAACCAGTTTTAGAATCAGCCATGTGCAAGCAAGTCTGGATTTTAACTGAAGGAGTTTGCCTTCATTGCCTCCAGCAATGTGATTCTATTTTAACTTTCTTATTATCAAACTTTACTCACGGTGAAGCAACACATCCCTGCAAAAACTATTAAGGCACTGTCAGACAGGGACTTTGCCCCACAGCTTTCTCATGAACGGAACAGTGACAACAGCTGTGAAGTTTGAGCAAGACCTTCCTGCTGTAGGCAAAGCCTACACAACTCTGGCATTTTGCTTTCTGTCTCCCCACAGGTCCTCAGAACTGTGCCTGCGTGTCCAATTTGTTCTAGTGATCTACTAACTTGTAAGAAGTTTGCTACCGGGGCCAATCAAGGTGTCTTTTAATGTAAGTAGTAAACACACCTCAGTGTTTCCAGACAGCAGATAGAAAGTTAACATCAAAATCAACTGAGTCACTGCTGATACGAACTTGGTGCAATACTTCTAAAATGTGTCCCAGAAGCAGCAGTAGTCTGATTTTAATTTCAATCCAACTTTTTAAAATACATTTTTTATGAACTATAGCTCATATAATTCTAGATGTCTTAAATTATTGTGAGCTTTAGAAAACAAGTAATATTTCAACATGACACATCATGGAAAAGCACTCAGTGAGGGTCTCTAGCTTTCAAAACTGACTAGTGATTTTGAGTATCTGATCTGATATATCTGAAAGGAGACTGATTTTAGTAAGTTCTAGTATCCATCATCAGAAAGGCAAGCTTGCTTAAGACATCTCAAGACAGTCTTTTGCAATCTGATTTCCAAAAGTTCTTGAAGATTAGTGACTTGATATCCTAGATGGAGACAGGCACTAAAAACATACAATAATTACCTTGAGATCACTAGTTCCCGAGAATATTTAGACAGAGCAGTCCTTCATAGGCTTTTTGAGGGGCATAATCTTAAGACTCTAGTCTCAAAATGATTGAAGCAGCAAGATCTGGTGAACACAATGTTTCTTTATGGATTGGAAAAAATAAACAGAATTGGGTTTCCTTACCAGAAGCACATTGCCATTTCTGTATTATAAGATAAATTAAACTAAAGAAGTCAGCTATTGACTTCTCAGGTTACAAGTGTTACCACAATAACAAAACAAAGCTCACACTGCTGATCTATTCCAGGGGTTACGGCCAGTCCTGTCTGGAACGATAGCCGCAGCAGAACCCACACGGTGCAGCAGGGATGTGCTTCTTAAAAAAATATTGCTCTGCAGAACTTGTCGTGATCCAGTGGCAGACATCCCTGAGACATACAGTTCCCTCGTGGCAAATATTGTCTGTTACTCAATTAACACATCTTTAAACCAAGAAGACAGGCTCTTGGCAAGAGGCATTCACATTGTGTAGTTAAACAGATAAAATAGTTGCTTGCCTTGTTACAGAAAAATACTCAGTGGTAGAAGTGTGCACCCCTCCCAGCTGACAGCTTCTCTACACCAGGGTGCTACTCAAGCATCCACAGCACTGAATGCTCCACACCAATACGGAATAGGACTTGCAGTGGCCTGACACAACTGTGTACAAGTTTGCGCTGCTGCATTAGTGCACACCAAGAGCTGTAAAGCTGCATGCTGTCAGCTGTAGAAAACGCCGTCTACTCTTCCTCAGCTTTCCTACCAGCAGCGCACACTGCGCCTTCAGAGAGTTATACAGGATTTTGCCACAGACCCTTCCTCTGACCTGAGTGAAGAGCATGTGTCACAAGCTCATCCAACACAGCTAGCCTGGTACTCCTCGCTTTTACTTTCAACATCAGAGCTCCACATTGTCACAACAGCTTAAAGCAGGACTGCAAACACACACTAAAAATGCATGTCAACATTCAAGAAAAGGAAGAAAGGAAGAAAGGAAGAAAGGAAAAAAGAAAGTCACAATAGTGAAGCTGCTGCCTGTTAGTCATCCCAGTCAGTAATTTAGAAACAATAAGAAAACACTTGACCAGAGAATTAAAGTGTGGTTGTCTGATCCTCAGTGAGCATCCCACTGCCAAAGGCTCCCTTAGCATCTGACAAAGCCTTCAGAATCCCTTCTAGGAGAGCGTATTTCTGTGATGTGCCACATAAATCTTCCTTTCTGAAAGATCTTCATTTAACATCCTTGATTCCAGCCAAGAATAGGTCTTTCTCATTCACTTCTTATTCCTTATGTCTGTCTTTATAAGCAGGAATTGCTTATAAAATTGCAGGAAAGCAGTTTACTCCAGGAATCTTTTCCTGTAGAAAACAAGATCTGCAGTTTACTGCTTTGATGGTGAACACTGTGAAGTAGGCAAGCCTCAGCCCAAACATAGTCTGTGGTCTCCATGAAATGCCATCAGTGGCTCCCAGGGAGGTTATTCCCACCACTGCAGCACAGGCAAGTCAGTTTGGCAGCAACAGGCTGGTTTTATTTGGACATGGCAGGTATGCAGACTAATCCCCATGCTCTACAAGCTTAGAGTCAGTATCTTACACCTTTTTTCAGATCCAGGGTAAGGAGCCACTCCTGCAAAAATCCTTTCAAACCCATAGTTGCGCACTTTCTCCCCCCCCAACTCTCTCTCTCCTCCCTCAGGCAGGAGATGTTGATGTACCAGAGCAAACTCTCCAGTCTCCTGCCCTGGCCACCCCTTTTTTTACCTCTTCCCCATCACCACAGGACTGCTAACAGCAAACATCCTTCCTGGCTAGGCTGCAATGGGGTCTTGAACACTCTTCTCCACTGTGAAACCAAACACTTTAAGAGGCTGAGGCAACTGCTGTGGATGTAGAACTACATATGAATATGCTCTTCGATCCGTCACACCTTCTCTTACCTATATTTGCAGATTTGGATTGCTTCCTATTTTATCTTAATTAGGTATCCACTTCCTAAAGCTTCTAAAACATTTCACTGCTAGCTAACTTGTTAGCCATTTATTTAGGCACACAAACCCAGAAGGGCTACTACTCATAACCAAATAAATCTTCTGTACTCTTTGCGACAGGAACATTTTCTACTTCATTAATCCACGTGTCTGTTGCTTAACTAGCCACTATCATGCCAAATGCAAAAACTTCTATATTTACGTCACAATAAAGTGTCTTGTTAAAAAACTCTAAAAAAAATTCCATATACTATTTTATTTAGAAAATTTGGGTTTGCATACGTACTTTTCCCATACATGCCACTCTTTGGAATAAGAATCCTTCTGCACAGAGGCTACTTTTCTATGCTACAGTTGGTCAGAAACCCAGAGAATCAAAAATCCTGATGTTCCAACAAACTGAATCAAACAAAATAATTTTAAATTCTATTCTAATTCTAAAAAATTCTCTAAYCAATCTTCAGTCTGGAGAAAAGACAAACTTCTACCAATATCTTTCTTCTAAGGATCTATAATCTTAAATATTGGAGTTAAAAGAATCAGAAAAGAACAGATTTCTTCTAGATTTCTGTGACTGATTCTCTACCTGCTAGCTACTGAATTTCCTTATTTATAGAATTCAAGGTTTTCAGATCAGGTGGCTACTTTGTTTCCTTCCTTTCAGTGCTCTAATACTTACATACCATTCTACTATTTTAAAAGAGAATGAGAGACAGTGGTGAGAAGGGCAGGTATTTATGAATACCTGGGTTGTGATCTCCATCAGCTGTTCAATCGGCTTTCGTGTTAGTTACATTCTACTTACGGGACCTCAATTTGCTATTTTAATGATTTAAACAAGAGTAAATGCTATGAGAAGAGGAAGAGGCTAGAAAGATACTGGTAGGGGTATTTTCTGATCCTACTCCTACTGCTGATCAGGCAAGATTCATTAACCAGTTGTTCTCATAGTGTCTCCAGACAGCAGAAGTAGAAGTGGCAGCTAATACAGGAGAAATTCAATTTATTCTGAAAGTGTTAGCTCTAAGATAGCATGTGTCTTCACACTACATACCTCACTAATGTTCAAACAGGCAACTTAGGAAATGCCAGGTTATTTTTAGAACAACAACAACAATAATAACTATTCACAACATGCAATCATGCAAACTGAATAAAAGGATTCTAGTCCCGGATTAGTGAGACTTGACTCCTGTTAAGATTGCTCTTTGCTGTGGCAGAAAGCACTTCTTTTTGTATCTTACTGCTTCAGTATGGCACTACGCCTTAGGCAGATACAGCCCAGRTCAGTGAGGAGGGTTTTCTGCTGCTGCAGTACATTGCAATTCAGTAGTGCGGCAGCATGATGCATTGTAAGGCAGATTACTGTGATTTGCCACTGTGTGATTCATAGACATGATTGCATCTCATTTCAGAACTAAGTGGAACCGTCTGCCCCTTTGTATTCATTCAAAAGCCATGCAGTGACTCTCAAATCACGGCTGCCTTTACCACCTAAAACATGAAAGGAAGCCAGCTTGTGTTCCAGCAGTAACTTCGCTTTGTGCACCAAATTCAGTAACCCACCTGCTCTGGTGTGCATAGCAGTTCCCTTCTTCTGCCACAGACAAGATGAGCACTGATGGGATTTGTTTCAATACAAGAGTCCATTCTCCCCCCTTCCCCGTTGAGCAGTTCCAGATCCTCAGTCTCTGCCTCCAGCCAAGTCTAATAATACAGGTTTCTAGGAGGTGTAAGAAATCCCCTGGCAACATGAAAAGCCTTGGAGTCGGTATATAACTTTTTCCCTTAATCTTAAACTTAAATAATAGGACAGTTGTATTTCACAGGTACTGTTATTAGCTGTGTAACAACAAAAGAAGACTGTAAGGCTCAGCTGAAATGAGGTTCCCTCCTACTGAATACCTTGTATCCCCGTACAAAGAGGCAATCCCCACTGTCAAACGTCACAGTTTAAAAACTGAAGATAAATAAAAAAGAGTCTTATCATTGTGCCTTTTTAGATGGGAATAGAGATTAAAGAATTTGTCCAGGTCACCTAGGAATTCTGCAGCGGAACAAAATGAACACAGATCTTCTGAGTCCTAGCTCAGCAACTTAACTACAAAGCTTTTCTTCTGTTTAAGTGACCGGAAGCAGTTAAGCCAGCAAGACTTGTTATCTTTATTCAAACAAACCAAAGTGCTTATTTAAGACCATATATTTTCTGGTGGCTGAAATACCATTTCTGGGGACCTCTCTGCCATGTTATTTTGTAGAGTTTTAATCAGTTTGATGCCAGCAGTGATGGGATTTACCCCTCCCCAGAACAGCACAGGGCTCAATCCCAAGAATCCATGGATCTGTGACTGATGTTTGAAAGACTGTATGCAGGATCCTCTGTTCCTAGCGCCATCAACCAGAGCCCTGCAGGAGACTGTGGCTTCCCTGGATTGACAGCTGACTGCTGCCAAGGGGAACAAATGCTGTGTATAGATTTGCCTATTTCCTCATGCAAGTCTCTCACCAAGAAAAGGCTCATTATGAGGTGGGAGGGAGGGGAGGTTGCTGCAGAAGATAAAAAGAGCAGCACAATCCCACTAATCACATATCTAAAGATAGCGTTGTTTGAAACAATGAAAACAGACAGGATAACTACCACCACTACTCATTTCCCTTTCCCAGAACATCTTTCCCTGRGAATACATGAGTCACCTGGAATAAGCGTCAGGTCTGTATTGCTGTTACAGGTAGTGCTGGAACACATACAGTAGTAGTTACTACTATAGATAATTTCTTAGTAGTTTACAATGAATAAGAAGCACTCATTTTAGAATTGAACAAAGCAGGCCAAAATTTCCAAGACCAGAATTTCTTGTGCCACTGCCAGACTAGCTTCAAGCCTTCCTGGTGACATGTCAGCCACTAAGAATCCTCATGGCTTAGCATACTGAAAAAGACCTGCATGCTGTTTATTAAAAATCTACAGGCTAGACAATCTAATCAAGGAACTGGCATGTACTTGATGAGGCCCAGCTTCCACCTACCAGAAGACAGCCGTGCAGACATGGGAATGTGTGAGTCATAGACATGCAGTGCACATACGATAACAAGCAACGTGGTATCTACAGTTCAAAGCAGTACATGCTCATTTGTGAACTGTGTATGTCTGAGACCTCCCTCCCAGCAGTCTGATTGCTACAGTTTTCATTACTTTTTGTTCATCATCATGAAGCAACAACCTCTAGTGTTTCAGCCCAAGAAATAGTGCAGTTTCCTCTCCACATCAAAGAGTCCTCTAATATTAGTGCTTTGCAAAACAGGACATCAACTGCTATCCCAGAACTACTAAAAAGCAAACCAAAAACAAAAGCCAAAGCCTCCACATCATTATACAACTGCAAATATTTTGGTCCCACATGTCAAACAAGCTTAGTTTTGACACAGACTTCTAAAGTTTCCGCTGACTTGGCAATCAACACCCCTGTCTCACAAGCTTCTTAATATCCTAAAATTCCACAGCTGAGCAGCGAGAAATGATTTGATGAGGGACGATGGATTAATTCGTCTCACATATCTGTTTAAGGGAATGACAGGAATGAAATAATTTAAAGCTAAAGGTCTTTGCATGTTTTTCTTCTGAAAGTCTCTTTGTATCAGATGCTATGAATTCATGTTACTCTGCCACCAGTGAGGCTTTTGCAATGTGGCAGTGGCAGCAAATAACATGTAATAACTTGTGGTGAACTGTCATGAACATTTAATTTGATACTAAACACGTTTCCAGCAAGGAATAGACAGAGATGTTTTCTAGGTGTTAAAGTACTTTCGCATCACTGAATTGATACCACAAGTGTCCCATGCCTTCCAGCAGGAGGCTGCAGTATCTGCAACAAATGGATTTTTTTTTATCATGGTTTTTGGCACTTTCTAGAGGCCTCATATTCAGCTAATGGCTCCAGCACAAGTTTACAAACCCAGAGGCAGACTGGATGCTAGGAGAGCATTGCCAATCCTCCCAGGGAGTGATGGGAGGTCTGTCAGACCAGCTAGGGGCAACGCAGAAAACTTTCCAGGAACCCACAGAAGTTTTTATTTTTCTGTAGCCTTTTAATTGTCTGGCAGGGATTGGAAACTCCTGCTTGCCTCAGTCCTAAAGAGGGCTGGCCCATGCTAGTGCCCTGTGAAGAATGCTCTGAGATCCCGAGAAGACCACAGCTTCACATGCAGGCCATGTGCCCTGGCGGCAGTGGTCTCCACTCCATGCAGATGTTTTAATTTGCCACTCTCAAAGCAGATGTGTCAGAACTAGCAAACTTGGGAGGTGACCACACTTATCTCCCTGAGGGACCAACTGCAGAAGGAATTTGATGAGCAAACTCGTGCTTCTGCTATTGCAGCAGAGAAATGTCAGAGATGCTTCCTCACCTCTTTACAGTGGCCGTAATCCTCACCCTTTAGGTGACTAGGCAGCTACACAGTACTCTCTCCTGCTCATCTTTGCAGTGTGATTAGAAATGCAAGGATTTTGTCTTAACACAGTAAGGAAGTCACACACGAAGGCTCTACATCAAGGCATTTGAGAATTATGTTCATTACATATCATATAATAAGATAAATAATCCTCTTCTGAATCGTTGGTTTCTATCTACAATAACACTGATGTTATTAACTTATCAAAAGAACAGTTCTTACAGCACTTTGGGAAAAGTGCAGTGAACAAGCAAAGTTCTGTATATTTGCATTCACATATCACACTGAGATCCTTGGGTACTAAAAATGCTATAACCATTTTTTTCCAAATATCATCTACTGATATTGATATTGATGTATTGAAATACAGTCAACCTTGTCCAGAGACTTAGGCAGAAACAGAGCAAGCATGAGGTATGTCCCACAGAAATTTATATTCTTATTTCTATGTAGAAGTACAATTTTTCATGTAACTAAAAATAATATTTACCATACTTTCACATGTATATCTGCACCTCTAATAATCTATGCAAAGTCAGAGGGTAGATGGGACTCTGATGGGACTTCCATAAGTATGGAGGCCACATGACCACTGAGAATACACTGCATTGTTCCAGGAAAGAGAGAAGATCTAGAAATGCATCTTATTTTAGGATCATGATCTGCTTGGGTTGTTTGAAGGTGCTATCATCCCTGAATACCAAATACAGGAAAAGCAGGAATTTGAGTTGATACTGATGCAGTGATCAGCATACATACATTCACAAGACACTCCTCTCCACATTCAGGACTTCTGGAAAGGGATCATCACTGGGAAAGCTAGCAAAGCCCTCATCACTGATGGAACACACACGAGGAATAACATTTACAAGTGATAAGCCCTACATACATACATACATACAGTTCTTAACATGTCTGTGTATTTTGGGCTCACTTCTCATGATGTGCTCTCTTTAACTGTCCCTGCTTCAACCATGATTATGCTGAGCAATAGGAGTTCATTTATGTTTGGAAAGTGCTCTTTGGCTGTCACACTACTTACTGCATTGGGTAATGAGCACAGCTTTTATCTTTTCATTCCAGTTGGACTTCTCAAAGGTAAGTCATAGTAGATCAAGGCAAAGTTTTACATGTAAAGTGTATGAAGTGATTTTAGTGTTTCAGTTTTGTGGTGGCCTATCTGAAACATTTTAAATTGGTTTAAGTTTCTTCAAGCACTTCAAATTAGGCATAAATCTTGTGACACTCAGAACCACATCATATACATCATACGGTGTACCCATCTATTTCAGATACCTAAATTCCAACTTGGATAAAACAAGGACATTATTTCAAATATTCAAATTTTAAAAAGTAATGTTCACACTGACATAACAAGCTGAATAGTCAATCATAGAAAGCAACCTGTGACAACAGAAGGAAAACCCCAGCCATTTACGTGACTACAGCCAGGCATCCTAAACACACTTTTGGCTGGCAGTCTGGAAAATACTAGGTTTAAATGCCAATATTTGCACTTGACACTACACTAAATGCATAGATTCTTTAACATGATACTTTGCTTGAGTCAGAATTCTATGACCATAAAGATATTAATGCTAAAACACAGATGTCCCAGCAGTTTAAGAAATGGAAACTGAGTTACTGATGTGTAATTGGGGTTTTATGGAAGCAGCTACATTATGGAAAAGTGTTCAATTAAAGTTTCAATTTTAAAATGCTGTTTTGTGAATGAGATATCGTCCAGCTATACATACTAGATATTATTTGCTTGTAAGGCACTTTGATTATCATACAAGTGGTTGTTGATGATACTTATGATGAAATAAAGACTTGCTCTCAGCACAGAGTAACAGGGAAAGCTCAAATATGGAAATATCTTTCATGTTACTTGAAGAAACAGTTTTCTCATGATTTTCACTGCTATTTTGGGGGGGAAACCAAAGCCCCCTATTTATTTCCCTTTTTTCCTGTGAAAAGGTTTTGATATTACATACTCACTTGTTCTTTTAGAAAAACCTGGATTCTGTTTTTCCTTAAAACCACATCTCTCTGGTAAAAAATAGAGACATTTAACAGAAACTGAAAAGTCTTGTTGAGAAAAAATAGTCCATGCTAGGTTTAAAAATCTTTTGACAGGAAACTGTTGGCCAGCTCTACTCTTAGAAGCTTCTTGGCCTTTTATTAGTGAAGAATTTGCTGTCTGAGAGCTGTCAGTGGTTTGTAGTGTGCTTTATGACATAAAGAGTATCTCAGCACATTGCAGCAGTAATTTCCACCTCAAGTTGAGCATTTCAGCAGTGAGAGATTGTTTCAATGCTTCTGATGTGTTTTTCCTCATTGCATCCCAAGAGCAGCAGGACAAGAGGAGCTCTGGAATAAACTGGTAGGACTATTTACCTGCAGAATTCTAATTCCTCTTTAGAAAGAAGGTGAATTCTTTTCTAACACAAGACAGTGCCATGTCCTATTGAGCTGATCACTGCATCTCACACATTAGTTTATGTAACAGAGAAGACGTCATTGTATTAGATGGTACTAGCAAATACGCTTTGAGTACAGAGTCTGATATTTGGCTCCAGCCTCAGACATTAGATAGCTCTGCAGCCTCCCTCCTGCTCCATGACACTATGTGCAACACACATGGGATGGTGAGTTTCAGTGGTCTGCTGACTACCTGTGCTTTGCCCATGGGTATACACCTTAGAAAAGGCTGTGGCTCTGCACTGCGTCCCTGCGAGAAAAAAACATCCTAACTACACAAAAGTGTGAGGTGGGAGTCAACTTCTTAATCTGCCTCTTGATGTGTGTGACCTCCTCCATGGAGGAGGTGCAGGGGTAAATCAGTTGCACTGGAAATGGATTACAGCAACTAATGGCATATTCAGGCTAGCTCTAATTTTCTTCATCTACTGATAATGACTGCAGTGAAGATGCAATAGGACAGGCTCCAGCAACTAATCTGTGGAAAAACATACTTTTCCCCAGAGCGTTTTGACATGTTATGCATGTCCTACTCCTAAATGCAGGCAATGATTTTCTCTTTTCTATACCTAATTTTCATAATCAAATAACTTACTTCACTCCAGTGCTGAATCTGTGCTGTTGCCTTTGCTCCCCTTGTGAGCAACATGAAACTGAAAAAGCAAGATTCTGATTGTTGTCAACTGATTCTACCTTCTCTCAGAACAAGGAAACCCCTGCAAAAGAGTCCATGCTTCTGCAAGTGAAAATAAGCTTACTGCATAAGGGGTATAGGGTATAGAAAAAAAAATGGCTGTCTATTATTTTTGTATGAGTATTTCCACTACCCCATGACTCTGTGCCAAACTGAGTCTCTTTCTCCCTAAAACCATATTAAAGTATCCTCACTGGATGGCATGATTTCTTGGTGGTTTTTACAGCCAGCCACAGGAAAATTAAGTTACGTGCATTTTAGTCAGAAAGTCTTGTTTCAGGTTCAACAAAACTGGGAAGTGATTAATCCTCTTCTAAAATATTCCAGATGAAAGCTGACACACACACACAAAAAAACCTCAAATGGTTACTCCCCAGCAAGGCAGTTCATTGTATAACTGGATGAAACTGCACATGGGTCAGTAAATAAAACAGCTAGATTTTTCAGCTCCAATAGAACAGTACGTTAATAAAAGATAAAGGAAAGAGGTTTAAACTTATGTGTTTCCTAAAGAGAAGACAGAAGCAGACACTGTTTGAAACACATCATGTTTTACTGAACTTTGCAGTTGGTTTAAGAGGTAATTGGCAGACCAATTCCTAAAGACCAGGGCTACACACAGTAACCTTGAGGAACATAGGCCATGAATCCAGAGAATCATCTTCTTGAGCACTATATCATATAACCTTTTTGAAGAACTCCTTCCAGTACATCCCCAGCATTGGAGTCTACATTTAGTGTGGAAAGAACATACACATATCTGCTATTTTCTCTGGTTGCAAACAACGAAGTAAACAGTGCAGGTCAACAGAGTAGTAGGAGGGAAGTCACGGCTACACAAACTTCTCAGTATGCCTGCCTGTGGCTACCTTGCCACCAGCCTGCATTCCTGAGCTTCCTCTGTCGCACACCACTAGGGGTATATTTGCAGCTCACAAGGCTATACTTCTGATCCCCAGAGCTAGCTTGCTATAGCTACACAACGCTGCATTGTGCCATGTAGACATAACTCAAATTTCTTGTAATGCAACCTCAGTCCTAGATGGAGTTGTGATGATTACATTTCATCAACCATGCTGCTTGCAACAATCTAATTATGAAGAAGAAACTTAACAGGGCTCCAAAATCGCAAAGACTGAAACATGCCTCAGATATAGTTTTAATACTTGTTCTCAGTCAACTACCATTGCTTCAGCACTGTGCATTAGTATGCTTTCATGCACGATCCAGTCACTACTGGTCAGTAAGAAAGTTCAGCCAGGCCAGTCAGGCAAAGTGGAATTAGAAAGCAGACTGCCATCTGTACGCTGAAAACATTCTTCACTTTTCCAAAGGTCTCATATACACATTCCGCGGGAAAGAACAGATCTTTTAGAAAGATCTTACTGAAAGAATTTCTCGGCATCTTCATTTTATATGTGTGTAGAATATATTATTTTGTAATCTGAATCTGTTGAAAATGCATAATTGAAATAAACCTCTCAATTTTTTCCAAAGGAAGGAAGGAAGAAAGAAAACACTAATAGTTTGCATTCAAAGCTTTGATATTGACTTGGCATTCTGCTGTACTTAATGATAGCTCTACAAAGAAACACAGTTACTGTCTTATGTGGGAAAGCATATTTGTGGCTGAGAAAGTGCTGCAAAAATTGCAAAGAGAGCTTTGATAATTTTATACCACATTTTCACCCCAGTTTTTACAGCCAATTCATTTAGTCAAAAGTCATGTTTTCTGCTTCTTATTTTCCGTTTCATATCCCCTGATTTAATGTTTTAGTTCTGGGCTGAATGTCATCTTGTGTGATGAAAGGTACCAAGACACAACTAAGGCTGTAACGCTTTGTGAAGTTTCATTACTTCAGCTCATTCCATGAGAGGGTTCTTGAATCAAAACACAGGTTATATTGTATCGCTTTTATATTCCCAGCTCTCTTCTAACCCAGTCAGGCCTCCTTCACTACGTAGGTGTCTTTATCACAGGCACACTTTCTAACAAATCACTTTTCCAGCAGCACATCAAAGTTCCCTTGGGATTCAGACTTTTGCAGTTTAAGAAACCTCCTGTTTAGCAACTCACAAAAAATGTTGTTCCTCCACTGAACAGTCTCTCAAGCTCCTCAAGCTGAACTCTCACTTCTTGCACTGCAAACGGACTATTTGCTACCACTGGAAAGACCGCTTTTGTCTGTACTCTCTCTTCTTCATTTAAAGCCTCCTTCGTATCTATCCAAAGGGGTGCATTGTCTGGCTGAAGTTCAGACACAGCTTGTTCTATTGTGTTTCGTTCTGCTTCACCACAGATGTTTTCCCGCGGGAGCTAACGAAAAGGCAAGGTTCCAGCTCCTAAGTTTTGGGAAGAAAGACCCCAAGCGATTTTGCATGTGATTCAAGCCACTTCAGTCTCTGGGATTTTTTTCTCTTGATTTCAGTAGGTTTTCCACTGAGCTCTCCATTTGAGAGAGCTTCTAGGTAAAGCCAATGGACTGTGAATTGTATTACCCTCCATTGCTTCAGCATTTGAGGCTTACTGGTAGAAAACAGACAGTAAGGCCAAACCCTTCAATCATAACACACCTTTTAAGAGGGAGAGCTGAAAGTTGGTCATGAGTTTCTTGATTTTTGATGTATTTCAAACGTCATCGTGTTGTTGCTGTGGCTGTTGTGTCTCCTATCAGAATGGCCTTTAATTTCAAACATGTTATGGTCATCTAACTTCCCTGTTTCCTGAGATTTCCTCAGAACATGTAGAATGAGAGCTTTTACAACTTAACTCAACAGACACGGTTCTCCACTCTCTAACAAGGGATTCTTTCCTCCACTGCGTTAGCTACTGAAGTTAAATAAATATTCAAAAAACAAACAAAACATTTAAAGGGGTCCATTTTTTTCTCTTAGATTATGTGCAATTATTTTATTCATTTCACAATTATAGCCTTGCCTTTCAGGCTGGGTAAGACTTTTTTTTTTTAATATAAGGAACAAACCAAATCCTTCTGCTTCCTTTATTTTAAAATCTTGCCTTTCCACAGGCCAAACCATCTGTAAGGGAGAATAAAGCAGGACAAGAATTTATTGCCTGGACTATGGGGATGGGGAAACTGGAGCTCGCTCTCTCTTCTGTTACATGTAGGGACCTGTTAAAAGCTGTCTACATTTTTTGGCTTAAGCCCTAACCACATTTCTTGCCTCAGTTTAGTAGAAACTGATGCAAGAGAAATCCAGCTGGAAGAGTCCATCATAACCCTTCAGTTGTGTACCCCTTTTGCCTACGCTAGTGTGAAGGGTATGACTCCCTGTCCAGCAAGGGGAGCTAGAAGCTTAGCACTGAGCACTGCTGCTGTTCAAGTGACTTTGTCTTCTTTGGGATAACAGCAGTCAGAGTCCGTCTCCTTTCTTTACCATCAGGAGCTGCTATTGAGTTCCAGACTTTTAAACGTAAAGTATCTATGGTCAAACTCTATTGTTTATTTTCTGGGGGAGGAGTTGCCCAACTTGGTTTCTTTGAGCAAGAAGAAATGAAAAGCTAAATGTGACCATTAGTAATCATCAGGATGCTGTATTTCACTTCTATACACCACCACAATTATTTCCTGGAAAAATTAATTAGAGAGGGAATCCCTGCATCAGCTCTGCACAGCCTCCAAACTAAGGAGCCCACAAACTGCTGGAGCATCTTCAGGCAATCTGTCATGCACTCCAGCTGCCATTTGTGACAGCTTAAGTTGTGAGAAAAATACAACCAAGGTACCCAAGTCAGCTCCTTAACCTAGGTTAAGGAAAGAGCCCCATGCATGCTTTCATAAGCAGAGCACACATCGTCTTGCCTTAACTCTCCACATCTCCTGGAGATTACATCCAGAGGCTGGGATTGCGATACGACATATTTTAATGCAGAATCACTGCAGTATGATCCCCAATGTGATTAGCACAGCTCAGCCTTAGTTGGGATATTATGGCTTAGATTATTCCTATTAGTTTCCAACTGATCTTGGAACGCAAGTATTACATCTGATTTTAATGAAACTTTAGACTTCGTTGTTTTCAGTCAGCTAATGAAATAGTTGAACCTTCCCATGACTTGCTGTAATTATAACAAAGGCTGTGCATTATCATGAACAATGCTAACCTCTTTACAAGATGTAAAATTAATCCTCCAATACTTGTGTACTGATATGTTTGGAAATGTAAACTGAGGAGTGAAAAGAAATTAATGCTGCCCTGGTGAAATGTGAACCTACCTGGCACAGAGGCTTTCACACAGTACACTCTGGCACAGCCTCTTGGTTACATGTAACTTTATGTTAACAGGAAAAGTCACTTTAAAATCTGTTTTGTTCATGAAAGCCTCAAGCACATACACACTTTAATCACATTTAGAAGATCATTTTAAAGCACTCGCGAAAAAACAGAACTGCATTATAAGAAAAAAAAAATCAAGGTGGAGACATCACCAAGGCCTTGACAGGAATTTCTTGGTTTCAACATGCAAAGAAAGTTTGCATTTGCAAGAGCTTTTCCAAAGACTTTGGCAAGACGCTGTACTTTAAAGACTGAAAAAGATTTCCATTGGGTGGCTTGTTTGCTGGCTTCTGTAAAACAGCTTGGTGGTCCCAGGACAGCTCTTACTGGACTAATGTTCTTCACACAAAAGCCACGACTGTAATTGACATTAACTGTAATAGGTATTAACTGTTCCCTGCTTTGGCAGCCTCATCTGAGAAACCAAAAATCAAATACACAGTGTGGACTGAATTGCCCTTAATGGCCCCTCCACATCAGGGCCTAGGGCATACTGAGGGTAAGGAATTGCGTTTGTTTGTGGAGACAGGCAGAGAACTGCAATTTCTTCCACTGTCCAGTCTGCAGAGAGATTAAAGGGCTACTGAGTGATCAATCAAGAGAGAGAGCACTGTCAGATCCTCTTTGGAGAAACAGGGCATTTTAGTGGCAAGCACCAGGAAACCTCTCTCCACCACTGAGCTGCAAGGTGGTCTTGGTCATATCAATCTCTGTGCCTCCTGGTATATATACAACTGTTTTAAAATATCATCTCTCTGGCAAAGCATCCACAGCTGGAAAGGGCTGTTTAAATACTAGCAAACTTTAGTACAGGGTTTCTCAAAATTTAGAAATATTTTTTAACTCCTGGGGTGGGGGTAYGGGAAGAACAAGCATCATCTTGTCCAAAGTTACCCTGTTTACAAACCAATACAAATTTATAGAATCATAGAATCATAGGAACATTAAGGTTGGAAAAGACCTCTAAGATCATCGAGTCCAACTGTCAACCCAACACCACCATGCCCACTAAACCATGTCCCTAAGCGCCTCATCTACACGTCTTTTAAATACTTCCAGGGATGGTGACTCCACCACTTCCCTGGGCACCCTGTTCCAATGCTTAACCACTCTTTCAGTAAAGAAATTTTTCC
>JAYKAV010000167.1:219650-305830 GCA_035582835.1 Phoebastria nigripes | reverse complement strand
ACTGGTCTGACTATTAAAGACTGAGGTAAAGAAGGCATTAAGTACCTCAGCCTTTTCCTCATCCTCGGTGGCAACTTCCCCCTGGCATCCAATAGAGGATGGAGGTTCTCCTYGGCTCTCTTTTTGTCATTAATGTATTTGTAAAAACATTTTTTGTTGTCTCTAATGACAGCAGCCAGATTGCGTTCTAGCTGGGCTTTTGCCTTTCTTTCTTTTGAAAGGGTTCACTCCTTTACTGCTCTTTTCCAGTGTTCCGTTTCTTTGCTTGTGGACAAAGGTATACAAGCAGGGCTTTTTCACACTTTTAAAGACCACCAAGGGTCCACAGATCAATGTTTGATAAGCATAAGCACTGACCTATAATAAAATCCTTACTGACAGAAAGAGCCAGGAGTGAATGAGGCTGAACCAGGTTCGTTCTTGCCAAAGCTTGCAGCTACGTTGTTTGTAGCTGCACCAGTGGCTGATATCCACTGCTACCAATGGCTCTTTTTATACAGTAAGCAAACTCTAACCATGGAAAAGCAAGCTAATTTGCCTTAAGGTATTTTAAAACCACAGTGACTTTCTCCTTCCCAGTAAGTAGAGATAGAGAGCAACTAGATAGGTCCAGTGACACCAAAGAAGCAGTACAAAACCATTCTGTCAAAAAACATTGTCCCCAAGGACTGCTGCTGCACGCCCGTGTTCACAGGCAGACCTCCATGTTAGCACAGGTCCATAGGTTGCATATAGGCCTGAGGCGATGGAATTTTGACCCTGGATTTTTGAGGGTTTCCAGTAAGAACAAACAGGCTGTACTCTCAGTTCTCTTTCCACCCAGATAAACAGTTATATACTGGTATTAAGTAAGATTTTAACCACAGCCTTATAACTATATCCTTTCCTTAAAAAAAATGCCTACAGTTTTCAACAACAGCACAGTTAAGGACTACTCCTTTGAATGAATTTGCAGATAGAAAATCCAAATGCTATTACATACAAAAAGTACAGGTAAGGTTCATGCATCCTTGCATCAGAAGTTTGAACATACGCCTTTGCTCAGTCTGCTTATGCCTTCATACCCAAAATCATTCAAATACTATTTGTAAATGCAGTATGAACACCTTTCTGTCTTGCCTGCCCTGTATTTTCACAGAGACACACATACATACTAACACCCCAGGCACTCAGTCTGAATCACTAATTTCAAATGCAAGCAAACCAGCTGTTGTCAACTATTCATTTGTTTGGCCATGTCACCAAGGATCCCAAAGTATGGGATCACTGTTGTGCTAGGCTTTGCACAGGTACGGAAGAAAACAGTAACCTGCTTCAAAGAATTTCCAGGGTGTAGCTATACACTTTTTAAACTTCACAAGCTCCCAGGCTCACAAGAAACAGAAACAATTACTGATAAGCCAACAGTGGTTACCAGTATTTAAGGCAGACTTCTTAGACTTCCACAGATGTAAACGTGTGGCTGTTTTCTAAGGTCAGTTAACCAACTCACATTTAAATCAAAATCACCGGCACAACTCTATATGCCAAGCTGGATACCCTTTCACTGATGCAGTCCCTTTCCTGCTATGTCACTCCATTTGGAAACATGAAGAGGAGTTGATCTGGAATAGATCACGTCCCTCTAGTATTAAAATCTTATTAACGAAACTATGGAAATTGCAAGTGTTTGGGGGTGAAACAGACAGTTATGAAGTAATCCTATACAGGGAGCAGAGGACTATATACAGAAGAAAACTTGTGAACATTGTTGATCTATCAGCACTTAGGATTGCCCTCATCACCATCAAGTTCATATTCCCCCTTCCCTGGAATTGAGGACATTATGTTCCTGTAAATTAGTTAAAGTTTTCCAGTCATTTCTGTCTTATGCAATATATTCATTCTCTCTCTCCACAAATGTGATGGAAGTATTTTTGTTCAAATTTTCCATAAAGTCACCTTTGTGCTGAGGTCTGCTATGGAAGAACATAAAATTTTCAAGGTAGAAGTCTCTCAAACTTTGAAGTCCCTAAAAAATGGGATTCATAATTAGAAGACTTGGGTGACTTCACTACAGTTATTGCAACAGTTCCAGTTGTAATACCATTTCAGTTCAGCAACGAACTTGTCATTTAATCTTAGGAAGCTCCCAGATGGTGTCACTGAAAAGGTTCCAAATCTACTGCAAAATGGCTAATCTACCCACCAAATTAAAAGAGCTCCAAACTTAAACTAAAGCACCAATCTTAATATTTAGGGCAATAGTCTTACTCTCCAAACCAGTGGGGTACATATAAGATCTATAATGGGTGCCGTAGAATAACAACTTCATGCCCGTATTAATAGAAAAATACAAATAACTAGCTTATGGCCTGGCCTTTCATAAACCAAAATTATTTTCCTTTCAGGATTAGGAACGTCCCTTCTTTTTCCCCCTCTGACCTATTTTATGGTATTTTTTTCTGATAAATAAACTGTAGAAATAAAAACACTGTTTTATAATAAAAGGAAATAAATTTCTTTCATAAAACTAGTAAAAAAGGGTAAGCCTTTCGTGATATCCTGCAGACACTGGTCTACATAATTACGGATATTTAGATGGAGCTTTCTGTGGCACTGAATGCCAAGCACAAAAGGGGCTTGCTCGCTGTTGCTACATAGCTTCTACCATACAAGGCATCGTAAATAATAATGGCTGATACTTCCTGTCAGTGATGGCAGCCAAGAGTTTCTGCTTTTGACTTCTAGTGCTCATGTGGCCATGAAGTTCAACTTTTGCAAGGGTTATCTTCCCTTACACAAAACAAAGCAACGTAAGATTGCTATTCCTTGGGGCTCACTTTTCTCTAGCCAGCTTGATATAGGCCACTTCGAATTTAATTAAAACACCTTAAATCAGCTCCTGCCACTTTCAAGTACAAACTGAATCAAAACACCTTAAGAAACCTTGCACCAGAAAACTGGTAACTCAGTGAGTGGAAGAGCAGTAGCGTTTCTGTGTGAAGAAAGGTTTCCAGYTGCATAACTGGTACTGCTAAGGGCTGCAGGCAGTAAACTCATCTGTTTGACTGTATTTCTCAAGAGCCTGAAAAGTGCTTGTTCAAAGAAGTTCTTGTTCTTGACTGATCAGTCCGACTCCTTGGTAAGGAATGACAGAATGGGTAGGGTTGGAAGGCAACTCTGGATATCGCCTAGTCCAACACTGCTTCTCAAAGCAAGGCCAACAGAGCAGGTTGCCTAGGACTTTTTCCTGAGATGGAAATACCACCTCTTCTTCTGTCACTAGTACAAAAGCCACCAGGATTCCAGAACAAAGGAAGAAAGACTTTGGGAGTCTTTCCTTAACCTAAGCTCTCTTTGTGAATCTGTAAGGTGGAGGAGTGAGTGACTATGCTTTTCCATTCAGTCTGCTGTAGGCAAATACTTTGATGTCCACCCCAAACATAGCAAGCACTACTGATAACATGAACTGTGTCAAAGCTGTTAGCAAGAAATCAATAAACCTCCTTATCCTTAAGACCCATGAGAGATACAGGAGTCAAGTGGATAAAGCTGAGCACTCAGAAGCCTGTTGATTAGTGTTCTGTTCCCAGTTCATATCAAGTTACTTCAAAAAATGTGCTGTACTGTAGAATGTTTTGAGATCCCATGGATACAACAGTCCTCAGTCCCATTCAGACACACACTAATTCACAGCAGGTCATGAAGTGCTGTTAAAACTACATTGCATCCCTGAAAACATGATGCATGTGCCAATTTTTTTAACTGTGCTTATTATCAGATTATACAAAATTACATGCAGAGAAAATTACACTTCATTGGTTAATTCAGCATAAATGATGCAAAACTGCTCAGAAAGATAATTCTTAAACAATGCTACAGTTGTTATAGTCCGAAAAGCCAATCCAGCCCATCTCAAGCAAGTATTAAAATAAACCTAGAACAGTTCTGTTTTCATGAATGTTGATGCTTTTTATATCCAATTTATTTGCTTGTATCTTATTTATTAGGCTGTTTCACCAAAGATTCATTCTAGTGTCAAACCACCAAAATTTAATGATCCTTAAGAGAATCATAACTGACAGGTGACACCCTCATGCGGCATCTGCTGATTAGAACTGACTTCCACGTGAATAGATGATCTACTTTAAAAAAAAATGTTCCAGCCAAAAATACAGTACCATCAACTATAAACACAGAAGTTACTATTAACAAGATAAGCAGTTTAGAAAATTAACTTAACAATGAGTGGAGACATTTATAATGGTTATGCTAACATTTCATCAGACAATACTGGCTTTCTAAAAACAATTTGTAAGGAACCTCTATTCCTCACATTTTCATTACACTACAGATGGATGACTCTATACAGCTAAGCTGTCTGCTAAGCAAGCAGTTGTGGGAAGGATCTGGCTAGGTCCCTTAAAGTAGGCTAGCTAGAGATTTTTTTCCTCTAGTTTTTAGGCATTTCCTTGAGTACTATGAAAGCACAGCAGCTACTCTTGAAAGAAAGATTGAGAGGCCCTATGTTTGTAAGTGGATTTTCAAGAGACAGAGGAGTTGGACTTTTTCTGAGGACAAAAAAATGAAGAGGCTGATTTTAGAATTAAAGTAAGCAGCCTGCAAAAATATGTAGTGATAGGTACTGAACAGTAACACGATCACATTTCATGAGCTGCAGAGTGCTTCCATGTGAATTTCTCCTGTTTTCTTGTGAAATGGGGAGAGATGGAAAGCTACTTCCAACTTTTGTCTAACCTACCAGTTGTTCTGAACATGCTTATGCACAGCCTCAAACTGGAGCTTACTACAGTTGTGAAAATTATTTGAACTTTGCCTCCTGAGAAATGTAGCTGTGTGACAAGCAGGCAGTTTTCCAAAGACCCCTCTTTAATTGAGAATGGTCAAATTAAAAAAATAAAATTATAAAAGGTCCCTCAGTGTCATTTCTTCTGATAGGCACATCCGAATTGTGATACCAGTATCACCTTCATGCTGAGAGAGAACAGGAGGCCATAATATTGCACGTTTGGCAACAAAGCAGAGGATGAAATCTTTACCTATACCATGTGTAACTTTTAAATACAAATAAATATGCCAGTGGTGAAACAAAAGTGCAAGAGACAAGTTCCCAGGTTTCTCTGACTGATTAGGAATTCATCTAAATTCAAATCAAAGCAGAAAATCCTTTTTTCAGTAGTTTATACAGATTCATTTACATAGCACTGGCCTTCACTATACCAGCCACTATGTATACTAGCAATGATACAGCACATCTTCCCATGATCAAATAGTTGGAAAATGTAAGAAAAAGAATGAAGAATAATTTGTAAAATAGCAATAGCTCAATCATAAAAGTATGAAAAAGCATCTGATAACCTACTTCCTCATTTGCTTTACAAGAAGATTAAATTCTTTTTTTTTTTTTTTCTGAGTTGGGAGAATTTCCAATGCTAAATTATGGGTAGCTTGGTTGGATAATCACAGAAGTGTCTTTATAGCAGCTATCTGTATCAGTATATACTTAAAAAAGCTCAAGCTAGTCATCAGTTTTAGCCAAGAAATATTAGTGTTTGGCTGTACTTTTAACAGGTAACTTCATCAGGTTAAGGGAGTCAGCTGAGAAGTGCATTATACCACCTTCAGGGTTCATCATGCAAGTTCCTCATGCTAAAAAGTGTTTTAATACCCACATTTAATAAAAGTTTATTGTGGCTGGCAAAGAGGGGTCATGGATCATAAAGTTCATTTGGCAGGTGGATACAACAGGTCAGGATWTGCTGGCTTAAGGATCTTACTTAACTAATCGTTTAAAGCAGTGTGCCCAGAAACAGGTTAAGTTCATTTATTTAAAAGTTTGAATAAGAAATTTCAGGTGACTGAGGTCTGATCCTGAAATGAAGTTCGTATTGGCGCCGTGCGCACCCTTTCTTCAAGACTGTGGTTTTGCAGCATATTTTCTAAGGACTGCAACACAGAAAGAAACACAGCAGGAATGTAATGACTGGACTAGAAAGAAGCAGAGGGAGCTAACTACCAGTCAAGACTTAGCAGATGAAGAATTTTCTCTCTTTTCTTATGGGAGAGAATATAAAATATGGGTGACATGAATCTACTGTGATGATTTTAAAATTGAGGCATTCTGTAAGGAAGAATGAAAGCTCTTTCAAAAGAGCAGAGGAAGCTTTTAACAAAGGGAAAATGACAGAAAAGAGGCTGTTTTGATTGGGCTCTGGGGATTTAACGTAACTTTTGTAAAAATCTGATCTGCTATTACTATTCTCTGAGCAAGAGAGTTTATTGTACTTTAATAATGACACAAATAGTGTGTTTGAATATTGTGTGTTTCTGTAATTGATTGCTGACAACATATTATTGAATTCTGTAGCTGCAAAGGGTTGCTCTGGATTACTGCTTATAAAAACGGTACAGTGTGTGAAGCAAAAGATGGAATGACAACATTGCAACCACAAGAACATCACATGTTGAAGGCCAAATCCTACAGATGCTCACTACTGTGAGGATGTCCCTCACCACAATAAATACAATGCCCAATGACAAGCAGTCACAGGATTAAATTATGCATAGTCAACGGAATGACCAGTGATGAAGGGCAATAAAAACGAGTGCAAAAAAAGCATTGAAAAATGGCGTGCCATTCATAAAGTCCCACTCTTGAAAAAACTTTTCTTAGCCTAGGTAATTTGTCTGAGCTTCAACGGGAGAGAAAAAAACACCTGTGGCAACCATAAGACCATACAGAAACACCAACTGTTTCCGAATAAGAAGTGAGCTAGGCAGACAAACGTTATCGCAGCAGTATGTGGGAGGGGGAACAAATTATATAATATCTTGCCAGATCTTCCCGAAGCAAGGTAAGGTAAACAAGCCAAATGGCTATCACTAGAAGATCTCATTAGAGCTTTTCATCGAGCGTGACTTGTAGAAACATAATAGTTCAGGCCTAATAGAACAGCAGGTATGACGCTAAAAGTGGAGAGGTGGTTTTTGCTCAAGCAGTATACATTTGAGGGGAAAAAAAGAAAGAGAAATGAGCTTTGCACTTTGCCGCAGCCTTAAAAATGCCAGGCACTAGTGGTCTAAGCTGAGGGAGTAAATTCTGAATCAGGAAATACCTTGAGTAGCCTACCTGATAGAAATTTTCTGTTAACTACTCCTTTTTGCTTACAGCAAGTAGACTCCAGCTGACGTGTTTTGGGAGATTTCAGTTACAGCACACTGAAAGCCTCAAACAGTGAGTTGCAGGTCCTTCCATTAACAGCCTCCCGTGCTGTCTTTTATTGCATACTATCAGGAGGGTGCTCCCAAAAGGACAGAACAAAGGCTGATTTTTAAAATTTAATCCCTTACTTTTAATGATACTGCTTTCTGATATTATTTTTTCTGTCTCCTTTCTGATAGCACCTTTAAAAGATTTGTAGACTTGTCTCCCCAACACACTTAATTGTTGCTTAGAAAGTTTATTACATAGTTGTTAACTTCCAATATGTTTCTAGTAGTCAGTTGGAATTTAATTATAGTAACTATCCAAATAAATCTGACTCTGTAGATTAAATAACAGCTACTCTTAAGTAAATAACATTTGAATATTCTCTTTCTCTGTCATACACAGACATTACTTGGAATACTAACAGCCTTGCAAAACACACCATTTCCTAGCTGTTTGGTCTCATTAGATATTGTTCTAGCACTCATTTGTTTTATTAGAACCCTAGGATCATTAGGGTTGGAAAGGACCTCGGGAGGTCTCTAGTCCAACCTCCTGCTCAAAGCAGGCCCAGATATGATGAAATCAGATCTACTTAGGATAGATACACAATCATCCCCTTTTTAAATCGTGAAGCTTGGAGCCTTGGTACGGGACAGGAACAGGGTGATTAATGGCTGATTGTAGTGAGCATTGTGCCTTTAAGCAGAGTGGGTGTTCTAATTCTGACCACCGTGGACTAAGGAAACTGGTGTTACAGAACGATCATTTGGGGTTAACGTATGATATTTGGAACATCTGAAACCTGTTATTTTTCCTAGCTGAGGTTTATCCTGAAGCTTCATAAACTTTCCATTTTAAATTACAGAGCTTCCTTTTTTAACTATAATAAACTTTTATCTTAAAATGGTGTGTGCCTTTTAATCATTCCAAAGTATTTACTTTAATTAGGTTTTAAAAACCCTGCAGAAGACAGCACTGTTCTTAATTTTGGCTGTGAGAGTTTGTTCTGCATTCAGCCAGCAGCAGTTCCTAATACCCCTGCTGAACTTCAGCCAAATAGAGCATTTGAGGCAAAGCAAGATGGCATGAATTCAAAAAAGACGACTTGTTTTTGTGAAAACATTGGTCCAGTTTCATGGCGTTTTCTATAATCCACTGGTTTAGTAGAAGAAAAGAGTTTTCATCTTTCTTTCTCTACAGACATGCAGCATGTGGCATTCTTGGAGTGTCAATATTTTCTTGGTTTTCCCACGCATCATTAAAGAGATTCGAAGTTCAGAAGTCCTGAGCATCTCCAACTCAGCAAAAACCCTTGGGAGCTGCAAACACTTACCCCTCAGCAAATCAGGTTCAAATGATATGTCCAACCAGAGGGGAAAAAAAATTTTAAAAAAAGAAAAAAAAAAAAGGTTCTTATCTTGGGTTGCTGGAACTTCCTACCTGAGACTACAATAGCAGCAAAACCAATACAACTAAGATCTTAACTGAGGTTATCAGTTAAAGTAACAGATAATTGAGGAACTTGGAGTTCATAGCAAGTACTATCCTAAGTTAAAACCCAAGATGCCTTTTTTCTCTGGCATTTTAAAACAAGTTAGTTAAGTTGGCTTAGCCAGTCTGAGTTAACACACACTATGGCAAATTTTATCAGAGTGTAAGACTTTTCTGTCTGAGCAATCCAAATAGTTCTGGCCCTTTTCTGGTGTGGGGTCATACAAACAAGACCTGAGATGGGAGAAAGACTATGGGTTGAGCTAATTTCTGCATCACTTCCTTACTTACTGCATCTGAGGTTTTCCCATACTGGACTAACTGCTGGCCACAGCCAGAGGTATTGAGATCGGCATGAAGAGGTGTAGGATTAATGTTCTCTTGTTTATTCCAAAGAGACATTCTAGCAAAGAACTATTACTGCTTTTTATTTAGGACACCTTTCAGTGGGCCAGGGTCACTGGAAAGCATTAACTCCTGCACAGCCATTTTGTAAGGACTTCCTATTACTCCAGCTGTACAAGCAGGAAGAGTCTCTCCAGCTACAGACATCCTCTGACACGAAAAAAAGAGAAAGTTGTTTCCTCCAGTTCTTTCTGGGAATATTGTAGAAAAGGATGCCAACACAGTGAGGCCTATTGGCTCTTACCCTTCTCCCACTCAATGCATCTGAAACTTCATAGGCTTTGAATACAGATTTCTTGTAAACTGGACTGGGGAATAGGGTTATCAGTGCTCACACACATGTAGGAACGAGTGGTTGCTTTGGCTGGATTATAGTCCTTGGCCCTCAAAAAGAGAAAATGGGAACCAAAATACCTTAATTTAAGGATCAACTTAATATAAGGGTCACAGAGTAATTGCATTTCCCTGGAGTGCTAGAGGTTGAAAAATAAAGATGCTTGCAATATAGATTCCTGGGTTTTAGATTGCCCTATATTCAACAGTATGTAGGTTTTCTGCATTAGCATTAGGCTCTTTTTCATTTAGTCTTTGTTCCTGTTTGTGCTCTCAGATGTCAGTTCTGCACAGGAATAATGAGGCTAACAAACCTCACAGATGTATACTTGCCTAGTGACATTTAAGAATTCTGGAAAGTGAATCATATTATTTATTAATCTGGCCTCTAGTCCTGATTTAGTCTCAGAACAATAGACTCTGGTTTCCTACCTAAAAAAAGCTAATGGAGCCCTTAGATGATATGGCTTAAAGTAGACTTGTAACTGAAGGGTAAGAAACATCCAAGTAAATCACACATTCTGAAAATGCCAACCTGATTTTTTTTTAATTTTGCTGAGCTGGTGACATTGGGTCTGAACATGCTCTCACTTCCACTAGTGCAAAGCCCCAGTTTGCACTAGCCTAATCAATATAAGGACACATTGGATTTTAAACACACCACTCTCCTTAGCACATCAGCATGGAACTACTGAAATACGTAACACTTGCTATGTACTTAAGTATCTTGCCAGGGTGAGACCCAAAATAAAGCTGCATGCCACTAAGGTCATTGTAGACTTTTAAATAGATTCAAACTGATAAGTTGCAAAGTCAAGCCACGGGTTCTGATTACTATTTATATTATGTGAATATGTGTTCCTCTGGCTGTGTGCAAAGACCTGAAACTATATGTCTTTCTGATAATACTATTTGTAATGATTCCTTTACAAACTGGTGCAGCACATCACTTTTGTTGACATGGAAAGCAGAGATCAGGAAGACTTTTTTGCCAACGACCAGTACCTTCTAAGTTAATTCATGTCAACCATGCAAAGCTTGAGACAATTGTTGAAAGAATACTGCCATCATGTTTTCTTTTGTGGTCTTTTCAAAATTTAGGGCAGCCCTGAGTTACTCAACAGAAGGAAAACAAAGAGGAGATGCTGACAACAGAGTGGAAAGAGGCCGAGAGGAGAGTACTTTGGTTTTGTTCTATGCCTCTGAGCATTTTCAACAAAGGATTCTCAGCTGCAGAAATTAATTTCTTTTTCCTCTTTATTATGTAAATAATCTTGGACCAACCTTCAAAATACTCTTTCAGGTCTTTCTTTTCTACTAGTCTTTCCTGGAGGAGGCAACTGAAACCAGAATTGGGTACTCACTACAAAAAGTATTCACAGATATTTGCATGAAAAAAGTGATGGTTTAGTGGCATTACAACATCTTTCACTTTCTCCTTGCAAACGTTTATAAACTGTGTTCACAAGAACATTGATAGAAAGGAGCAGGACTGGGAATGCTCAAGTCATGCAAGTGTCATGGGTTCAGCAGGTACACAGTCAGGAAGAGGGAACCTTGCCACATGACTTAAGTAATGAGGTACAGCATGAAAATCAACTACTTTTAGCAGCAGTCATCACAAAGAATTCACAAGTGACTCACAGGCTGAAACAATTGAAAAAAAAATCAATCATCAGAGAAGTTCAAGTAATTAAAATAGTAAAATCTGCTCTTGGAAAATTCACGGCTGAAGTTTCATTGAGTGCTGCTTCATTTGTTCCAACGGAAGCTGGAAAATTAAAGGGGTGAAATGTCATTTGCAGAGTCCTTTGGCTGGATCCTTAACAATTAGAAATTTTCATAGCCCCATTGACTTCAGGGAACTCACAGACTCGTCTTGGCTTCCATAGAACCATGCCGATTCAGACCAGCTAATCACCTGGTCTTATGCAGTGGTTGATTCACTGCCAATTTCTGTTGTGCTTTTATGAATAATATATAAGCACCTTGAATTGTGAGTAGGCACTATTTGTTACACTGAAATAAATAGAAATAATAAGAGCAATTTGGCACTCGTTCTTTTACTACCAAGTACTATATAATTATAAGTCATTGGGAAATTCTAAGAGAGGCAATTTGGAGCAAATGTGGCTTATACTAATGTTTAATATTTAGACTGCTGGGTCAACAGAAAGAGTTACAAGAGTCATTTATGGTGGCCTAATTGAAGCCTATGAAAAATATATTTATACTCAGTGGTGCTCCCCTTTTTCATCTAATGGGCTTACTGATCTATAGATTCACTATTTGATCAGTGCATCTGGCCCCGCAGGCTTCATGGTTTGCAAACCACAACCTACTAATAAGCACCCTGCTGCCTGTTTGTTAAACAGATCAGTGCTGGCAGGCACCCAAAACTCTAGCCTTTGAAACTTGGAGCTTTTTTAACTTCCCCAGCCTATTGTGTGGCAAGAAAGACAATAAACTATCAACCTCATAAATGCTGAGCAATTAAACATAAGTTAGTAATATAGTTGTGGTAATAGAGACTGCTTACCTCAATCCAATATATGTCTCATTTCTTCTTTGTGTCATCTCTGCTAAAAGCCAACCAGCCAACCATAAGCAGTTTGCATACACACTAATGGTTGAGATTAACTTGTAAACAAGATGGTGGCTGCCTACTAAGGGAAATCCATCATCCAAGTAGCAATATGATTTTGCTTTCATGTTCAGCAACAAAAGCATCCACTCAAGCTCACAGCCCCTACGTCTTAGCACACTGAGACAATTTCTATCATACATGGAAGTTCAGCTCTGTGATCTGAACACCTCCCTTTGCTTCTCTAGAAAAAAAAACAATTTACTTTAGAAAACACATTTTCAGAAGCAGCAGCTTTCCTTTAAAACTGAGGAGCATAAAATCAGCTTGGTTAATGACCCATTCCAAGCTTGTATTTTGAAAAAAGCTGTGTTCTGCCTATGCCTGTATTACGTTCCTAGATTCTCTATACTAGATGGCTCTAGTAGCATATGGAATACAGTAGGACTTCAGTAGTTAGGTCCAATGGCCTGGGGAAGAACTTGAAGAACACTAGGTACCTGTGGGATTAAGGGGTCAGGAACAGCCATAGGAGTTTGGGAAAACAAATACCATTTCTCTGAGTGCATCTGAAAATGTGAATGATCAGAAGAAGATTGTTTTAGAGAAAGAAAAACTGATACAGAAAGGAGAGGACATGAGGGGCACAATATTTGCCCTTCATCTGCAGAACGTCATACATCCATCCACCACATAGGGCCCTTTCAGTCATATTCACAGCACCTGGATATACCTGATACCTGTTTGAGAACTGATCAGACACGAATCTGATCTAAACTCTGGAAAAAAAAAATCTGGCTTCACAACTAGGCACTGCCCTAGCACACAGGAGTGAACTATTTATTTCTACATGAGTCAGCTCTGCCTTGGACTGGCCATTGTACAGCCTAGTGAAGAAGTAACACAAAAAGGTATCCACAGATGCTCCARGGACTGCAAAACAGCTCAGGGAAAAGCACTCGTGGAAGAGGTTAACTCATCCTTCATACTTCCCAGGATTTCCAACTCAGCAATAATTGTGACCCATAAAGTTAATTCAGCATAGGTATTTTAGAGGAACTGCTATAGGACAGAAAAAGGTAGGAGAAGTTTCCTGAATTGATGTCCTTCTAAATACACTTTGTATTTGATAAAAAAGAAAATGGAAGAATGGAATGCACAGGACAGAGGGAAGTCTCCCATACCTAACAGCTCCATTTCTAAGTGTTGAAGTGATTAGTTCTCAGCTGGATATTGGCTCACATACTTTTCCATATATCTAAGAATTATGTTTGGTGCTCAGGAAACATCTTTGGAGGGAGAAGGGAGATGCAATATGTGCTAGCCTTACTATTTTAAACAAAACCATATTCATAACCAGTTGAAAATTCTGCTTTCTTCAGACAGGGCCAATACGACAAGCTCTTTGCAAAAAAAAAAAAAAAATTGTTCTTCATCCAGTCCAAAGTCCTCCTTTGGTGCTAAACAACTACATTTGTAAAGTACAAAGGCAATCTAAATTCTTATTCATAGCCAAAGGAACTACTAGATTGATTTTTCTAACTAAATTATTAAAATATTTTCAACATCTGTTTATAGAGTGTGGCTAAGGAAGAGACCGCTATCACAAGAGACCTCTAATATATTTGTTCTCTGCCATGTGTTTGTAGGTTATTGTATACAACATACGTGCCTGTTACTATACATAGTAAACCTGTCGTTCTAGGATGAGTGGCCATTTTGTTTCAGTAATGTCACTGTATGGGAAAGTAAGGGATACAAACATTAGGTCACTGGTATTTTCTGCTGGCTTAAACTGAAAATCCTATTAGCTGAAAAGTTAAAATGAGTTGATCACTTATATACATCCCCAAAGTACACATCATCTGGGGAGCTCCTGGAGTGGAATAGAAAGGATGATCATGTCTGTGTGTGTTGGCGGAACAACAGCTTATCACATAAGTTTACAGCTCCATAGAGATCATTTATTTCACCATTTTGTTTCAAATGCTAACCCAGAGAGGCCCCTGCAGGGATGGGGAAGGTGGTGCACATCCAGGATCACTCCAATTCAGTGTCTCAATTAGCAAGGCCAACATTTGTAGAGGAGGTTTCAGAGGTATATGCATTATCCGCTAAAAACAGGACAGAAGCTATCCAACAGCTATCCAACAACGAGCAGCTAACAACCAGTTCTAGTTAGTACTAATCTTGGTTGGACGCAAACCTGTAACATACAGGGGAAAGTCATACTATTCAATATTGATCCCCAGAGTCTGGGGATGAGTATTGATCTCCCTGAAGTCTGAGGTTGGGTATTGCTGATCTAAGTTTTCTTCACAGTACTAGCATCCTTATTTTTATAGAAAACAAAACTATCTGTACAGCTTTCATATCTCACATGAAGTGATCTATCCATAATGTTAATTGCTTGGATTTACTACGCCAGCAGTCCAGTCACAAGAGAAAAACAAGTAATCCATTTCCTTATTTGAAAGCCAGAAGCACATAATGTTTATTAATAAAGAGCACAGTTTACATAGATTTTACTGTTATTGACCATAAAAYGGTGTCTACTATAAGCAAGGGTGAAATTTCTAACTAATTAGCCTGTGAAGATCATATTTAATGGAGTATATAAACTTAGGTTCTTTAGAAACCTTTAGGGTCTTATTCATTAAGCGTACACATATGCAGTCTTTATGCTGAAACAGGATTTTGACACATAATTCAAGGTTAAATAACCCACCTTGAGATTCACAAAATAGAACAGCATACATGTTCCAGTTCTTCCAGCCTTTAAGAAAGGAATCAAGTGAAATATGATGCACCTTCCTCAGCCAAAGAACTCTAAATACATCCAGGAAAAAAAGCTGTAATTACCAAGACACTTAAAAAATGCAGTCAGCAGGAGAACAACAGTGTTTGCAATGTACATTTTTATCTCCTCGTGTCCTGATTCAGAATACAGTTAGTTAACTCTTACAAGAAAAGCTTCTACGCTTGTTTTTCCTAGATCACCTATTGCCACTGTGCAGGCTGACAGTCTTGCTATACTGATGACCTAAGGATTTGGACTTCCTTTTGCAGTTCTCTTAGCAAAACACTTCAGCCTATATGCAAGCATCACTGACATCAGTGGGACTTGTGCATGTTGCAAATGCTTTGTTAAAGTAAAATCCTGTGGTAAAATGAGTAAAATCTCATATGGGCCCATTCAACGGAAACAAAATTTAACTCATCATATGGAGCATTATTAGTCATGGGCAGCTAGATGAGGAATGGCTAACCCAATAACACTGGGCTCAGTCCAGTCCTTGTTCAGTCAAAACTTCAGGCAAATTTACTTAAATCTAAGACCATCATGTAATTACATGAGTATTTGCCTCTTTTAGTCCAAATCTTGCATCTGACTCAATCCCTGATCCAAAGCCAAACTGATGTCCTTGAGAGCTTTCCTACCCACTGAGATCCTCAGGACGAGCCTAAGTGTCACCACCTGTATTGATACCTAGTTTGTGTTAGCTGTGGCTATGACTTCAGCAGTATTTCAGTCACAGAATGCACAGAATTTTGGTCTTTTTTCATTTTGTTTCCATTTTGGTTTCAAAAGACCTGTAATTAGAGGGCTGTAGGTGTCATAACCATAACTAAGGTGTGGTAACCACTACTCTGAGGAATGTGTTATTATTGGAAGATAACAAAAATATTATCACGTCATTGCAGAGACACTATAATGCTCCTGTAATTCTGGATATAGACTTTCTTTGTCTTAATGTCAGAATACAAACTCGATTCTGGTTTTAACAAACTTAACAATTGTATTTGTGTTACCTTTTAGAGTCTCTCCCATTTAGATTGAAATCCTTAAATTAAATGTGTYCCCCACTTGTTTAGGTTGATGCTGCCCTCTTCTGAATATACTGGATTATGACATTCACTTCCCAGGAATTTCAGGACACTCAGCAGGCAATTAGTTATACAGCAATCACCAAATAAGAAAAAAGAATCTTTTCTTTTTAATCTCACATAGCTCTTCAACTTTGATCGGCTTTTATTAGAAAGGACTTGGTTAAGACACTATCTTTATTTCAAGGCCTTCAAGGACAAGTTTTACTCTACTTTTATCATCTCATATTCTGTCATGACAACAGCTTTCTGTCCCCCATTTTGCAACGCAAACATTCATTACCCACTTGTTACACTTCCAGAAAAGCCTAGCCTGTGTTATCCCACATGGCCTTTCATGTATGACAGGAGGTAACTGTAAAACTATTTCACTGTTCTCTTGCACATCACTCCATATACTCTGCTGTAATACCTATAACATATCTGTGTTCAGTGCTGTCTTTGTTGTGCTTTCCTGCCCATGCAGTTTCTACACTGACTATAATCCTTTTGGGGCAGGGATCATCCTTTTTTTCTGATTGTGGTCAGCACTTAGTACAGTATAATCTTTGCTGGAGCTCTTTTCTGTTGCCACAATGCAATTATTAAACTTGTCTCAAAGAAATGAAACCAGTCATTGATTAATAATATTTTTCACAATTAAAATCACTGTGGACATATTAGTGAATCTTGTGCTGTGGATGATGAACCCGCATGAGTGCGCTTATTGATTCTTCATGCAACTAGTTTACATCTGTCTCCACCAGAGGTTGCAATCTGGTCCTAAATATGTTTGAATATTTGATAAATGCAAATTACTAATGAATAAGGGGGATGAGTGAAGAAGAGAAGGAAGAGGGGACTATAACATTCCCTTCTTTAAAAAAAAAAAAAATTGAGGCCGTTTGATGAAAATGGACTCTTATTTTGTTACTTGAGGGACTTACAGTGGAAGAGTAAATCCAGTTTCTAGTTGGAATGTTAACCCTTGAAACATCCAGAACTTGAGTTTCTCATTCACTCAGTGCAAGAAATCGAACTGCAGAAGTCTAGTACGAATCTGAATCCTAATTTGAATGTGCCTCACTCAACAGTGGAAGCTTCCTCCCTGCCCCCAAGCTTGACTCTATTTCTTCCTTAGTGGTCCTGCTGACCATTCAAAGCAGATCATTACATTTTTAGAAGTAATTTTTAATGTCTGTATCATTCTTCACTAAGATGGTACTATGAAGGTTTTATTTCTTGATGCATTTCATTTTCAGACAAGAACAGTACAAAAAAATTAGTTTCAGTTCCCATGGGGTTGTACAAACTTTTCTTCTGGTTTTGGTGGTTTTGGTTCACATCTGTGTTCACACCCTCCAAGGTTTGCTTTGAGTTTCACATTCAAACAAACTGATAATATGCCAAAACCACCAAGTTTGTTATGCCCTGGGTCATATTAGCATGGGAGCTATTCATAAAGCACACAAAGGTTTTCTTTTTGGTGGGCTCAGCCTCACCAACCCCACACAATCCCAATGCTTACTAATCTCTTTGGAGCAAACAGTATCTTCACAGCAAGCACTTGAAGGAGCAGATCTCTAGACAGCCAGCATTAGAAGACTGTATTTTTAGGGCAGTAAAAATACAGCTAAGTGCAGTTCACATGACCAAATGCCCACCCAAACCAGTCAGAACTTGCACCTGCGGCAACACCAGTTATTTCAAAGTTCATTCCTGGTAATCAAAGTAAAATGACAATGTAAAGCTATGAAACATGTTGTTTAAATAAACTACTAATTATGATCATCTGGAAATAAGCTATTGTGCTGACAAGATACTAATGCCTTTTAATACACAGCCCAGATTATCTTTGAAGTTGTGTATCATCTGCAGTACTGAACTTCGAGGTTATTTGTAACAAAGAGTGTTTAGATCAATATAGAGGTGCAAACCTTACCACACTCCCCCAAAGGGCACTTCCRTGTGTGCATCTGAAGTGGAGCTTGAAGAGTTGGGGCAAGCAAATGCTCCAAATGTGGTTTCTCTGTAAAGGAATGTAACAGCAGAGCAAGCAGGGCAGTTTAGAGGCACAGCTGGTGCAGAACTCCCTAGCGCCTTCTGGCACTATCATGCAAAATTGGAGTGGTACAAGGAGTCAGTGGAAGAAATAGACAATTAAAGAAGAAACTTAAATTAACCCAGAACTTATCCTGCCTGTGGAAAAGGAAATTGCTACAGGGGCTAGCCCCTAACACTCCAGGGAACATGAAACATTCCTCAGGATGTTAATTTTTTTTTCTCCCCCCAATCTAGACAACAAAAGCCAAAATTTTCAAGATTGAAATTTGGTAACTAGGCACCTGTTTAAGTATTCAAAGAACTGAGCCTGGTTTTTGAGAGTCACTGTCATGCCAGTTCACACCAAAGCCAGCTGAAGTCACCAGAAAGCTCGGCACTCTGGCAACAAGGTTATAAAGACATAAAAAGATTAACTTTTTATTCTTTCAAACATTTTTTGAGAGCTGTAAATACCTCCCTGTGTTTAAAAAATCTTGGGATTCTTTTTAGGCTAAGAGATATTTTGAAGGACCTCCTTATGTCACAAAGAAGGGAAAAAACAAGCCCAGGGAGAAAAGCAAACCTACCTGAAACCTGAATATGAGATGAGAGACAGAAGGGAAAAGCTGACCTGCTGCTAAGAAACAAGAACCTTGGGCCCGGGAGAGCTGAAATTCTGAGCAGGGCACCAACTTCTGCTCCTCTGGGCACCAACGCTTTGGCAAATCATTTAGTTTCTCTCAGTTTTCTACCTGTGAATGAACTAATCTTTTTTCCAGGGTCTGGTCCGAATTAACAGCGCATGTACAGCTCTAGAAAGATATAAAGCACCAGGGAGTACTGCACTGCCTACACAAAAATTAAAAGATCATGAACCAGTCCACTCAAATCAAGATATTTATAAAAATAATAAATCTGGGTTTTCTTTTACTGGTCTTCCTGTTTTGCACCTTCTATGTGCATTTTCAAGATTAATTTAGTTTACTTTGAGAACTAGACTCTTAAGGGAAAATAAGATTCTCATGAAAGTCTATGAGTAAAGATAAAAAGGGAAAATAAATCGTGTTTAAAAAATGCTCTTATTTTACTAGTACTAAACTATCATCATGTTAAATGTTTTAATGTCCCCTGTTTGCCCCACATCACACAACTGGTTCTTGAGCAATGTAGTCAAATAGGCCAGCACTTTCTGCTGTTCTGCATTATTTTAAAAATGAAACATCACTTCTACTTTTGTTTTCTCTTTTTCGTAATTAAATATTATTTTAAGATGAGGCATTGTCTGCTTCCTTCAGGATATAAGTTCATCATGATATATGCAGCGCTAATTGATGTAATACTTGAAGTCCATTCCAGTGCTAACAGGCACTAAAATCAAGCAGTCCCGAGTTGCTTGTGTGGGGTTTATTACACTGATTAAAAAAATGAAAAATAAAGGTAGAATGATCACAATTGCTTTGGTACTAACAACAGGATTGTCCATATGCAAATAGTTAACCATCTCCGACTAGAAATCTCTTAAGATCTTATTTGTTGAAATAATGCAGAAGGGAACTGCTTAGCAATAGAGATGGGCTGGAGATCTGAAAGGTGTTTGTTCAGCTATCTGATATGAAAAATAAATGAAGGTGACAGTGGTTTCACCACTTCTATATCCATGGAGTTAAATGTGGGACCACACAGGCTGCCATAATAAAAGCCACCTGATACCTGGCCTAAGGCACTGATTATTAATGCATTAGAGGTCCTTGCCCAATCAGTAATTTTGTAATAAAGACAGTACATCACTGGAAGTCAAACAGGCTGACCCATTAGGCAGAGTATGTGGATGTGCCTGCAATTTTTGCACATGTGTTCTGGCATAGCCTGTCTTTACAAAGATGCCAGACCCCGGTCAGAGCCCCTGTTTATTTCCTTTATACCTCCTATTATAAGTCTCAGTAGGACTGAAAGATCACTGTTAAAATTCAAGACTCTGATTTGCAAGCCACCTACAGTGTTTGATGCCCAGTTTCTATTCATCTCAGTGGGATCTGAATTCCCAAATACTTTAAGTAACATTGGAAATCTCAGCCCAAATCTCTAGCCTCATTTTGGGCTCATTTGAAATTTGCATTGTCTCCAAAGGGAGCTTGATTGGGATTTATAATTAATCCTGCTATACGGGTAAAATTACACTGGCAATATCTCAGCCAATTCCCTATAGCTGCTCAAGTCTGTCAAATCAGCTCTTTAATCTGATGGTGAATTATTTAACCACCACACCAGAGCCAGCATATCACAGGGGCTTCAATAACTTCTATTTATGTTCTGATTATGTCCATAGCAGCTGTTAAGAGTGTGAATAATGATTTCCAGAGAGACCTTCCTTGCATTCCTGTACTAAGCAAAGACTGGAAGAATTCAAACAAACTGGGTGATTTGCAGATCTCAACCTTAAGAGCAATCACAATCATCATCAGAATAATTGCTTCACCAGGGAAAGCCATGATCTTAAAAGACCCTGTGAGGAACTACACCAACCACCTGAAAAGAATTCAGGTCCAAGTAACCACTTTGGCACACTACAGTGACCAGGATTTTCCATTAAAAGAACAATGTTGGTCAGCATTTTCAAAATATGTTTTTGCCCAACATATTTCAGTATCATAAAAATTACTTAATTTAAAAGTGTTATTTTTCATTTATTACATGAAAACTGAATAAATTTTGTCCAAAAATGTTTATTCATTGCTAACAGAACTCAAGAAAACTGAGAAATAGTTTTAAATAAATTTTAAATATACTTTAAAATCCTACTGTAATTAAGGAGCAATATATAAAAGTAATAAACTTTAAGGAATAAAAACACAAAATGAAAACAGTGCAAAATTTTAGCAAAAATTTTTTATAAGGTGTGAAGTCAACTTTGAAGTACTTTAAAAACATGTACACGTTAACAACTTTGTTTCATTTTTGCAATATACTCTGATGAATAGAGAGATTGAGGAAAAGAGTAGGTAATCTTGAACAGCTTTAGAATTCACTGATTTGATTAATGGTCCATTTGTAGTTTGACAAAAACTCCCCAATGGAAGCAATATAACATCTTCAACCTACATAACATCCACTGATTGCAGAGAATGTTGCAACCACAACTGGTTTCTGGGAACTACATAAATATTGATCCATTTTGCAGGTGATGAGGGTAGAGATTAAGCAAGTTGATAAAAGGTACAAACACTGCATGAACTAGAGGTGAAGCCTTGGCCCTACAGAGATAAAGAGCCAATTTCATCAATGGCTGTACTAAAGCCAAGATTTCCTCAAATTTATATATTAATCTCATGATCATCATTCCTATTGCCATACAGACCTAAATCCAAAAATGAGCAGTGGAAAATAATACATGCTTTCTCCTCCCCCACCCTTCTCTCATGTGAAATTAACTTTTACAGTCATAAAAACAAAGCCTCCTGAGGCCCCAAAAGCTATTCCCCACTCCACTAGTGTCTGTCAGTTCTTCTCTCTACCTCCTTGTTTTATGAAAGCGGACCGGCAGTGGGAGTCAATGGGAATTTACCACTTCCTTTCATGGAAGCAAAGTTCTGTCTCCAATCTCCTCATTGCCTGTCAGCTTTTGAAAGAAATGTTGCTAGAGGCAGGAATACTTTAAAAAAAGCCCAGCAGATTTCTAAAGTTGGCTTTAAAAGTGTCCTTTAAGAGCTTCCCTGAGGTGTTTATGGCTTATATTGCTCAATTAGCTACTTTATATTGCAGTATTTTCTTCAAAAGCAATCTTTGACTAATTGTAAATTCTTAGAAATATGCTTCATATTTTAAAAGTCCTATTTTACAGTTGCAACAAAGTCCTCCAGGGCACATATTAGAGGCCATAATGGCACATTTCGGCCATCAAAATCCATTACTGGACTTCAACACCCACCCCATCATCATGATGGGTGTCTCCAACTCATTAGCTTTACCTAGTAATAAGCTGATGTTAGCACCTGTTCTCACAAAATGGATTTTAATAGCAACAGGGCCAAGCTGAATGCATCTGGGAAGTTCAGTTCTGAGGGCTGGCTGAGTCCATTATAAACACGTGGAGGTTTTATAAAATCTCAGTGTGCACAGATCCTGGGGTTTAGTAGTTTTGACACTGGACTTCAGTAAACAAACTATTTGAATGACCAGCCCAAAGCACATTTCGTTCTCCATATACATTGGACAGCTAAACATGAAAGCTGTAAACTCGGGATAGCCGGAGTTCTGAATCTTTAAAAGCAGCCAGTTCTAGCACCTAGGACTTGGGATAAATACTTCCAGGTTGAGTTCAGTTTTGAAAGAATTCTGCTGATTTTCTATATAGTTTTTTTACTTGACTCAATTTAACAGAAGAACCAAAATTTTATGATGTCTTAATTAGAAAGTAACATTCTCCCCAGAGTCACTTATGTTATAGTGGTGGGTAAATATAATAAGCACTGCAGGAGACTTATGCTCATCTGAAACTGTATAATTTCYTTTGTATAAAGAAAACTTTTCCATCTTCCTTTTTTCTACTCACATAAAGAAGCATTGCACCTATTCTCACAGTGAGTTAATGAAAGATTTGCTTTCACTGAAATTATTTAAATGCTTGGGACATCACTAAGAATTTTAGCACCATRAGCCGATTCATTAACTAGTAGAATTCTCTTGTCTGCAGGAATATTTGTAAAAAAGCAACTTGAAACCACTATTATAATTCTTTCTTTTAGAAAAAGATGAATGGCACTAAATAACTCAATGTTTTGCAGTTTGTCTAGGCCCTGTTCCCAAAGCAATGACAGTCCAGTTCCAAAGCCACTTGGAAAAAAGCTCCCAATGGGAACACGCAGATGAAGAACACAAGCAGAGGTTGACAATCTCTAAAAACAAGGTATTCTTTAATAGCTCTTTCTTTCAAGACTGAATATGGAATCTGTCATCACAGCATTTTTTGAGTGAATCTGACACAAGCCAGGGAACAGATCATCCTTACACAGGCTGCCCCAAAAAGCAACCTTGAGTGCATTTTGACCTCAGAAGAGGACAGAGCAAGACTAGCAAGGAAGTGTCAGACATGCAGATGTTCCAAAATCTAGTAAGCCTTTGCACTAGCTTCCAGCTCTGACTGCCTCATAGCTCTTCTATTCCTAATCCTTCCAGCATGTCTCTCTTCAGAATAGGACATCCTGAGCACAACAGAGTAAACCCAGAAATGCTAATTTAGGGGCTGGAGAAAGGCAAGTTTCATTGCTGTGCTGACTGGGCTTGCATAAATGCCTAGGGGGCTAAACTTCCTTTTTTTTATCCTTCTCTTCATTAGGAGAGGTCATAATTTTGGAGCAACATTAGCATTTATTTGTTCTGTTTTAAGATGAACTTAGAGTACAGAGATAACATCAACTGCAAAGAAGAATTGATTCTCACAACTCAAACACTTGTGAATAAGATTCTGTACATGACAAAGAGCTTTCCAACCTCTGACGCAATACAGCCATCACTTTCAACATAGATCCATTCCTGTACTCCCTGTATTTATTACTGTAATCTGGGACAGGATTGGCTGGGGACACACAGTGGTAACCAGGACTAGAAACCTAACAGGGTCACATTTCCCAATATATTCTGTTCAATATATTTACAGTCTCATTTCAGACTCCTATAACAGGCAAGAACCCAATGGGTGTCTTTGTGCTTCCAGGAAAGGTTGTGGCATCTCCAGCCTTGGAGTTGCTCAGAACTACGTTACTATGACCCTGAGCAATCTGATACAACTTTGAAGCTGAGTTTATCTTTGAAGTTGGCCCTGCTTTCAGTAGGGTTTCAACCAGGAGACCATCAGAGGTCCCTTTCAATCTAGATTATCCTGTGACTTAATACCTCTATACCGCACTGTTTTAAGTATCTAGAGATCACTTCTGTTTATGCTTGTTGGTTTCCATTTTGATATGCATGTTTTGTATTATCCAGATTATGCCTTATATCCTCTCCTCACTGAGCTTACACAAATGGAAAGGCAACACACTACAGTCAGAGCTGCATGGCAGAACTGGGGCTCTCATTCAGTACAGCAGGCAAAGCACATCCTGAACTTTAAACCCAAGGGCAGTCGCACTGACACAGCAGAACTATTCCCATAGTTTCTTCTTGCTTTGTGTATTGGTCAAGTCATATTTGTGCTATACATCCACTTCTCAACTGACAATGCATAACACCTGAGCTCTCTGGGTGAAATCTGCTATCAAAGTGAAATGAAATATTTATCTAATTCAATTAGAAACATTCAGGATTCAACTCCTGTAATAAGAATTCTATTAAAATTAATAAAACCAGATTCATTATATGGCAAATGTCCTGTATAAAACTGAAAACCATTAGATTAAAACTACTGTGGAGCCGCAAAAAGTTTACATGATGAAATATTAACAGCCTTCCAAAGCAAAGTGAAAATGTGGAAATGAAGCAAGCCATGAATGTGAGGTAACGATCTGTATTTCCTGAAGTCTAGGATTCACGGCAGCCCCCATATCCAGTGTATGAAGAGTCAGACCACTGCAACAGAGCGCTGAACACAAAACCTGAAACGTTCAGAGCTGCATGCTAGCCTAGCCTAGTCCCCTTCATAAAAAACCCCTTTTTAGGAACTGTAACGTGGCTGACATTAAAAATTCTGAATCACTCACCAATAACATACCAACCTCCCAGAATCAGGACAAAAAAGTTTATTGCTGAAGAGGCTAGTTATGCATTTCATAGTTTAGTATATACATTTATGCATGCCTCCCCACTAAGGTACTATGATGCTGTTTTCTGTAGCAGAGAAAACTAGTTCCCACCAGACCATGCACTGTGGTCTGGAAGAAGACAGAATAAATCATCAAGATGCTTGCTCCTCCTGCTCTTGAAAACTCCCAAATGCAGTGCTAGGGTTGCTGAACAAGATGAACAGAGGAGCATAATCACCCAGACATACACACATGACAAGACAACAAAGTAATGCCTGGATTCTCAGCTCACATTAACCTGCATAGATCCAATGCAGTCAAAAAGCTGACATTGAGTTTTGCCAGCTGAAAATCTGCCCTGAGCCTTAAAGCAGCTGAATGTGGCTGAATATCAGATGCCTTCAATTTAAGATAACTACATTTGTCCAGCTGAACTCTTTATTAGAAAGCTATATTCCTTTTGTAACTGAGCATTGCTTTTTATAGCCAATATATACAGTGGGTGTCCAAAGCATAGGCTTTGTGTTTGGAAAGATCTAAATATATTAGCCAATTTAATAAATATCAATGGTCAAAAAGCATGGATCTCTCCCTGAAGGTAAAGAACACCATCTTAATGAAAAAAACCTTGCAATAATCTTGGATCCATCTCCAATTTAGACCTTGTATTTTCCCCTGTCATCAGAGTTTCAATTGCCTTTGCTATGAGCTCTCAGTTTCAATTTACAGAGCATTAGCCCTAGGCTCCTCATCAGCATCTTCAGGTCCACTGGGACATGCATTCCAAAACACCGGAGCAGTTGGAAGAGTGTCAACAAAATCCTGAGTGACAAACAAAGCACACCAGTTGCCCAAGGAAATGGGGGATACCCCCAATATTTAAGAGTGCCAAATGGATCCAAAACCATAGGGGCCAAAACAGTCTGAAGATGTTGACAGGGAGCTCTCCCTAAGGAAGGATGTCTACTCTTTCATTCAGATAAGCAGCCTGCAAGTCAGGAAAGACTAAGCAAAGTGAAAAACAAAAGCTTCCAGAAGGACACATCAAAATCTGTATGCAGAGATTCTATGCATTTGTGTAGCTCTTATTACTACAACATGACAAATAAAGTGCAGACAGTATGTCAGCAACATGCATTACAATAGAAAACAAGGTAACACAACAAGAATCATGAGGGCCACTGCAAGCAAAGGTGATTAGATCTCAGCTGGCTTCTCTCTCCAAGGCACCTTCTTAAAACAAAGGTGCATGCCCATACATAAGCCCTTACTTTCCCTGCTTGACATCTCACCCCTTGTTGATCTGTTTTCCAGTACAGCATACCAGCCCAAGCACTTGAAGGAGCATTAGCAGTATGCTCCTTCTTGGCACTGACTGCACATGGCAGCTGCATAGCTTGTAGTCAGTGAATTTTGCAGCTGGTCTGGTAGCAGTTGGCAAAAACCTACTGACCAGATGGACATTAAATTTGCATTATTTATAATATATCAAAAGTGAATAAACCTATATCAAAGTGTCTTATAAGGACATTTATTTAGGGACTTCTTTCTGACAGTTCTGAAGCCACTTTCATGCAAGCAATGCTTAGATGCTGAATGCTTTACTCACCCATAGGAAAAAGTTCCACAGCTGTTGATCACTGTTAACCCTTACATACAACATATGTGTGGAAGGAAAACTGGAAAGTCCAGTCTTTTTCAGATTAGTACCTTGAACTTCATAAACCCACTTACGATTACAGCACTTGTTTCCAAGAGCATAAATTGTGCAAGGATCTGGCCTGCTGAAGTTTTCCTACTTGCAATGTGAAAGAATGGAAAAGAGGCAGGTCACAAGCTGAAGTTTTCAAATGAAAAAGCAAACAGCCACTGGAGAGGTAAGCCACTAGGAAAGGCCAGTGCCTGATAGACTGTGTGACCTGCGTGCTATATCACACTAGACAATGCAAATAGGTTTCCTACAGTGTTCGTCCCATCTCCCAGACAACTTTGAAAATTCCCCTTTATCACACAGATGGTAAGCCCCACAACGTCCATCTGAATGGACTTTGTATCTGAATGACTTTGTAGTTCATTTGTATGAACTCTTCAGAATTCATACAAAACAGTCATTCTTTATATTGAAAGTTCTTTAGCTTTGCAAAACTGGCACAAAATACCTTAATGGAGAATGATTAGGTGTGTCCTTTTTTTGAATAACCTGAACTGAGAAATAATATCTTTTGCTTTGGAAATTATAGCCTTTAAAAAGAAGGTCATCTTCATTTATATCTTCAGTTATTAGCACTTTGGGACTGTCAGTATACAATCCATTTCGCTAATATAAGCTTTAAAAATCTTAACTAAATCCCTTTGAAAAGAAAACAGGTCACGGGAAGATTATTTTTGTTCCTATAGAATGACAGAAATTGAGACTTCTTTAGGCCCAAGCAGTAGAACAACCAACCACTTCATCACTTTCTGAAGCTACTGTCAGATCAGCCTATTGATACTGCTTCAGCCCTTTCTCAATACCAGCTGTGACTGAGTACATCACGATTTGTATAATTTTTATTCTCTCCTCACTCTGCTCAGGAGATTAAGCATACTAATAAGACTTTCAAGTATATGAACCAATCATATAGAGTACACCACCACAAAACCCCCTAGTATTTCCATAGTGTAAGCAGACTGCGCAGCCCATGGTGTTTTAGCAATCCAAGGTCACTTGCCTTACAAATTAMTCATTCCTAGATTCCACATCATTAAACACCTGATTCTATTCACTGAAAAATTATTAAATCAGCCATGACAGCTTTGCTATAGATTTGCTAATCCAGTATAAATAGTTAGAGTGCCTGTCACAAGTCCAATAGGATACAGTTGAACAACATATCTCAAGTAGTGGCTGTTAATCATAGTTAAACAGCTATTTGATAGAGATGACAGTTTCAGTCTAACAAGCAGGCACTTCAGAGGCACATGGTGCTGAAGGCAGTGCTGTCTGCACTGTATCGCCACTGATTCTACAGATTGCTCAATGCTGGGAACAGCCACGGGAAAACACCCTGCAAGGCAACACAGAATTCAGGAGTGGCATAAAAGGAGCAAACTAGCAACCAGGAGAAACATAGGTCTCAAGTTTTCATTTCCTTCTTTAGATATCCCACGTAATGAGAGAAAATAGCTATGAAGAATGGAACTAAAGTCACCATGGAGCAGAGAAACTGATAAACTCCACTATTAATAGAATATTTCAGTTAGAAGGGACCTACAGTGATCATCTAGTCCAACTGCCTGACCAATTCAGGGCTGACCAAGTTAAAGCATGTTATTAAGGACATTGTCCAAATGCCTCTTTAAACACTGACAGGCTTGGGGCATCGACCACCTCTCTAGGAAGCCTTTTCCAGTGTTTGACCACCCTCTCAGTAAAGAAATGCTTCCTAATGTCAAGTCTAAACCTCCCCTGGTACAGCTTTGAACCATTCCCAYGCATCCTGTCACTGGATACCAGGGAGAAGAGACCAGCACCTCCCTCTCCACTTCCCCTCCTCAGGAAGCTGTAGAGAGCAACGAGGTCACCCCTCAGCCTCCTTTTTCTCCAAACTAGATAAGCCCAAAGTCCTTAGCCGCTCCTCATAGGACATTCCTTCCAGCCTTTTCACCAGCTCTGTTGCCGCCCTCTGGACACATTCAAGGACCTTAACATCCTTCTTAAATTGTGGGGCCCAGAACTGCACACAGTACTCCAGGTGAGGCCGCACCAACACTGAATACAGCAGGACAATCACCTTTCTTGACCAGCTGGTTATGCTGTGTTTGGTGGGCCCCAGGATGCAGTTTGCCCTCTTGGCTGCCAGGGCACACTGCTGACTCCTATTGAGCCTGCTGTGAACCAGCACCCCCAGATTCCTTTCTGCAGGGCTGCTCGCCAGCCACTCCTCTCCCAATTTATACTTGTGCCCAGCATTACTCTGTCCTAGGTGCAGAATCCAGCATTTTGACTTGTTAAATTTCATCCCATTAATCATAGCCCAATGCTCCAATCTATCTAGATCCCTCTGCAAGGCCTCTTGTCCCTCAAGAGAGTCAACAGCACCTCCCAGTTTGGTATCATCAGTAAACTTGCTAATGGTGCATTCAATTCCTGCATCCAGATCATTGATAAATATATTGAACAGGACTGGCCCTAGAATTGAACCACATTAAACCACCACCACAGTATCCAGTTCAGCAAGATTACTGCCTGCATGCAGCAACATCCAGTGCCAAAGTGTTGTTAGATTCAAGTCAACTCCTTTGTTGATGTCCTCACCATTTTCTTTTACAAATGTTTAAAACTTGAGCTGAGTCTGGTGCCAAAGTCCTTTTGATCAATTAGAGCAAACATGTGTGAGTGAGGACATTTTCCAAGATGATTTAGCATCAGCTGGCATTCTACTCCTGTATTTAGGGTGTATACAGGCCTGTGCTTCAAACAGCTGTGCCAGTGGAGCAATTTACAATGCTTTGGTCCTCTCTACTTTTTCTTACTCTCTCATTTCCCTCTCCACTATACCAGCAGAGCTGCTATGGAAGTGTCCCTGTTACAATCAAAGTCAGCTGGCTTAATTTTGTTTCAAGTATAGACCTTTCTGAGCAAGCCTGTTTTGTGTTGATGTATTTGGAGATGGTCTCTTCAGCAGCTTGGTGGTGGCCTTAAACACTGGGTTGGGAAGGCTACTAGCAGCAACCTCTAGCCAGCATATCAAGTTATAGAAAGGGACACCAAACTAAACTAATGTTAAGAGTAGTCACACTGAAGTTTGCAAAAACTAAATTAATCTGAAATGACACTCATTGTAGAGTCAGTGAAACATCTGTGTTTAAAGGGTTTTGGACTTGTCTGGTATACCACAGACAAAACACAATTATTAACTAATGAATCAGATGTCCAAAAGAATAGCCTCTAGTCTGCAAACAGAAGTGATCTATTTAATTTTTGACATCCAAGTTGTCCCATGGAAGACTTAAGCACATAATGTTCACACCACTCAATCCTATCTTCAGCTATATGCAGCAATACAGTGTTATGGGTTGGGTTTTTTCCCCCAAAAAAAAGGATAAAAGAAATCTCAAAGACAAAGCTTCTGTTCCAGTAAACAGTCAGGTTTTTTTCTTGTAATTAATATCATATTGTTGATATAGATTTTAAAGAACAGAGGTTTCTGTTTCTCAGTAATTCAATTCTACTTAATTATTCTAATACTGAATACAAATCCCAGAAGATATTTAGCTTGCAACAATCATTTCTGCCTTCTTGTTACCGAACTATGCAGTAACACAAAAAGAGCCTTAAAAACACTTAATATTTCTGGTTATAGTGCATGGAAGAATGCAACACTGGCTTGATGTTAAGCTTCCATTTGGAAAAATTATGCTATAAATAAAATGTGTATTGAAAAGCACAACTTAAATTAGTTACAGTAGCACAAAGGAAGGACCAGGGAGATTTTAAGAAACCATTAAAACCAGATGTCCCAAATTAAGAATTTGCATCAGGTTCCTAACCCTTCCAAGACACTTAAGTGTCTGAGCCAAATCTTACTGCAGACAACAAGAGTGTTACTTCTCCAACTTAAGTGGCTTTGGATCAGGCCTCAAATCACAAAAGACTCAAGCAGGCTTCCTCCTAAAGTAGATCTTTGGCTTCATATACAGAAGTGCATTGCAGACTAACATGAATCAAGACGAATCCCTCAAAAAGACCAAATCTCCCATTCCATTGCACCATTACTGAGAAACTCCTGCAAAAATACATTGCTGTTGTGGGTGATGCGCAACAGTACTGAAGTTAAGACTGCTGCCCTCATTTACGCTATAAAACTGTAATGTTTCTTTGTAAAATGAAAATTGTTTTCAAACTTTAGTGTATGGCACCATATTGAGCAAGAGCAATTGAAAAATTGGTCAGAAATTTGAATTGTGTAGGTGTAGTTGTGAAAAAGGCATGGGACAAGCAAAGCATGAAAGGAGGAAAAGAAAGAGCCCTGAAGTCAAGTGTAGTCTCAAAAACACTAGCTTCATGATACTGAAGGAAAAGAAGAAGCTTCTTGAGGCAGTAGCTGAAAGAGGGTTTGTACAGCTCTATGCAAGGAAGCTGCTTCCTGTTGTTCACCAACTCCTTTGTTCTGGAAAGCAGGACTTGCACTTACCTCTGAAAGGAACAATATTATATCAATATGCTTCCCTCCCTCCCCGCCCCGAGTATTTTTTATCTCTGCCCTGTCAATGAAAGAGTTTTATGGAAGTGATTAAGTGTTCATTGTCACTTCCAAGGCATTGACTATTGATGTTCTATGAACAGTGCTGAGAAGGGGGAGGGAGTAGCGTATTATATACAACTCCCTCTATAAACTACATAATTTGAATACAAATAAAATAATGTAAGCTCATAAGTAGTTCTGGATGGTTCTTAGTAATTTAAAAGTTAGTACCTCAGAACATAAGTTTGTTACATTTGAGATATTTCTTGGAGCTTGCATCTATGCACAAAAATTATTTTGTGAGCAAACAACCCAAGCATTTGACATGACATGGAACTATTCTGAGATCACAAGATGAGATCTTCAGCCTGTGTAAAATGCCTCAGCTCCATCAGCTTTGTACTATACTATCAGCTGCACTTTGACAGTTTGTATAAACGGAGGAGTACATGGTTTCTCATTTAGATTAACAAAATGATACTGATGACCATAGGTACATTGTCTTTTGCTTCAAAATTAAACAGTAAGTAGAGTTTATGCATAAGAATGCCCTTACTAAATGCATTGGTTGTCACTTTCTTAACACATGTTTTACATTTGGCACAGCAACAATACAAAAGCATTTACAAATTGGATCAGAGCCAACAGATGGCTCCTCCAAGCCATCAGTCTCAGAATCCTACCCAGTTCCCACTCCTTCCCAGAAAAAGCCTGGGAAAACAGATTGGGAAGATTCATAAGTACACACACATGATTTATATGTCTGTGTAAGCGTGTGCATAGACAGACACATATCAGTCTATATATGTATAAACATGTACACATACAGTATGTTCTAAGTGTACAATAGACAGTGCTCAGATGTAAAATGTTATCTGGGCTCTTCAGTTATCTAAGACCCTCCCAAAAAACAAAGTTTATGCAAAGAACCTTTCCTCTGTTTAGTGGAGATATTTCATTAAAGACAATGCTATTTTGGGAAGGGCTTAGAACTAAGACATCTGTAACTAGACATTCTGATTTCTTCCAACAGGGTATTCCACATTTAGAGACCAGTTTCTCTGTTCCACATCTTGGCTGAAGGCCTGCCACAGCAGGGACTGCAATACCAGCTATGCCTAGAGCTGGGGGTAGCTGTTGAGCTTCTCTTTGAAGGAGGTCAGGAACAGGCATTTCAGAGATGCATGGCAAAAGGAAAGGCCACATGCTGCAAGTACTATTTTGGAGCTGGTGACTGCCACTTCCCACATTTCGGAAAGGAATTCCTCTCTCTGGCATTGCCATAGGGAAATTTCCTCATTTTGATAGAAAAGAGCAGCTTTTATTCTTCAAAAATTGCAGTAGTTGAATTGCCCCTTGTTTGTGCTGATTACCATAACTGTTAATGCTAGAAAAGGAGAAGAAAAGCGGGTGCCTGTAAGGCAAATATTTTAAGACATGACTTGTTGAGATGACTAGTTGCATGTTTCCAGATGGAGCCCATTTCTCTCCTAAATGCCATCAAKAAAAACAGGACCTATTCTATACATTTGATTCTTGCTAGAGAAATGTACATATGGTTCTCTTGAAATTGTTCCTTGATTATTTCTTTTTATATCACTTTGATATTTACAACACTCAACATCTGTACTGTAARCCTCTAGAAAAACACTACGAGTATGCACTGCAGGTAACTTCACAGGCAAAAATCACATTAACTCCAGAAAAGCAACAAAATACAAGATTAGAAATAGGAGAATATTAAAGGTTTGCATTCAAGATCAGTCATTTTTAACCTTACAAAGGTCCACCAGACCTCACAGACTTATGCTTCTATAGCTTAGTCTCCAAGAATCCCTTCAGCTGAAGGCCTTGCAAGAAGGCCCTCCGAAAGCAATAACCATGTGCCTTTCCCTACCTGTTTTCTCAGGCAGGGGGAGGCACACGATACTATCTTGCTTAGGATTTGAGGTTTGTACAAGTTGCCCTTCCTCCTAAGGGCATCATCTAGGAAACAGTAACACTAGTTAAGACCACAGCTTTCCTACTCCAAGACAGGCTCTGGGGTATTGCCCTATTGATACAACTGATCAGCAAAGGCCCACACCTGGAAGTATTTGTGCCAGAGACCACACAGCTCAAGCTCCTGAGATTCATAACAGAAAAAAAATGTTATTTCTGACTGGCTCAGGAATGCAGCACAAAGTGCAGCCATTTTTCCACAGCCAAAAAGGTGTCCACACATACCAGAATACATAGGGTGATATCAACCAGTAAGGAAACCAGAGGAAGTGCCGTCTGACACATTCCAAATACAGATGTAGATCTGACATATGACAAGGAAGCCACTTCAGACAGGCTCTCACTTCAATGGGAAGAAATATTTCTGAATCACAATTCAGAACATGAAGTATTTTTTATTTTACAGAAGACATCAGGCTACAGCTAACACACAGTAGCTTATTAGAAAACAAAATTAGAGCTGTTATCTAAAAAGATATAATCTTTCAACAGAAAATCTATGGAATATGAAATTGAACAACCCATTCAGGTTTTGTGGACCCTTCACAGGTGACTGTTAAATGGAACCTAATACAAAGTAAATTACTGGAAAAACCTAATATTGTTTTCCTACCACACAAGATTGAGAAGGCTTAATTAAACACACATTTTCTAGGAAAAGTCATCATAAATCACCTTACTAATACAGAAAGAAGCAGCTATTTACTCATCTCCAGCAGTCTGGAATTAGTCTTGCCAATAAGGCAAGGACCCAAAGGAAGTTTTGTTTCAGTTCTCAACCTTGACACAGACATCTTGAATGGCCTTTAGGAAATGTTCTAATTACAACTGGGAATTAATTATAGCTGGAAATTTTCTCATTGAATGGATTTTCATTGGAAAATACTGATTCATAAAAACAATTTCCATGAAACATTACTGCATGTTCAGCAAAGTTCTGCTGTAACACTGGCCACTCTCCTGCCAGCTCACCTAGCAAAAATGGGATCTTCAGATTCATACTTTTACTATGGGGACCTGTTTATGTAATGAGATTTCACAGGATGTCTCCTGGGAGTTGAGGGTAGCTGTCTGCTCCATTTCAGTAACAACAGAAAAACATTATTTTCAGGGCTTTCAAGAATGTTAATTTTCTAGAAGCCCCTTTCTGTGGGAAGCTTCAGAATTTCTACGTTTTTCTCCCAACCAGAATAACTTTCTGAAGCTTCCTGAAGTTCTTGTGGATTTTTCCATAGAGCAAAAGGTCTGAATTCCCAATAACTCTCCCTTTGGTCTCTTTGGGCCATGCTCAGTTGGCATAGCTTGTGTCCCATTCATACCACAATGACTCCCTCCACATCAACACAGGACTCCATGTCTCCATGAACAAGGGTGCAATGACCCAGGATAGAAGGTAGCTTGAACTGTCTGAGAAAGCCTTTCTCCACCCTGGTCACTATAGCAGAAATACTGAACACAGTCCTCAGTGTTTCAGCTCCCCCTCTGCCACATGGCAGTTATCACTGCCTCTTCTCCCTCCCTCAGTCTTTCTTGGTTGATTTGAAAACACTCCAGGAGAGAAGTTATCTTTTATTGTGTGCTAATTTGTGGCCTCTGGGAAAAGCTACAATAAGTGAAGAGTCTAAGCGGAGCTTCCTTATTAAGTTCTGCCTGAGTTCATAATTGTAAGGATCAACAGCAAACCAGATAGGGGAAAAAAAATCTGTCAATTATTATTTTTAAGTAGAAATACAGCTTAGAAGTATTGCCAAATGGAGCCACGTAGAGGGACAATGTTTAAAACACAAGAACAGATCCCCAAGTTGTTAGAGATCTTTTAAATGATTGGCCCTGCCCTGTGCTGTCTGCAATGTACATGAGCAACCTAAGCAGACAGAAAGAATCCAAACTATAGGTAAATTAAAACAGTTGATATATTTTAGCACAGTTAAGGTAAGGAACACAAGAATTCAAAAAGATTTGGATCTATTCTCTAACTAGCCAGAAAACTGAGGATAAAATGTGAAATATTGGCTTGTTATTTTAAAAATCATACAACAGAATTAAGACTTGAGAAAGGAACACTGCAGAACTCTACGATTTAATTGCTATGGCAACTTGCAAAGCAGTTTTACAGAGTGGTTCTAGCAGTTCTCTCGTACTATCAAAACAAATATGCTGAACACTAAAATTTAAAGAGAAACGGTCATTTAATGTGTTGTATTAACACATTTAAGAGTGTTATCATATGTAATGTGAATTTTATATTACATCCGCATCATACTGTAGCACTTGAAACTATCCATTTAGGGATATGGGACTGGGGGGAGGACCTCCTAGGTTACAGGTCCAATCTACAGCTGATTTAATCTTATCCCACTCAAATTTATCAAGTTCTGAATTAAAACTAGCAGGGTTTTCTTACTTCCACTACTCTAACAATGTCATTCTAAAGCCTCACTCTAATGATGTTTGGAGCCTTCTACTAAGTTCCTGTCAGAACTTACTTATAACCATACTATGTCTTTTTGTTCTTTACCAACATTTTTTTTTCAGTTTAAATAACTTTTCCTGCTTTGGTATTTATTCCATCTCTAGTTCCTCCATATAGGAGGCTACCACATTCTCTCCTAGTTTTCACTTTGCTATGCTAAACAAGCCATAAATAACAACATTTAAGTATATATATATACACACACATATATAAAAATATATATACTATATACACACATATATATAACAAATATTTATAAGTGTATATACACACACATATATGTACATAATTATGAAGGAATGGGATTGTGTCAGACCAGATTATATAACTGTAAAGAAAAAATGTGAATTGACAAAAGTATAGTTTTACAGACTATTTTCATTGCTTGCGTTGAGATAAAGGTCAATCAATTGTGCTGAAATGGCATATGGATACGCATAAAAATGAGATGCTTATAGGTATAACATAGGAATAATTCAAACAAGTTTGGGACAGGTAATTATGTCAAGTAGTAGCTAGAATTCAAAGTACTTCAGGAAAAGGTGATTGTAGCGAAAGTTTAAGACCTATAAATTCTGTTCACGCCCCGAAAACTAAGGATCTCTTTCCTTTGTGCCCCTCCCCATTGAAATGGAACAGTAATTCTCACGGCCACAAAATAGCCTCAAATTTTTCTGACTTAAGTTGTTCAGTACCTTGTAGCAGAATTCCATGGGTTAATTATAAATTTGCTCTTATAAATTTTAAGAGCATCACTTAACCCTAACTGGATTCCTTTTGATATGAGAAATGGGAAACAAGACCTTCTACTCTACCTTCTCAATCTATGCTAGCCTTTATTTCCTTCCAGACTACCATGTACTTTGTTATTCATCCACATTTGAAACTAAACAATTACAATATTTTCAGCCTCCTCTCCTATGAAAAACTTCATGGTTTCTAACTATTTTGTCACCAAAACCACTAGTTTTTTCTTGCAAAGCAGTAACCGGATCATAGCAATCCAAGTAAACACAAGTCTTAGTTTACTACAATGGCATTTTAACCTTCCCATACTATTCTCCATCTCTGTGCAATCTAACATTTTCTTTATTCTTTGGGATACAGCCCAACAGTGAGCAAGCTTTCATCTCAGCTCACTTTTGAAATTTATTCTAGGATGCAACTGGACTGACTTGCAAGTGTTTTTCAGACATATTCAAAGATGGAGGTTTGCTGCATTGTCACCCATAAAAAGCACAGTTAGCAGTTGCTATTGACATGAAAAAAGTCAATATTCTTCAGCCAACCACAGTGAAAATGAACAAGCAGAGCTATTCCCTTAACAGGTATTTGATTCAAATATCTAGGTTCCACTGAACTAGACAGTTTTGTCACTTGATCTTTGATACATTAGGTATTACACCGGAGTTTTCATTACTTAAAAGGATATTGGAAGAATATGGCCAATGAAACTACAGTGCACAACACCTGCAGTGTAGCATGTATGTTTGTCTTCGCCCCCTCCCCCCAGCAAATAAGAAAAACAGAACTCAGATTCGCTTTTGTGCATTGGGGAGGTCAAGAAAAATTGGATTTTGCTATGAGGAGTAATTAGATGATTAAAGTGACAGAGCTTAACACATGCCTTCCATGGGCACTGACTTACCATACCAAAATTAAGAAGTTGCAGCTCTAAACTGAATTGCCAGTTATTGTGCGCACTTACTGAAAACTCATTTTGAGGTGGTTTATCTAATAAATGTCTCCTTAAGAGCGGCATTAGTACTGTTTTATCATCATACCATGTTCTTAGGAGGTTGTTGATTACACAAATGACTCAAAAATTGGCCATATCACTGTCTTTACATGATGATGAAATCAACTCATCATTCATGCTACAAGCTCTAATTTCTCTAGCTTCTTTAATACCAGGATCAGCCAGTTCACTGGTTTTAAAGATAGCTCACACTGAACTGATTTACCACATGCATAAACAGCTGAGTTGGAATAGAGGAAGGGAGAGTGAAATGGTTGGAATGACCAGCTGGTTGGAATAAGAGTATAATTACCTCCTTAAGCAGCAGCATTGCTTCCTGTCAGCTTAAGCAGTTTGTGGAATTACAAAGTTAGTTTGCAAGCTGAAGATGTTTTTAAGTACTTTGAGAAGCCACTGTAGCCTTGCTTAAACAAACATAACAGATTAACAGCCTGACTATATGCTTTGGAAGAATGAATGTCCTTCTGGCAATCATTGCTGGTAAATAGAAAACCTGTCTATCTGATAATTGTTATCCAGTTATCTGATATCTCTGACACAATAATTATCCAAAGCCAATGTCCAGATTTCAGTGCACAACTGGGGATTCCAATTCATATACTCAGTCTGATTAACTGGCATGAATCCCATCAGCCCCACTGCCAAGGTTACCTCAGTGAAGCCTACTTAATCATAAGCAGTTCACTGTGTTCCATTCAATAACTCATCTTAAATTATACCAGCATCTTCTTATTCAGAAATCAAACATTAAAAATTGAAAAGCTCTCAGGTCTACAATTTAAATGGCCACCTTATTTAAACTGTCATGGGCTTTGAACCCTCAATGACTGCAAAATGTGCACGATATGAAAAATAACACTAATGCAAACCTAATGTTGCCCTTGCACAGTTCCTTGAGGAATTCAATGTGAAATAGTCCAAGAATAAAGAAAGAGCTACATTTTAATTTCATTAAAAATTAAGCATCATAACAGAACCAACAGCAAAACAGCATTAACTGAAGACAGCATTTCTGAGCATATGATGAAGTTAGTTTTCACTGAAGGAGGTATGTTTGAATGTTTGTATGTATACCCATATGCTTTGTATTTATATGTACACATAAAAACCAAAAGTTCAACTTTTATTACACCACATATTTAATTATATTACAAATTTTGAAGAATACAACCTTACTTATGAAAATAAGGGAAAGCTGTATCATGCTTTATTTTTAAATTACATCAGATAAGCATATATTTACTACTGGTAGTCATTAAAATATATACTGTAACTGCCTCAGTAATGGCATCCTTAGGGAAGGGATAAGGCTTGCATTAGTCGAGAAGTAGTATACTAAATAGCTTATTAAAAACTGAGAATATACCTTATTTCCCTGGTTAAATAACAGCTAAAAATTACATAAAAATAGGATCCTGTAATAAGAAAACTCAGCAAAAACCCAAAAGAACAAAATATTGCAAACATTAAGTTTTTAAGAAATGTCACAAGTCCCTGGAACAGTCGTCCTAGACTTAGAGAATTCCTGTCTCAACTGTGTAGTAGCTTTTATTCATTAACTTTGAAGGCGCTGATTCACTAGTATATTCTAAAGAACCGAGGGTGAACTGAGGGCTGCATTTTAAAAGCAATTTAGAAACAGTTATGAATTTTAAAATTACAGTGGCTGCCATTAAGAAAGAACTTTGCAAACTTACCAACACACCAGAGCTGTTGGCTGTTTCAATTTGGAGAAACTGTTTCACTGTGTTTCGGCTGCTACTGTGTGGTAGCTGTTTAAAAAAATTAACAGAAAAGATTTAATGTGACCACTTTATAACACAACATTGAAGTTGTTAGATTGAAGTAAACTTTATATTTACTTCTAATATACACAACATGCACAAAACCATAAGTCAACATAAGTTTTACTGTTTATTTCAGCAAAAGCAGAGTTAGACTCAGCCCTCTGAAGCACACAGCACAAAACCATTTTGAGCTGATATTGAGAAAAGGAGCTAGGAAAGCTAATTTTTTTTCTTTTAAGCTGAATGCTTAACACCTTTGCACCCCTCTGAAAATTCTTCTGGTATTTTAAATAAAGTGATTCACTTGCAGACATAAAGAGCTTAGATTTGTTGGGAAACAGGTAGGACTTGGTCCACTGTGCTCAGTGTAAGCAGAAGAGAGGCCTTCTCTAAAAGCAAGTCGTCTTTGCTTTTCACATGCTGCAGTCTTCCACATTTTGCCACCAGGTGGCAAGATGACAGCAAGAGGGATAATGCTAAGTCCATACGATTCACACATTAGTAGCCAGCTGCCGCCCTCTAATGTAGCGATGAAAAAAGCATCAGCTCCTTAAATGCTGAGACTCCAGAATAATGACACACTGCATTTTCTGGATTTGGAAAATGTTGAGAAGCTGAAAGTAATTAGGGTTCCACGTAGCTCTATAAACCAATTTATAAAACGACTGACAAAGCAGGCAAGGGTTTTGTATTGCAGTCTGTGTTGCAATTGAAGTTACATGCGATTCCATCTTCCTACACACCCTGATAAGTACTCAGTGCTAGTTAGCTCTGGAAAAAACACAACGAATGAGCAAAATGAAAAGGAGCAGACCCTGATTATCATGATCTTAGTGAAGTCTAACGTACTTAAAAATAACCCAAAGTCTGAGCCAACATTCATTTGCAGAGATAAATGAGGAGGCATGGAAGTCAATTCAACTATACAAATGAAACACAAGGACAGGTAAATGGAAACACAGGTGACAAAACAGAAGCCAAAGTTTGAGGTAAAGAAAAAAAATTATCAGTGAGTCCTTGCTGAGCTTCTCTAATTTTAAATGTTTACTCCTAGAATGTGGAATTTGACATGAAACCCACATCCATCAGATGGGATGGGTTCCAGTTTCAAGTAAAACACAAGAAAAGATTCATTGTAATTGTAGAGGAGAGTGCCTTTTTTAAAAGAAAAAACCTCTTGTTACTGGAAATTTAAGACATTTTCCATTAAGAATAATTTGGGAGAATTATTTCAACAAAAAATTCTGTAATACAAAGTTTCTGGTCTAGAGGGCTATCTCCCCACCTATTCCTCCACTTCCCAGAACCACGCATTGTGTTGTACTAAAAGACTAACTCAAAGACCCCTGCTACCAGTATTGTTCTGTAAGATATGACTAATTGAGGTCACAAAGTCAGAAAAAGCCTTTACAACAATTAAATTCTATTGTTTCTCAGATGCTTTTATCAAATCTTACCTGCAAACAGGATGGAAGAACAAGGAGAGGGTGAATAGATGCACCTCCTTCCAAACAGATGCTGGAAGGCTACTGGCAATATCTTATTCTTTACTGAAGTGACATAGCATATTGAGAAACAACACTAAGTAGGGACCCAGGTCCGATCTCACCTTACAAACCTGTAAAGCAGAAGTTGAGTTGCACTACTGTAACATTGGAATCAGGTCTACAATGACAATTTCCATCACTATGCATGATGTGTGGATGAGATTTAAACATTTACAAAAGAAAAGAAAGAGGAATCAGCAGAGAAAATCTGAAGAATCATTAAACTGGGTAACAATAAAAGGAGTGTCTAAACACAAGATTTGTTGTAACAAAGTCTTCTCACTACAGTTCAGAATTAAAATAAGATGTTTAAGCTGGGCATATATTTTTCTTCTTCCACTGCTGCCTCTTTAGAAAAACTTTTCATTTCTGTGGTTCAGGCTAGATGCACTACCCTCACAGACCATAGTATTTAAAAGTAACCAGCATGTAGAATATGAATGCAACTGGCATTCCTCTTGCTCCTTAAAACCATGATTTCTCCCACAATGCTAAAGCATTGTTTGCAGTGCAATGTGGTAAACAATTTGCTGCAACAACAGCAAATAAAGGCCCATGTTTAATTCAGACACTGTCATTACATTATTTCCTTTGACCTCTGTGAATCTCCTCCAACTCTTTGTCTAATCAGTATGAAATATTCTAATGATTTCAGAAAGTGCAGGGCTGTGCCCAGTGCTTTTCAACTGTTTCTTCCTCACTCCACAAACAAACCTCAAAATTAGCGATCACAGTAATAGGTAGGGTTGCAAAGCTGGGTGCATCTCATCCTGTGCTGATAAGATACAAATAACAAATAAACCTTTCCTGAAGGAAAAGGAAAGCTGCTGTATTGTGTGGAATAAACAGTGAGCCTTTCCACCACAAGGTTTTCCGCTTTAGGCCATGTTAGCCCTGCAAGTACTACCACAAACACAAAGAGTTCAATATCAAAATACAGTAAAATTTCAAGCAAAATCAAGCACCATAGGAAAATGAGTATTTGCTCTTGTACACATATGGTAGAAAATAAAAATCTGCAGCACTTTGCTGTGTTCTCAGGCAACTCATTGTGCAATGGAGCCATGCTCCAGAAATTGCTTGTATGACCAGATTTCATTGGGAGGATCATCATGAGATGAGGACTTCCCATCCTCTCCTGCTCAGACAGAAAAATGTCAAAATGTACCCATCACTGCTTGAATAAAATTGAAACATTAGTTTAATTTGGTTTTATGAACATTCACAAAACAGTGCAAAAACACTTCTTTCTGCAAGACAGCAGAAAGTTTAGGCTTGTGGTTATGGCTCCCCCAGAATACTGTGTTTGCATTTTGGCATTTCTTCCTACTTAGAAAATTATTATTTACCCCACTGACCTAGCATGTAAAGCTGTATATAAATCAAGATTTTTATGTTTTTTAAAAGCCAGTACATTGTTATCATATATGTTACTGAAAAATTTTAGACTTCAAAGCCTGTGAAGTCAGTGAAACAGTGATGACTTTCAACTAGCCACAAAATGAATAGTGATTTGCATGGCACTTCTCATCCTGCAGTGCTCTACAAAAGCATGAGTGCTGTTAGCTCCAGCTGAAGTCAAGAGGAACTGAGGACATTCCTCACCTTTCATATCTGACAGCTCTGCAGTGGCAGATGTGAAGATGCAGACAGCATGTATGTAACAGGCTGCATAACAGCAACATTTGAACCACATGCCACAACAGTGACATTTTAATCTTAAATCAGTATTAACCTGAAAGATTCAGATGAAATTATTTCAATCTACAGGTGTTCCATGGACAGGAAATGGTTTAGGACAGAAAGACAGATCGCTTGCATAAAAATGCATTGCAGCTCTAAAGCACGCTCCATAAGGAGAAAAAATACTGCCTTCCTTTGTAAACATTTAGATTTAAAAGCACCAATATCCTTCTCTAAACATGAAATATTATCCATTATTTTGCTATAACCAGAGAGGATATTCTAGAATGGCACAAATATGATGTCCTGCTCCAACCTCACTGACCTGCATGCTCTTTCAAATTCAAATGGATGGAGACACAGCTGAAAAACTGTTTCATTTTTCCACCCACAAATATTCACTCAAATTTGTGTCTCAATCTCTCAGGTCATGACCATTGTTTATAGATACTTAGCAGTACTCCAATTTGTCTGCAAAAATGATGAAAACAGGGAATTTTATAAGCACAAAGAATTATTTGCAGATAATTTAAGAACAAGACATTTATTGAGGAAACTTTAATCAAAAGAAATAAAGCTCATCAAGTCAGAGAAAGGAAACACATCATGTGACCTAAACATCCTATCAAAAATATCAGCTCAGAATTTGAGTTGTCAAATGTATGCAGTCAATCGCCTATGTGCAAAATACATACGACGAACAAATGCCCACAGCTATTTGACTAATAGTTCTGAATAATAAGCTGGAGAAAATCATAAATTGCTCCTAATGTGGGAAGAGAGGGGAAAAAGCTAAATTGCTTGCTCCAAATTGCAACTTTGCCATCTGTGTGTCTTGCATACTGTTCTTTTTACTTTTCATTCAGCAGAATTTGGGAAGTCCTAACTGCTCACTACAAATATGTTTAAGAGAGTCCTTTTCACTGAAAACGAAAGATGCTGTTATAAAACTTTTAAACTTTGAGCCATACCATGCTGCAACAGACAGGGAATAGTTTCTCCCATGGTTATAGTTTTGGTGTGTTGTCAGGAAGAGGTCCCATAGCAGTTCAATCTCATCTGAACTGTAGCTGCTGCTGCCCCACACATTTCTCCATCCCAAGCAACATACTCATTCTGCTTTTATGGAAAAGCACTTCAGAGAAAATTAGCCAACAGAAGAGTGACTAATCTTGAGCGGAATAAACTCAGACCCTAATCACACAAAGGCCAGGAACACTGTCAGGAAAGGGTAAAATCATGGAAATAAGAGCACAGTGCTATATACCAACTTTAACTGTCATATATTGCTATGGAACCACATCCTGCAGTAGAAACTGCAAAAGCAGAAGCAATTTTTGGTGACCTGAGCTCTGACAATGCAGCTTGAGAGAAAACCACACAGGCCAGGGTACTGGGAAAAGTACTGGAGTGGTTAACAGCATATGCTTGGGGTGGGTGTAATAGCTTACTTTATTTTTCTTTGTATATTTGATTAAGCTAGGGAATAAGGGGGTAAAAGCTAGGCTCTGCTTCTCTTACTAAAGAGGTTGAAAAGCTCAAGTGTTCAGGAGATCACAGTAACAAGTTATGCTCTTGGCCAGGTTAGTTTCAGAAGAATGGGTTAATAGCAAATACAGATATCCGTGCTGCAGGTATTAAACTGAAAGATTACTGAAACTATATGACCTGCAAACGGGACCATTTTTATGCATGAAATAAAGCTTCAGGAAATCCAGCACTGTCAGAAGGGACCAGCACTTTAACAAATTGTATTATCAGAAATTTAAGAGTCATACCTCACAAATTTAATACACAGAAAAAGCTCCTCTGCTCTTCCCCTGCTCCTGCCTTAATTTAATTTCTTTAAGAACTCAACTATCCTGTACATTACTTCTAGAATAAGAAGGTCTGACACAAAATGCATCCAGCCCTTGAAGTTAGGGTGATATAGCTCTTGAGATCAGCTGAGTGGTAACAGCTATGACAACACTCAATGTCTCCCTGTAAGCTGTTCRTATGAATTATGCTGCTTTTCATGCACTTCATCCAAAGCTGTCAAAAAACACGTATCAGCCTTTGTTCATCTGTGTTAGCTTGTCTAGCAGTTGAAAACTATTAAACACATGGAGATGAAAACCACGAAGTACATGAAGCTGCATAATATTGTTAAAGGCAGTGCTTTTCTAAAAAGCATGATTTCACTAAGAGATTTATTTGTCCTGAGAAGATTATATTTGCCCCAATGAATTTTGAATTCTGAAGTAAAACTTAGATTCCATAACTTAGATTCATTTTACAACCATCTCTCTGAAGTGTTTCTGATGCTTTTTCATGGCTTAATTTTGGAGTAATCATATCATGCTATATGAAAAGTGTCTGAGTTACCAGACAATAGAGTAATGTTAGGAAATCAAGCTCCTCAATTAATGCTAGTTAAGCACTCAAGATCACTCCTAAGCTTTAAAAATCTTGATTTACAAATTTGTCATGAAAACCTCATTTTTTGTGGCTTGTTCCACAGTGGCTATCCGAGTTTCCAGTGGAAAATATCTGAGTAATGACTACACTTAAACGGAATGGTCTTCAGGAAAAATACTTGTATCAGATCTGACAAAGCAGCAGCAAACTGGAAGCCAAAACCAGGTTAGAAAACACCTCTTATTTTGGCCTATTTCAAACAACCTGATGGGGAAAAAAAAAGGAGTTAGTACCTATGGCGCAGAAACAGTACTAAAGCAGGGTAAGATCAACCGTTGTGAAACAGTAAGGAATTAGAGTGCACTGGATGAGCATGTGTAGGATCAATGAATTCTGATGGTTCTGCTGTGGGGTGCACTAACTTTGCTGGATATTAAGATATGTTGGGAGGTTTTGTAATGTGGCTGTGACAAGGACTAGTTCCACTTGGTGTTTATTTGGTCTGCTGAATGTTTGCTAAGAAGCAGTTAAAAAGAAGGAGGGATGTGTTTAACGTCAAAATAGACATAACAAGTAAACCAACAAATAAAATCAAACATTCACAAAAGAGACTAAAGCCATCTACAGTATTAATACTAAAAAGCATAAAAGAGTCAGGTATTCAATGGGAAAATTCAGCAGAAATTCCTAGCAGTGCTGCATATTGTAGCTAAAATTTTAGTCCTACTGGAATCAGTGGCAAAATTACCTGCAAATTCAATAAGTCTAAAGTTTACCATACAAATGAAAACAGAGCAATCTTTAACAGTATTTCAACAGAAAATATGATTTGGGTCATTGTATCCTTGCTAATACTGCATCCAGTTTGTCTGATTCACTGTAATCCTTCTCTAGTTTAGAGGACTACTAAACCACAGGATTATTTATAACGAATTTTTTGTTCATCAGTACATTCCATAATATCCCCTGCAATAGCTAAATGACAACAACACAGCATAGACTCTCCAAAACAAAGCTATATTCTTACATGTAATTCAAAGCAAATAAGATTTTTGAAAGAACTTCAGGTCATACAGGGCCTACTTCCACAGGTATTCATACAGGATTTGAAGCTTAATTTTTAGACAGCAACTTTAATTTGCTGTGCAACAGAGAAATCAGCACTGCTACATAAACTGTAAATAAAGAAGGGTCAAAAACATCTCCAAAAAGCATGGATTTAATGCACTGACTGACAATCTTACATCCCACAAAGTAAATCATCAAATGAGCATATTTGAAATAGGTGTAACATATGAACTTTTGCTTTAGATAGCCAGAGGAAATGATAGATTTCTTACAAACCTGTTATATGAACTCTTCCTGGCCACTGACCTCAATTCCTAGACATGAAACCAATTACAGTTAGTCAAGGCATTCTATTCATGGCAGCAATAACAAAAATTTCCTTTTAATATAGATACATTATCATTTTGCTAACTTGTGGTGATGTCCATTTCCTTCTGAAGTATAAGTATCAATAAGAAATGTCAAAGTTTTCTTTCAGATTTAACTTGCCTCCCTATTTATCTCCTTCACTCCCTTTCTCTTCCTCTCATCTAAAAAAAAAACCTAAAACAAGAAGTCCTAAAGGAGTAAGTTACTTACAAGAAGAAAGCTCATTGTAGGAAAAATATATACACAGTATTTCAGCTCTGTTGACTGCCTCAGTCACTGGTGAGAGCACCATTCTGTAGAGTGATCTGGAAAAAATGAGGTAAAAAGAGGGACTAGGAGTCAAGAAATTTAAATGCTCTTGACTACTGACACACTTTGCTAATATATATTGAGCAGGTCAGTTAACTTCACTGTGTGTATTTCTAAAAGGATATATTAATTTTATCCATCTTTGAATAATATTTTCATGTCATACCTTCAAAGCCTTTCCAAAGAGGACTATGCTTTTACTTGTTACTAAAGCCAAAAGATTATCAGATAGGGGCAGATAAATCCTGATATTCTATGGCAATATGTGACACCATTCCCTAATTAAACCATTGGAACAAAGCACAGTCATTAACATGGAATGATTCCAGATTCACACTGTTCATTTGTGCTTCCCCAAACACAGCAATTTAGGATTATTTAAGTTCATATACTTCACCAATTCAATACAGCAAAGTTTTTCAATGCTGAGATTTAAAATACATATGTTTAAGATGATTATACATGTATCTTATGTATATGTAAGTGTGGTGAGGCACTGGAACGGGTTGCCCAGAGAAGCTGTGGATGCCCCATCCCTGGAAGTGTTCAAGGCCAGGTTGGACAGGGCTTTGCGCAACCTGGTCTAGTGGAAGGTGTCCCTGCCCATGGCAGGGGGGTTGGAACTTGATGATCTTTAAGGTCCCTTCCAACCCAAGCCATTTTATGATTCTATGATTCTATATACATCTTATAAAATAATACAGAAATTGCTTCCCCCCTTTCAAAATTATCCAGTGCCTTTCATTAATGCACACGATGCACAATGCTTACAGTCCTGTGGAGTGATTCCAACCAGGGCCATCCCAGCAGTCTTCTTTCCATGGTCATGAGCCAATTCTTTAAAGAAGAAGGCTTCTTTAAAGCAAGCCTCTACAGATTGAGGACAGACATACAAGAAGTATTCTCAAGAACACAGTATTAAATATATTCAGTCTTCATGCAAAGTCAGTGTATTGTCATCTTATCTTTAAAGCTTTCCACACAAGTTAGTTCAATTTTCACAGTGAGGAAAAGCAATCATGCACAGATTCTTCAAACCATTTGTACTGCCAGCACTTGCTATTTCTCTTTGTGTAGCCAAGTCTTGAGTGTCCATAGTCACACTGCACCTCATTATGTATGAGCTGGCTCCAATACCTATAATCATTAGAAAAACAGATTTGTCAGAACAAAAATCCTCACTTTTCCTTCCACATGTTCCTTCATATTTATAAAAAAAAATTAAGATCAGGTTCTGGCTTTTCCAAACCTATCCTGCTAGCATCCCATCTGACTCAGGTAAGAGTTCCCAGACTAATAATGCCTCCACTTGTCCCATTAAGTATTTATTATAAGTTCAGTTTATCTTCATTTCTCGAAGTTCATTCTCTTCAAGTGACATCTTAATCACAAATATCCAATACGTACACACTCAATTTCCTTTTACTTYGATATTTCTTCTGTTCCTTTATTTCAGTGTGCTAAAACTAAAGGTCTTTTGCATGTACAGAGAAAGGCATTTATTGAAACCAGACAAGATGTATCTCATTCATCCCCTTTTATCCACCATATCAGCTTCATTGTCCATACTATAAAGTAACACCTAAATAATAATTCATTTTCCAAAGATGGGCCTCCTGGTCTTCTTGTTGAGTGTTCTGCATGAAAGACCTAGAAAAAAAATGAGCTGATTTCATAAATACTAAACTTCTTTCCACTACTCAAAAATGGAGCATAAGATATATCTACCCAAATTCCTTTCAGAGGTGAGTAATAATTTGTACATCCTTTTCTCCAGTCAAGATCAACAATAAATTGATGTATCATTGTGTTTTAGAATCTCAAACATAGATTCTGTTTTGATCAATCTCCAAAACTTTAAAATACAATTAATGAGCACTTATCTCTCCAAGTCACCAATGTTTGTTGCTCAAGAAAGATCTTAACGATCAGTCTGCTGGACTCAACTTCACACTGCAGAAAAAAGCAACTATTTCTTTGGCACAACAGCACATTTAACAAATCTTTCATAGCTGCAAACAAAATGAAAACATCTTGCTTGTAACACTCCTTTTAGCCGACACTTTAACAAGAGTCTCTAGATTATAATCAAACTTCTAACTGAAAGAATGCTAACTCCCATTTATACGAAAAGGGGGATAAGTCAACCAAATCTAAATCTTCTGCCGTTCACTGCCAGCTATATCAGATTCATATTCTCAGTTAAATATATTACAAAATAAAGATAATTTCAACTGTTTACAATACCAATCTAAAAAAAAATGCTAGTATGTTAGAAGACCAGATTTTAAAATGAGAAACAAGTGTAAGTAGATTTATATAAACCCAAAAATAGTACACTGAAGTTTTACTTTGTTCAGTGGTACAATTTGTAAACACTTGGAATCTCAGTAACGACATTCCTGGTTTACTTGCCACAATTCTATTGATAAAGGCCTGGGGCTCTGCATGGCAGACAATCCTTCTCAGGTTTAGCTGATATTTCTTTTATTCTGAGTAGTGATTTGATAAGAGTCCTTGCTGGTTGTTCTCTGAGCACTCCCTGGCACTGAAGTCCTAATAGGCCCAATTCTATTCTTGTTTCTACAAATGAAATCTGACCAAGCTCCACAACAAGTAATAGAATTTTCTTTGTGACCTTTCTTATCTTCTTTAACATATAAAGAATTTTTGTTTATAGTTCTTTGCAAAGAATAAATGTCTTTACATGAGTTTACTCATGCTGAAGTTCAGCACCTCCCATACCTTACAAAATGGAAGAAGGAATAATTATTCTTTCTAGTGATTCTAGTGATCCATCAGAGAATGATGAATCACAATAGCAGCTTTCAACAACTGATCAGCAATCCAAAGCCTGAATGAACTATATAGGTTTTTCAAGTTTTAAAGCTTATCATTAGAAATGTGCCTAGAAGTGCCAAGAGGACAGTCCTATTGTGACAGACAGACTGAAACTCAACCCATGCTCCAAAGAGCTGACAAACCACTCATCATTTGTCTGTTCAGAAACAGGAACACAAGAAGAAGAGGTTATAGTGCAGGTCACAGTAATGAAGACAGGACTCCATAATTCTGATCTCTGCTCCAATGCTCAGCCTGCTCAATCATACTGAATCCCATAAAGAAACCCAAAAAACTGTTTGCAAACAGTCCACAAATAAATCGACTAATTTTAGTTAAGCATTCAATACAAAAGTCTCTCCTAGTATTTTTCTTATGGATAAAGGAATTATACAAAGCTTCATGTTTCCCTGGCAATTCTGCCATTTAAAAACAAATGAAAAATGGGACAAAAACCCCACCAATGCAAACCATACAGCTAGTGATCCTGATAGTTAAAGACCTACAGTTAACCGATAGTGATGTAAACTCCTTACGCCAGATCGTTTAAGCACAGAAGAAAGCACAAATGCATATAATTAAGATCTGATGTTTGCTTTTTCCTCTGAACACAAATGCAGTATTTGTGTTTGAGCACTGGCAGTAACAACTGTGAACTATGCTATTAATGTCTGATTTAAAAATGCTTGTGGCAGGATCCTGTCTGGAAGAGCAAAAATAAAAATGTATTCAGACAAAACAACAGTGAAAAGTACATTAAGAAAATTAAAAGCAGTGATTACAGAAGAAAACCATGTATTCTTATCTCAGAAAGTTATTCACATATAACTTTTCTTAAAATGGATCCAAACACTGCCATTCTCAATAAAATCTAAGTTTCTGAGAAGATATATTTTTAAAGTATATGCAAACCCTTGTTTTTATTTAAAGGGAGAAAGATAGCTCAGTACCATATTTGCTTTTTTTCCCTGAACATTTTTCAGGTTAAATAAATTTGTACTAAATGGACTTGAGGAGTCYAGCTGCATTAATGGCTTCATTTATTAACTTGGGTTTAAGAATTTACATCTTTAAAAATAGATCATAGAATTGGGGCTTCTCCATTTCAGTAGGGGATGCAAGGAAATTTCTGGCAGTTTAGAGGAGCAGTTCACACCAAACTGACATCAGGCATCCATTTGCTAGACAGTCTCCTAAATTGATCTCTGGCTCTAAATCAACATCTGGAGGTGCATCCTTTCACTGACTATCCATGGAATTTAGCTGCCTATTGTAAGTGGCTAAAGTAGGACAATATGAATTTGTTTCCTTGCCTGTTCCTATTGTGACATTCTGTAGTGTTTGCTAATGCTATGTAAAACCAGTCCTACCAATTAGTCTTTTTTGTGAGATATGCACATAGAAACATTCTGGTGATTATTGCTCCGAATTTTTAAGGACATACAAGACTGAACACAGCCAAGCCAGAGGCTTTGGGAAACCCATGATCCAGGTAGGCAGAAAATATCCATCCTGTTGTCTTCTTGCTGTGTGGGGGTTTCTGGCAGCCACTTCTGGCAAAGCATCCTACCAAAATTTGTCTATTCATACTGCTATCAGTCACATTGCTTCCACTGTTAGATTTAACAAAAACAAAACTTGACAAGATGGCACCAAATTCCTCTTGAAAAGCAACTGCTCTGTTGGATCTGTAATCAAATAAGGGTTTGTGGGGTTTTTTTTCCCAGAAAAACACAAATGGGTGAGACTATACCAGCTAGAGACACTTGTGAATGTCACCAGCTATTCTGAAGATGGACTTTCATTCCAAATGCAGCTGAGTGAAGTCTGGATATGGAACTCCTAACAGAACAAAACAGCATCCTGAATGTCATTACAAGCCCTTAGATCAATGAGTAAGAGGATTAGGAAAGTTTTGTATCACAGGTAGATTTAGCTTCAGGTCAACATGGCCTGCAATATGTTTCTTTGTCTCAGGTTTCACATGTGTTTGCTTGAGATGAATTAGAGAATCACAGAATGGCTAAGGTTGGAAGGGGCCTCCAGAAACATCTAGACCAACCCACCTGCTCAAAGCAGGGTCAGCTTGGACAGGTTGCTCAGGACCATGTCTAGTTGAACTTCTGAATATCTCCAAGTATGGAGACTCCACAACCTCCCTAGGCAACCTGTTCCAGTGTTCCACTACCCTCACAGGAAAGAAGTTTTTCCTTATATTTAAACATAGCTTCCTGTACTTTAGTCTGTGTCCATTGCCTCTTGTCCTGTCACTGGACACCACTGAGAAGAGTCTGGCTTTGTCATCTTTAGTCATTTCATCAGGTGTTTATATATATTGATAACATCCCCCTGAGCTTTCTCTTCTCTAGGCTAAACAGTCCCAGCTCTCTCAACCTCTCTTTGTATGACAGATGTTCTTGTCTCTTAATCACGTTGCCAGCTTTTCATTGGACTTGCTCCAGTATGTCCATGTCCCACGTAGTGGAAAGCACAGAACTGGACACAGCACTGCAGATGTGGCATCATCAATTTTGAGTAGAGGGGAAAGGACCACCTCCCTCAACCTGCTGTCAACAGTTTTTCTAGCACAGCCGAAGGTGTCACTGGCCTTTGCCATAAGGGTGCACAGCTGGCTCATTGTTAGCTTGGTGTCCACCAGGACCCACAGTGCCTTTTTTGCAAAGTGGCTTTCCAGCTGGCCAGCCTCCTCTTCCACAGGTGCAAGACTTTGCATACCCCTTATCTGAAGTAAAATAAAACACAGTGGTTTCAAGTGAGTTGCATCTGGAGAATCTTCTTTCCTCCCTGCCCCCTTCCCCTCTCCTCTTCCCTCCCTCCCTCCCCCCCACCACGTATTTGTTTTCAAAACCCTAAAATTCAAAGCAAAGCTCGGGAGACAAACCAAAAGCTACTAGGTTTTACAGAATTTTAGCTTTAAGTCCTAGAGCAGAATGACTGTCACAGGTGTTTTCAGCCTCACTGCAGGTGCACAGACCTCCCAAAAGCCATTCTAGAAACCAGAATTGTGGAAAGTTTTCTTCACATTAACTTTCAGTGTCATCATACAGGTTTGCATTTGATAAAGTGGCCTGAGTTTCTATTCCATGCTTACATTTGCTCACAAGTTGCATGCATCCTAAACAATCATAAGACCAATGAAATCAGGTTCTCACTAGTGGCAGTGTCAGAATCCCTGATGCTCTGCAAATTCATTGGCAGATTTCACAGTACTCTTCAATTTCATTTTACTGCAGTGCTAGGTTCCAATTAAAATTCAAAATCTGATTTGTTTGGACATTTTTATGCATTTCCTTGATGATCAAAGAGTATTCCAAATAAGACCTTTTAAGTATTCGAGCATTTTTTCATTTATATTATTCACTAAAATTCAGCAATAATGACTAAAGGTTTCTTATCAACAGTCCACCCACAAGCGATACAACATTGTAAGAGGTCAAGAGTGAGAAAGTAGAGATCACCTTTTTTAAGGGATTGTGGAAAATTCAGAGAGGAAGACACTGACTGAAAATCCTGTATCTGCTGATAAATAGTATTAGGTACAATACAGGCAAATACAATAGCTATCACATAAAGCAGAACTATCCTATGGAATCCACTGCAGTAAACTTTACTGATAGAACTTCACTCACAGTGAAGCTGTAACTCAAGTTTATAACAGGACCTTCTAAAAGGACTATGCTGTCATCTTTGTTCATCATTTACTTTCATTTATAACATTTTGGAATCCTAAACCTATTTTATGAACTTTCATCCTCTGATAAAGCGATACAGCCTGACTTCTTATTGTCCTTCTGTGAATACAGCCTGTATGAATTTGCTTGTCATTTCCTTAGTTATTCAATTTCATGAAAAGTTTACTTGTGTTTGTTATGGAATGAAAGAAAGTTATCTTCCTTCAGGTTCCTTTGCAAACATTAGACCTGAAGTATTAAAACACATCAGTTTAACAGACATTCATTGAATACTTCAGATCAGGAAATGAGGAACACTACTGATTTTACTTTTTTGTCCTTTATCTAAAGCTCTAATGACAGTTAATTAAATCTGTTCTGGACTAAAGCTTGTTTATGGTTATACTTTAATATAAAAAAGAACCTTCTGTACAATTTCTAAGTGGTGTGCCTTGTAGCACAGATTTTTACTCTATTTGGGAGAAAGCATATCTGTATTTTCCATAAAGTATTCAGGATTAAATTATGAATTAGCAGATTCACATAGAAATTTAAAATAAAACTAAAACCAACAGCGATGGTTTAGCCAAAATTCTCTGCATATTTGTACATGGCCATGGGGAAAATAACTTAAATGCTTAGAGAAGCTTCTCTCAATGTTTTCTTCTCAGGAGCTACTGGCTGAGCAAATAATGATAAATGCCTGTCTCAAACAAGAATTTTCAATTCTAAGCAGATTTACTTGTAAAGCAGGGAGTGACACCTGCCTGCTCTCATATGAAACACATGGAAGATTCTGTTCCTTTTCCATAATGGCTCAACATCCATTAAATAAGCTATTTCTCATAACTCAGACCATGTACTCGCCTCACCCTCCTCCTAGAAACCAAGACTTTTTAAATCTCTCTCCTGTACTTTTTAATGGCTGTCAGCATAATCTGTTCAGATTTTACTACAAAGTCAAATTGTTTTATTTAATTATGAAGACCAATGGACCTCATCACTTGCTCTCACTGTCTGAATAACAATCTTACAAAAGGAATTAGAAGTCTTTCAGCAAGCATGCTTAAAAGCCTCACTGAACTCAGTGGGAGTTACTCCATAGACTAACTGACTTCACATTAGGCTGAGAGCAAACATTGCTGACTACACTGAATTTGTACACTTTATCCATGGAATAAAGTGTTGCAGTTCCTACCTCTTGGACCTTATCATTGGGAAGACAGARCTACATCAGGTTAAAGTGCCAGTAAATTGAAATCCTTCCTTAAAAAACAACTCCTTTCTTTGAATGAGACTTCATTTGCCAGCCTGCCCAAGAAACACACTAGTTCCTAGGACGAAGTCAGATGCTCAGCTACATCAGAAGAAAGAGGGGGAAAGGAAAACCAAAGAAAAATGGGTCAAGGAAAGGGGAAGGAAGAAAAAGGATAAAAGACATAAATCAATTTCTTTATTTTACAGAAAAGAACTTTCAGATTTAACTGTATAAGGCTAATTAAGCAAAAATATATTGACAAGTAAAATGTCTAAATCTCAATGCCAAAATGGTACATCATTCCACTAATGCTTCAACACCATTTCAGTAACCAAGTCTAAGTTTTAGTAGATACCAGAGTGTCTTACCTCAGAGTTTTCTTGACTGAGGACTAAAGACCCTCCACAGACAAAGATGCTAGAAATAATATCTGACTTTTGCTAAAGTGATTTTAACTCATTTGAAACTACTGCTTTGCAAAATGGTGCTCTTTGCTTTGGATATTTGGGTAATGAGTTCAGTGACTTTGTTTGAAGGAAAGGTCTAGTTGCTCCACAAAAGAGGAATTATAATTCCAACATAAGAGTGAGATAATGCAGAGTTTGCGAAGTACTAGGAAAGGGGAAAGAAGCATTTTAAGTCAAGACAATGGATTCCACATGAATCCACATTTGGATAACACATCAATAACTTGATTTTTTTCCTCCAACCTGATCTCAGATAAGAGGTTTTAAAGAGATTTACAAGGTCTTACAACTCTTAGAAATGTGCTTATTTTAAGAAAGCCTGTAATATACTAAGAAATTCACTCAAAAAATTTTGCAGGGAAATAAAACCTTTTCAGAACACAATTAACATTTTATGCTGCTGGTTTTGGTATTGAACAAATCTCAGTTTATTTTATTCAGGCACTGAATGTTAGAATGTTAATATTTGATGGTTCTTGACATTCACATATTGCTTTATTATCAATATCCCATGTTTGTGCATGCCAAATATCAAAACAATGCCTTTTAAAGGAAAAAAGGCAAGTCTTACTTGTCTATCAAACAGAAGAATTTAAAAAGCAACTTTGAGTTGGTATGACAAAAAAAACCACTTAGGTGAGCTGCAAATCTCAAGTACTTCAACAAGAAGAAATTAATAGTAAGGGCAAAAGTTTTATACTGCTGCCATAATAAAAGCATTCTCCACAAGGAGAAACCTTAATTCCACTGATTGGCTTTGTGCCATTTTAATATTTGACCTGACTAATTAAAAAATCATATGCATCTGAGAACAGTTATGTCACCATCCTGCATGTGTCTATTTTAATGCAAGAAAAAAGTTCTGGCTCTTTTTGAATAGAAGAGCTGTTTTGATGTTGACACTGTAAAGACTGTCTATTGAATATTTAAATAAATAATGCCTACATAACATTAAAACTATTTTTTTTTTAATTTCTAGCTTTACAAAAGTATCACTCTCAGACAATCCTACTAAGATGCAAGCATTCTTATACTTACAGTTATTTCCATTATCTAAGTAAAATTCTTGGTGGATTAATATCACCTGATATAGCAGTGTCTTTTTAGTAGATGACTGTCTTTTCACCTCACTGGTAGTATTAAAACTCTACATGTGAATTAGCTAGCTACCTTCTACTGGTAGATGTGCAAATCTCACCAGTCATGCAAACATCTTCCATCAAGTTTAATGTTATCATTAAGTAGTATCCACTTTGATTAAAAACCATGAGTTTAACACTTCTTACAAAATTATCATAGGAGGGACTCCTAACTCCTGATTTATTCAGTAAATCTCCAGTCAGGTCTGCAAATCTATGGACAGCGTCAAAGGCATCCAAGAAAGATAAGAAAAAAGTAAACTTATTATCAGTAAGTCTGAATTCACTACTGGTACTTGCAATAGCAAAGCTCTGCAAATGGAAAAAGCGAAAACCTGTGGCAGACACATCAAACAAGTGGGAAATAAGCCCCATCTTTCTTCTAGTCAGACAGAAGTTTCTTTTGGGACAGGGGTTAAAAGGGATTTAGGAACATTAAAAAAATAAGAGATCTTCTTACCCAACGTATCAACAGGAGTTGCTTTGATTAAAACAGACTGTTATAGGCATAATCTGGAGATGTATTTAGCATTGCTACTTGACTACATTTCTGCCCTAGGGGAAGATAAAAATTCAAGATTTCAAGTATGCAGCAAATAGGAAAAACCTCAATTGTCCATATCACACAAGCATATACATAACTTTCTGCCTGCACTTACTTAAAGACAAGTCCTTTGATAAAGCTGAACAGAAGCATGTGCTTAAATACTTTGAATGATAATGATTTAAGTTGAGAGATACCGTTATTTACAGCATAATAATAATAATGGTAGAATACACAAAATGAGTGATGCACAATGCAATTGCTCACCACCCGCCGACCAATACGCAAGCAGCAATCGCTACTTCCTGGACCACGCACCCTATTTATATACTGAGCATGACATCATGTGGTATGGAATACCCCGTTGGCCAGTTGGGTTAGCTGTCCTGGCTATGCTCCCTCCCAGCTTCTTGTGCACCTGGTAGAGCATGGGAAGCTGAAAAGTCCTTGACTAGTATAAGCACTACTTAGCAACAACTAAAAACATCAGTGTGTTATCAACATTATTCTCACACTAAATCCAAAACACAGCACTATACCAACTACTAGGAAGAAAATTAACTCTATCCCAGCTGAAACCAGGACACTATATTACACATGCTGAAATATTCCAAGTGTATTTGCCAATAAAAGGGATATTCCTCATCCAAGTTACGCACTGACTGCAACAGGATTATTTGCATTAAGAGGAATGAAGAATTGCCTGTAGAGGCCTGATACTGTACATTCACAAATGTTGCCTGTTACATACTTTCCATTGTCATTAACTATTGGAGAATATTACTGGAAGCTGAAGAATCTGTATCCACTGGAAGTCACACAGCTGAATCTGTCCCTCATTTCATATAACTGTATTCCACTTGAATAATACCTTTTTAGATCAGCATCCCATACCCAAATGAACTAGCAGAGTCCTGAGCTTTTGCAGTGCTCCACCTAAGCAAACATTGTTCTGACAAATAACTAATTTCAAGTTGAGGACCTATTTCCTTCCTATTTGTGTAATGTACCATGCAAGCAGTGTCTCAAACCACTTTTGGAAAGAAAAACTAGAGCAGAGGATGTGGTATAAATTCCTGAAACCCATGGTGCAAAGATACCGTCTGAGGCCAAATTCTGACCTCATTTTTGTGCGTGCAGCAATCAAAGTTAATAAATGGGATGGCAGAAGTTAGTCTCATGTTGAATACATTGCAGTACCCATCCACAAAGCCAGAATATTCTAAGGAAAAGAATGAGAGAGAAAGGAAATTGAGATACAAGCATGCACAAGCCAAAATTTCRTAATTTCACTGCCAGACAAACCTCAGACTGCAGAAATGGTTAGGGGGTTGAGCTTTGGTCCATTTTTTTAAGCAAGAAAATCCCCTTCTATTCCACTTCCTGGGCCACTGTGTGTTTTTTAAATCCCAAATAGATTTCCCAATTTATATTGATTTATACCAGACAGCATAGAGCTTCCTTAAGCCACAAGTTTTTCTTGTATACTTAGACAAATTGCAAAGCACAGAAATTTTGCTTGTCATTTAACTATGTGTTCTATGAACAACAGAACTACCAGAGCTTTTTAAAGGACTCATGTCCTTTGTTCTTAACTTTTCTATTAAAGTAATTCCAGCCCCTCCTACACACCATGTCCTCTGAGAGCCAGACCAGGACAGAGACAGCACATGCTGGCTCCAGTATGCTGAGCCAACACATACTGAATTTTCAGCCTATTGCTTTCAAACATGCTGTATAAAGGCTGAATTCTCCCCAACTTTCCTTCAGTGGGGGCATTTGTTTGAGTCATCCTCATCTATTCATCAGCAATTTTCCCAATACTCCCAGATTATTTGCTCTGCAACTCCTACACTTCATTTGAAGGGGCCAATAGGGACATTGGAAAGGACTGACATGATTAAACAAAACGAGCTTCCACAGAAAAACAGCACAAGAGAAAAAAGTGTTTTAAACAGTAGCAGTAGTTCTTAATTCTTTATACATCCTATTTTTTTCAGCAATGAAAAAAACAGAAATGAGATCACATATCCTGTTATTTTAGTAGCTTCCCCACACAGCTGACAGAAAAAGAACATAGATTTATTTTTCATGCTGAAAAGCTTTTATTCTCACTTTCATACAACTCAGTAAATTGCCGAGAGAGTAATTTATTCTACCCTATGCTCTCCTGAATATCCATACACACACAAAAGATGGATGCTGGCAGGCAGAGCTGTCAGTAGGAATTTCAGCAGAAGTAAATTGTTTAGTACTTATAATGGAGCAAAATAGCTGTAATTTCATTTGAACTGTTGCCACTAATAAGCTAATAAAACTACGAGTCAAGACCTAGCCATTCATCACTGTGCAGCCGCTGGGAATTTCTCTGTGCACACTTCACCACAGAGACAGGTAACTCAGTCCTTTAAGTGTTAGTATACCTGAAAGAATGATGAGCCAGGCCTGGCACATTCTCTCAATAGTGAAAGACACAGCTGCATATCAACTGCAAAGGAGTTTCCTATCCATATTTAACAGGTGTTTTCACAGCTATTCCAATCCTCTGCCAAAATGCAAACTAGCAATYTGAATGCATATGCAGCTGAAAAATGTTTAAAAGGAAATTCAAATATAAAATATAATACACAGATATGCAAATATGTATATATGCACATTGCACATTAGTTGGGAGGGAAGCATGTTTTTCTGAAGATCTCTGACGTACCATGAAATACTACAGTTGCGACATATGAACAGATAGAAATTCATATATATTAGATACTTGGCTAAAGATATTATTGTCACATCACCAGACAATTGCTCTTCACCTAGAATTTTGGTGAAGTATCTATCAAAATGCTTTAATTTAAATGGTATGATTAAAACAAAGTACAACGTATTTTCTTGGTCTGAGAAAATACATACAACCAGAATTATATTATATTCTGTGCTGTTTGCATACGCTCTGAATGAAAGCACAGGATTAGCATATGAGCTATAAAGGCAATGAAACATAGCCAATTCCAGAAAAAGTGCTTTGATTGTAATAAAGATTACTTTTGCAGTGGTACCCTTTCTACTCAGAAACTGCAGATATAGTTGCCTCTGATAGATGAAACTAATTAACCACTCCGCAGGCAGCCACAAAGGTCTGCATGGGAGCCCAGGGAGACTGGAATGGTGAATAAGCCATTAGTTCTCTCCAGAGGAATTAAATTTGATATGCATGTCTTTCATCACTGCTAATCAACCATGCTACACATCCTTTCTGCCAAACTCCCTGAGATACACGGGTAGACTTCTGCAGAGTCATGAAAAAACACTATGCACTTTACCTCCCTGTCCAACTTATAGTAGGCAGCAAAAGTGAGCAGTGAACTGCACAGTGCAGGCATGTAGGACACGCTAGCAACTGAGTCGTTGGCTCATGACTGATTCGGTATATGAAAACGGTGAGGGCTGCTGTAGGGAAAGACCACCAGATGTGGTAAGAAGAAGAGAATGTAAAAAGAAAAGGTCCTTCCTTCTACAATGATAGAGAGCATAGCAAGCAAAAACTTGTAAAGAATAAGAAAATAGAAGAATGGAGCAATGAGGCATCACAGAGAACAGGACAAATGTGAAGGCTGACAAAGGCCCTCACAACGTAGTATTTCATGCCTACATTGGGTGATATTTGTAAGGATTGATTCACTCAAGTTTACTGAATCTGCTTACATATTGCAATAGCCACATGACAAAGATTAGAAGCAAACTTGGAACAATCACTCTACCATTAAAATTCATAGTATGCTGTGGAAGATTTCTTGTATCTTCTTGAAAGTAGGAATAGGTTGGTGCTTTCTATTTTAAGTGGGAACAACATGTTATGTATACCATTAATTCCTATAACCAAAAGAGAGCCCACTTCACTCTTCTGGTAATTGTGCGTATCTGAATTCTGGCTAAGATATGGACTAATTTTCATGCTCTCCCCTGTCGCGTTTGGGATGAAGATGAAAGCCTGTATACCACCTTATATATTAGCTTTAATTATCTGTTAACAGTTGCATCATGAACACACTGTATAAGGATTTCTGGGCAGAAGCACCAGTATCACCTTTGGTTACCATAAATAACTGTCACTAGAATGTTAATAATGTCTGTAAACCCTTCTGAACAAGCTAATCTCTCATCTGGAGAAACCAGAGGAGGGCATATAGGCAACAAGAGGATAAAAGCACAGATTTTTTCACACTACTGATAGTAGTTATTCACATTTCCCAAAAATAATTACTAAAATGGAAACTTTCATTTTCCTTACCACTTCATCAGATATCATTAATCATAACAGAGGTCTGCCTGTGTAAGCAAACCTTAGCAATCAAGGTCCAGGTAACTAGATTTTCAGAGCACAGGCATTATATTGTTTCTATAATTTTGTGGGCAATTCTTTTAAAATATCCACTTCATATGAGAAAAGCAGACCACTTGTGTTTTTTCTTACGCTTATACATTTAGCAGGTCTTACCTAGTATTTCCTTAGCACAGTACCTAATAGGGAACAGAAGTTACAAGATTTCATTAGCCCTTCTAATTAAAAGTTTTAGTGTCAGCATGGACCAGAACTGCTCAAAATTGGCTTAAGAAAATCTGCCTGCATGAACTGAAATAAACAGTTGTATGGAGGGAGCTAGAGATTTTTTTCTTAATAATTTTGCCTCATTAGCAGAGGCATTGTGAAAGTTTCCACTAAGATTTTAGCCTTAGGGCATGCTCACAGAGAAAAATCTAGAAAGCATTCTACAACTATACCCCAAAAACTCAAACCAGGAGAATGAGGATTTGCTTGGGGAGATTCCAAAGTGAACACCTGAATATTTCTAGCTGGCCCCAGGCACAGTAAGTTGCACTCCCAACAAATGCAGGTGCCTCACAAGACTTTTAGGAACTTCGACCCTAACTTTTTTCCTAAATGAATCTTCCTTCCATACAGAGCCCCATTAACTCCAGTGCAGCCCCACACCTTCCTGCAGGCAATGCCACACCACAGCCTGTGCAGAAGCAAGGGTGAAATAGGGTCCCACACTTGCAAACATTTACTTGATGACCTTATTAGCTAACTTTACTACTGCTCCTCCAGATAGTCAAGCTAAATATCTTTCTGGGTATGTGACAGGCAGATTTGGACCTTCATAGTTTGATTTCCAATACATACATGTGCCATGTTAAATGGCTCAATTAAATCTTTTCAGAAAATCAAACTACTGGTTTATGTGCCTAACTTCAGGAGCTAATTCAGGCATCCATTTATACCTTTTTTCAAACCTAGCCTGAAATTTCATCAGAAAGTGTTGCAAGTTCTTATACGCGACACATTCTGTGGCTCTTAAAAGTGGGTATTTGGAGTCTGTTATCCTGGTGGCTGTGTAAACAGATTAAACACTGAGACTTTCTAGGTGATGTATGCTACAGGAAAAACGTGCAATATAAGTGATAAATATACAGGACACAACATGCAATGTGCCCTTGTGGCAAAAAAGGCCAACAGCATCCTGGGCTGTGTTAGAAAAAGCTTCAGCGGCAGGTCAAGGGAGGTGGTGCTTCCCCTCTATTCAGATGTGGCATCACCAGTACTGCAGTGCTGTGTCCAGTTCTGCACTTTCCACTATATGGGACATGGACATACTGGAGCAAGTCCAATGAAAAGCTGTCAATGTGATTAAGAGACAGGAGCATCTGTTATACAAGGAGAGGTTGAAAGCTGGGACTGTTTAGCCTAGAGAAGAGAAAGCTCAGGGGGATGTTATCAATGTGTATAACATCTGATGAGGTCAGTAAAGACAACTCTTCTCAGTGGTGTCCAGTGACAGGACATGAAGCAATGGGCACAAGTTGAAATACAGGAAAGTGTTTAGCCACCAACAAAACACCTTTCTTTCTGTGAAGGTGATCGAACACTGGAACAGGATATTCAAAAGCCCAGCTAAACATGGTCTTGAGCAACCCGCTCTAGCTGACCCTATTTTGAGCAGGTGGGTTGGTCTAGACCATCTCCAGCCTCAGCCACTCCATGCTTCTAAACTGCTCACAGCTTTAAACTCCTGGGGGCACAGGCAGGAATTCCCAGAGGAATTCCAGTTCCAAAGATAGACTTTGGAACTGACCACTAGCTCTAGTGTAAAGGTATTAGAAATACTGCCTATATTAATCAGCTGCTAAACAAAAGAAAGCATTGCTGAAATGCACCTCTAATATCAGGCTCCCAAGACATGAAAGCGATTATCATCAGATGGCTGTTCTGATACAGATTTTTCAAACCACACTGCACAGCACCATCTTCTGGTGAGCAAAAAGTTGGATTTTTTTTTTTCTTTCAGGCTTTAAGAAAAAAGCTCTAACCATATCAAAGATAGTTTTCATACAAGAAATAGTAATGTTAAGTTTAAAAATAAGCAATTTAAAATAAACATCTATAAAACACAAAAGTCACAAAAAAAATTTTATTAACCCCTGTTATCCCTAGAAACACACAAAGTGAAAAAATATCCTTTAAAATGTCTTACCCTCTTCATCAAGAGGACCAGGCATCAACCTTGTTCTGAWTTCTGCAAGTAAAGAAAAATACATATTGCTCACATAATAAACAATGAAATATCAAAGTACAGAATCATAGAATCATTTAGGTTGGAAAAGACATCTAAGATCATCGAGTCCAACCGTTAACCTAGCACTGCCAAGCCCACCACTAAACCATGTCCCTAAGCACCACATCTACACGTCTTTTAAATACCTCCAGGGATGGTGACTCAGCCACTTCCCTGGGCAGCCTGTTCCAATGCTTGACAACCCTTTCGGTGAAGAAATTTTTCCTAATATCCAACCTAAACCTCCCCTGGTGCAACTTGAGGCCATTTCCTCTTGTCCTGTCGCTTGTTACTTGGGAGAAGAGACCAATGCCCACCTCGCTACAACCTCCTTTCAGGTAGTTGAAGAGCACGATAAGGTCTCCCCTCAGCTTCCTCTTCTCCAGGCTAAACAGTCCCAGTTCCCTCAGCCGCCCCTCATAAGACTTGTGCTCTACACCCTTCACCAGCTTCATTGCCCTTCTCTGGACACGCTCTGTTTCCTTGCTTTGCTTGCCATGTAAAATGCAGAGTTTCTCACAACAGTACACATGAAAGCTTTTCCTCCAGTGTAGTAGCACTAGTATAACCAAAGTAAAGTAAGCATATCTAAGCTTCTTTTTTTTAAAATACAACCAACACCTTTAGGAAATAACTGAATCCACATACCTCTTTGTTTTGAAATTAACTGCTCTATGTGGAGTGTAAGATACCCCAGTGCTGTAACCGTGCTACAGCAACATGCTCTGAGGTTTTACTGCACTGCAGGAGGCACTATCAAATTCAGAGGTCCCTACTGGCCTACCTTTCCTCAGGATTCATCAGCCCAGCACTATTTTCAAGCTGAGGCAGCACTGACAGCACACCAGCTGGGCACCGCCAGCCCAACTTTGTTTTAGCGAGGGCAGGGTGAGGCCGAGGGGCCGGCAGCTGCGCAGGCTCACCTGGAGCACCACACGGCCTGAGGGGAGAAGAGCCTGGTGGCACCCGGGAACAGGGCAGCACCTGAGCCCAGCTGGGGGAGCGCTAGCACCCAAAGCCGCGGTGAGAGAAGGCGCGAGGAGGCTTTGAGAAGCGCCCCGAGGGCCCAGCCCCGCCAGGGGTCGAGGGGCACCTCGAAGAACGGCRCTGCCAACCGCGCGACGGCCGCCTAACGGCTCCCCGCTTCCCGCCATGCTCATTTTAAAGGCTTCGGTGACGTCATCGCCGAAGCGGGCAGCCGTTAGACACGCGTTGCCCCGCCCCCGGCGCTCGGCCGCGGCTTCGCGGCGCGCACGTGCGACGCCCCCTGCCGGGTCTCTGGAGAGGGCCGCGGGCGGCGCCGGTAGGCGGAGGCTGGGGGGGCGGGACGGGGGCGGTGCGCAGGCGCGCTGCGTGGCCGGGCCGCGGGCGGGTGGCCGGGCAGGAGGCGGCCGCCGGGGCGCGGGGCCGGTGCTCCCATGAGCAGGCGCTGCCCGCCGGCCGCCGCCTCGCTGCTGCGGGGGCTCATCGGCCCCGCTGCCCTCTGCCTGGGCAGGAGCATGAGCCTCTGCGGGGCGCCGGCCGCCTGCGCCGCGGGGCCTGCGGGCGGCGGCAGCGGCAGCGGCGCGGGCTTCTCCTCAGTGCGGCTGAGCCCGCCGTGGCTGCGGCTGGCTGAGGTGCCGGGCGCGGAGCCTCACCGGGCCAACGAGCTGCTGCTGCTGCTGCCGCCGGCCCCGCGCGGCCCGGCACCGCCGCAGCATCACGTTGTCTACTTCCCGGGGGACGTGCAGGTACGGCGGGGCGGGCTGCGGGCGGCCGAGGGCGATAAGTAATGGCGGGTGGGAGCGGCCCGGGCGGCGGAGGGGGCCGGGAGGGCGGGAGCGGGGAAGCGGCGCTGGAGGGAGCCGCTGACCGCACAGGCTCTCCGGGGGTGAGGGCTGGGGAGGGGGTGGCGGCCGCAGCTCCCGCGGCGGGAACGGCAGTGCCGGGCTGCGGGGATCCCGCTGCGGCGAGTCAGAGCTCTCCCCTGGGGGAAGCATCTCCTGCGCGCTCTCTGCCCGTTACCGTCGGGTAGACGCAGCGGGAACGGGCCGTTCTTGAAACCTGAAATGGAGCAGCGATGGAGGGGGAGTCTTCTTCTGTAGTACTGCCTGAGATGGACGTTTCTGGCGGTGACGGCGATGTCTGAAATCGCATCACAGAGTCTCAGTGGAGAGAAGACGATGAAATCCTAAGATGGCAAGTTTTCCTCGGCAGGCATAGCACCGCGTCTCTGTGCGGGTGTACAGACACCCCAGACTCCGTCCTGCGGGTATTTCACAGGTGCTGACGCTTTCTCAGCGTGTCCTGAAGAAGGCACGCGTTGTCTCCGAGTTGACAAGAAATTGAAAAGAGAGAGTCTGAATGCTGTCCCTGAGCATGTGGTCGACCTCTGTAACATTACATGCTCTGGTACTCTGGGTAGTCAGCTAATCTCAGAAGTCATTATTTCTCAAAAGCAGGGGAAGTATCTTTTTGTTCTGGGAAAAGGCTCTCCTTTGCTGTAAGGTAAAGGTGCAGAACTTTGTGGATTTTCATTTTAAGGATTGGAATGGCCTAAGAAAACCTTTTGGATGACCATTCCTGGGTATGGCTTTATTATTCCTCAATAAAATAAACTACTTGGTATTCTCTGCCATTATGAATTCAGAGGTGAGGATCATTCATGACTTGGGGGTTAATTTTTTTCCATCTATGCCCCATACGGATGTGAACAAGGGGAATAAAGACTCCCTACAGCTGAATGAGAGAGAAATTCTTTTTCTGTATAAAAAATAGAAAACTTATTACAAAGTTTTAAGTTCATTGTTTGTGTGTAATGAGATAATCAGTATTTCTGCAGGTGGAGATAATACAGTAAAATTATGTATTCTGTGTCATACTAAGTTTAGTAATACTTCAATCTTCTCTTGGAGTGAAGTCAACAAAAATTATGAATACTTCCATGTGCTTATTTTTATTGTATTAATTTTGGGGGTGTTAAAAATGTGTGGTAAAAATATTAAAGTAGAATAAGTGAATCTAAATATGCCAGTTTCTTGAATGTGTTTCTTGTTCTGGAAGCCTAGCAAGCGAGCGCCTCTTTAATGCATGTTTCTCTGTTAGTTATGGTCCTTTCTTATGAATATAAGTACACTAGACAGAGCTGAAGTATTTTCACAATGTAGTAATGCGTCTTTTCTATTTTTTTTTAATTTTTCAGAACTATCATGACATCATGTCTTGCCACCCAGAAAACTTTCAGTGGGAGCACTGGAGTTTTGAAAATGTTGCTACCATACTTGCTCGCCGGTTCCCTAATAGCTTTATTTGGGTTGTAAAGTGTTCTCGAATGCACCTGCACAAATTCAGTTGTTATGACAACTTTGTGGCGAGCAACATGTTTGGAGCACCAGAGCACAGCACTGACTTTGGAGCTTTCAGGCATCTCCATGCATTGCTAGTTAATGCATTCAGACTCTCTCAGAATATTCTGCTGTCCCAGAAAAGTGTGCATGGTGTCAGCAAGGATGCAAAAATAGCTGCTTGTAAATCACAGCCGCAGTCTGTTCCTACAACAAATGGCTGCTCATCCACAGAAAGAGAGAGAGATTGTGAATGCTCTAATAATTCTGCTATGAACTTCATTATACCGTCTGCTGTAGGTGCAGTGTCATTTACTTTGATTGGCTTCAGTAAAGGTTGTGTGGTTTTGAACCAGCTGCTTTATGAGCTGAAGGAAGCTAAAAAAGACAAGAATACAGATGCCTTCTTAAAAAACATAAAAGCAATTTACTGGTTGGATGGTGGTCACTCAGGAGGAAGCAATACTTGGGTTACTTACCCTGAAGTGCTGAAAGAACTTGCACAGACAGGAATTGAAGTTCATGCTCATGTTACACCATACCAAGTGTTTGACACAATGAGGTCATGGATTGGGAGAGAGCATGAGAAATTTGTACAGATACTTGAAGAATTTGGTGTGGAAATAAATGATCAACTACATTTTGCTGATGATGTTCCCTCCTTAGATAACCATTTCAGAGTTCATGAAGTATTTTGAGACTGTGTGTATCTGAATAGTATATTCATTGTAAAAGCACTTTTGACACTGTAAATGTTGTCATCTAGATTTACAACTTTGAGCAGACGCTTTCTGAAGAGAATACTAAATCAGTCCTGCGTTGCTGATAGATACTATATATAAATTTCAGTAGCTTAAAAAGGAGGATTGGGACCCCATACCTACAACAGATGTTGTCATTTGATTCCTGGAAAAAAGTGTTATTAAGAACTATCCTATACATGGTTTTTTGTTAAATATGAACATTTCTTCTCAACCTGTTGGCAAAATTTTTAGTCCTGGATGTCTAACATCATATACTGCCTTTAATGGGAGTTTAAAGTACTCAAGACTTTCAAATGTCTGGATACTTGAATTTAGTAGCTTCCAGGGCTAAAAACTTTGGTCTTTGTCAGTGACAGACGTAACGTTATTTTTTTGGCTTAAGGAAAATGATGATTGCTAGAACAATCTTAGTTATATATTTTGGTGAAAATTGTTTTAATTAGTTAATTAAATCTTCCAGTTTTGTAACATTTCTCCCGACTGAAACAAAGTCACAAATATTTACCTTTGGAATAATAGTGCCAATCCATTTTTCTTCCTTATGTGCACCTTGCCTTTTCTGTCACTATAAAGTTTCATTAATTCATTGTGTAGTATCTGCTAGTGAATAGCCATTTCACCTGGGGCTTGAAAATTTTGACATAGCTATGTTAAGTGGCCAAGAATGTTGATGAGAGTGTAGCTTATTGCTGTTTCAACATACCTTGCTATTGCTTTGACTAACTTCTATAAGGACCAGCTGTAATATCTGTATTTTCAAGTCAAGAGGTGTCTTTATGCCTGCCTTGGACTGGTGAGGTTTTTCTTGATAATTGCTGCATTGATGTTGATCTAAATCGAGCCATAAGTACATAATGTATTACAAGTTGCATAAAAATTTTTAGACTATGTTGACTGTAGCTGTTTCAAAATGCTGCAGTTTTTAGAACTATTATCTCCTTTAAATGTATTGCAGTAGTTGCTTCGCGAGCCACCCAAAAATCTGTTTTCGTAGCCTAATTTTTCTTACAGAAAAAAAACCTCTCTCATTAAATACAAAGCTGGACAAATCAGATACAAAAGATGTAATCTAATTCAGGCCCYAAACCTGAATGTTCTTCAGAAAGAATTACTGATAGATGGACAAATGAGGGTATTAGTGGAACTTTTCTACTGTTGTAAGTAACTTTTTCCATTTATCTACAAATAAATCTTAGAGTCACTCTTAAAGACAACTGCAGCTATTAACAATGAACCAGTAGCCTAAAATGGTTTTGGATTTCCTGGAAGTATAGGAATACAAAAGCAAGTTAACGAAACATTGTGAAGATTACACAAACAAATGTGTAATCTTTTTTTTTCAGTTCTGAAAAAAGGCATTTTATTCAACTTTGTTCCTATGTTTGATGGCTTAGCAACATCTTCCCCCTGCTTCTTGCTTCCTGTGACTCTTACACTGTGAAAGGAAAGTCCTGGGTCATCTTTCTTCTATTGGCATCATTAAAATTTACAAGGTTCACTGGAGATAGCATTTTCACAACTCTTGCAGAGGTTGTGCACATGTTAGTGATCACTGAAGAATGAGAAAAGTGTGTTGAACTCTTAAGAAAATTTTCTTAATACTCAAAATATTAAGGGTAATAGGATTATGTGTGCACCTTACAATGTGAACGTGAACTCTATCGCTAATAATAATGAGACTAATGTACCTAGTTGATCAAAAGGGGAAATAATCTATTTTAATTGATGGAGAAAAGTGCAACATGCAAACTAATTCTAACATTTTATAAAAGAATCTGAAATCCAGTTCCATCAGCTTTTTTTTTAAAACTCTTTCTCGGAGACTTTGTTCAACCCTATTTATTGATTGCCTTCTTAATGGGCTTATAACAACTTCTTTGTGTGTTCCAAGGAAGGCTATTTCCCTTTTTTGGTTCTTTTGATAACACTTGCACCATATGCGAGGACTTTTTCCTGTAAAGGAAATATAAGTCACCTAACAAAGTGGTTTTAATAGAAAGCCTACAAATTGCTTGGAATATCTTTGATTATCCACTTACAAAATAAAATTTAAAACACCCCACTGATCTTGCTCCCTCTCATTTCAGTTTCAGACTGACCAGGCTAACCTGAGTATGCTAAAACTTGCCCTATCCAATAACAGTGCAGATCACAGACCAATTTCTAAACAATTCTGTGCCAGCCAAAACAGCAGGAGTAGGTTGTTGCAAGCTTTTGGAAACAGTTAGTAAAATATTGACATTGTCTTCAGAAGTTTCTGGATGGCTGTCCTATGAAAATAATATTAACCTGTTTGATGGAGGCTGCTTACAATAACTGCTAAATAAAATAGGCTCAAGTGTTGCTGTATTAATTTGAAGAATAAGCACTTTGTTGTAAAACTAATCTTGTTTTGAGACTTCATGTTGTGGAGGGAAAACTGGTTGTTTTTCATTCTCTAAACAGTTGTAGTACCCTGTTGGAATGTGCCTCTGTCATTCACTACAATGCATGCTAAAAATAAATTTTGCAAACAATGTAGAAAATAAACTATTTCTAATGGGTGAAACCACTTCGATGTGAATGTAAAACCATTAAACAAGGAATGTGCAGTTAAATTTTGTGGATTAAGCTTTATCAGGTGTTTGTGGAGACCTAGTTTAAAAAAATCAGATTTATTTAATAGCTTTTCTTCAAGGCAGGCTTTGTATTTGCGTAGTCAGCATCTGTAATTCTAAAACAGCTTACTGGCATCTCGCATACATGGGAAAGCTGGCATGAAGTACCCAAGGGTGTTAGGATGAAATGGGTCATAGTTTGTATATGCCTGTTTTTCGACGTTAACTGTAAAGGCAGTTTTTAATAAGCTTAGATGTAAATGCCTGAAGTTAAGTGATTCTCATGCTTACTTACAGTGGTTTGGTTCAAGACATTTCTGGTTTTGAATGGAGTGAGCAACATTACACAGTCCTTAGTACAACCTAGTATGTAATAGCTGGTATTCTTTACATTACATGCTTGTTTCTTGTACAATAGACAAGACATTCTTCAGATTTTGAGAAATGCTAAAATGCTTTAAGCTGTGCCTGTTAAATTCCTTTAAAACAGGGCTTGATTCTGTGAAATTGTTCAGATTCTATATGACTTAAATGATTTTATTTTGTGTGCATCTTAAATACTCGAAACTTTGGTAACCTTCTTCCTATCTAGGACTAATTTAATCACATCTCTGTAAATGCTACTGCATAAATCAGTATCAGCCTCTAATTTTGAAAGGTGATTAAGGGTCCAAGTTTTAACATGTTGCTGAAAGGAGCAGTCTTTTCTGTCTTCCCATTGATAACATCCTGCTGCCTCCCTTATGGTAGCACAAGAACTTTATGATGAGCTGTTCTGCCTTACTAAATTAACATTATTGCTGATAGAGATAACTAACAGGAGTGCTATGTATTTAAATAGTCATAGAAATTATTTTAAATAAGACTGCAAAGTCAGTTCAGGAGTTAGGATGTTACAACTGTGGATATTCACAGATAAAAGTGATTGTGCATGATCATGCACTCAGGTTTTCCCAACAGGTTCTTTTTGAGCTATGTGCAGAAAGAAAATGTCACCTGTTTTTTCCTCCCTCTTRTGGTGCTTTTTACAATGCTGTCTTTCCTAAGCTAACAGTTACTTCACCATCTCTGCAGATAAACAATATTTGTTTTCTGAAAGTTGAAGTACTGAGGTTAAAGTATACCCATCCCTTTACCTTGAATGCTTATTTTAAATTACATGGGGTCTTACTAGTTAATATAAGAGAGAAGGTAAAGAACAGTAATAATTTTGGAATGTGTGTGCTCTGTTGTGAGCCACATTTTTAGGTACATCGCTGCCTAGCAGAATCCACAAACATGAATTGTGTGTCTGGCATCCCTGTGCAATACAAAAGCAAAGGCGGATGTCTCAGACTGCAATCCACAAGAGACAGCCTCTTCAAATCGCCTTTGGAGTTACTTCTTCAAAATCTTTTTAATCTTTTATTGAAATCTCATTTCATTTTTTTTAAGGATGGTAGATAAAAGAAAAAAAAAGTTTACTTCTGATGCTCATAACCTGATGAAAATTTAGACACATTTAAATATTGCTGATGGAGACCCTAAGACCAAGGCTAGCTTTCTGCTGGTCTTACTGATCTCTTAACTCTGTTCAAATGCAAGATGACTGTTTTTAATTTGAATAAAATAACATGAAGTCATTAAGCATGTAGTTCAAGATCGTAGAACACCTATGTGGCAGAGGCAGGCACTGCTTCTCCCAATGCCAGACATACTGTTCCTGACTAAATTCATTCTATCAGTATTAACAGCATAATTCACTCCTCCCGCTGATAAAAAACACTTGCACAGGATTAGCTGTTCCGTGTCACTGTGGAAACCATGGAAAACTGATGCAGGCATTCATTTTGCATATAGTGTAGTGTGGGTTATAAAATAGCGATGGCTTTTCGTCGTTTCCTGTCATTAGGGCTTCATTACATGTTGCCAAGTGACCCAAGAAGTGCTGAATTCTACTTAAGCAAATGACCAGAAAAGCATCTGGTAGAACAAAAGGGAAAGATACGTTCTTACCTGTTTTTTCTTCATGTGTATAAACATCTAATGTCCTTGAAAAGGAGCAGAATGCCATTACTTCAAGGTTCAGAATAAATTTTCCTTCTTTTAGTAAGCTTTCAGAGAGCACTTTGTCACGATTGTTAGTTTCCTTTGTTAAACTTGGCACTTCAGAGCTGAGTTGTTTCTAAAGAAAGCACTGCTGCAAGACACAGAAAACAGTCAAGAGACATACCAATGCTGAAGTGCAAAACAAAGCTGTTCACATCTCCCATACCAGAGTTTACCCTCTGAGCAATACTCCTAAGCCTGGGTGTCAGATAAAGCTATTGCATCCCTTACAGGCTGTCTGCATAGCTCTTCTTTCTCATTGCCCATCATGAGAAATACATTGATTTTGTGTGATGGAAATTTTAAGCAATTCATGTACTGCTTGACAGCTGAAGTATAAATGTTTTTACAGCAAAAATTGTCCGTTACTGCGATCTGTGTTATTATTGCAAGCAATAGCTTCTGAGCATTTTTGTACGAACATAGCATCGCACGTGGAGCTGCGTGTTTTACATGGCTGAGCAGTTCTTTTAATGTTTTCAATCTGCTCTTAAAAATATTGACTAGGAACAGATCTGAACAATTGGACAGGAAGTAATCTGCTCTTGTTGCTCTCRGGAATCGCCACTTAAAAGAGATCATTGCTCTCGGGAATTACCACGTACAGAGCTCAGAATCTATCCCCACTCCTAGAGCCTGACCCAAACCAAAATAGGAAATCTTAACATGCAACTTTACTGCAAACTTATATAACTGTCCAAAAAAAATTTTAAAATTTCGTCTGTCCTTCTAGTAACACCAGAATCTTTGGTTATTGAGTGATACTAACTTACAGAGAATCCCTTGTGAAAGTTACTGTCTTAGAACGTGTATCTTCAACACCTATGTTGTCTGCATGGAAACATCTAAATGTCTCAGGTTTGGGAAGATACATTTTGACCAGAGGAAAAAAAGAGTCAAGTCTGTACAGGAATTTTTTTGAAGCTGTGAAGTAATGCATATTGGGATCACACTTTATGTAATATAACCTCTACTGTGGTAAAATSGTCCTCATCTTAGTCAAGTTAGTAGTCCTGTTGTGGGTCTAACAGTGTGAATGAGGCAAATAGTTTCATCCTGCATATTTAAAAAGGATTTCAAATACATTTCTGATCCTCCATGATCAAGTCAAACCCTTTCACATTAGGCGTTTAACTTGACACTTGTATTAAGAACCTAGACCCTGTGTAGCTCCTGGAGAGAAACACGTTCTTAAGTTAGGTACATCAAATCTTCAGCACTTACATGATAGGCAGATTTTTAGTGACCTCTATAATAGTTTGACAAGAGAATATTTTGACATCAATTTTTTAATTTGATTCTTTCCACAGCAACCGCATTAAGAAAAGTGTATAAAACATTTATCTTCTGAAATTATTTGTTGTCCTTTATATTTCATATGACCAAGAATAAATAATTCTTTCCAGGTGTTGATTTGCAATGAACTTACATTTTAAAAGCCTCAGTCACACAATTTTTAGAGTAATTCAAAGTTTGGGGTAGGCCAAGTTTAAACTGCTGATTTCAGATACTGTCTATATTTAAGTATCTTAACTCATCTTTCAGTCCTGGGCAATCTGCATCACCTAACTCCTCTGTTGAATACACTGTTTGAAGTGGCTGTTTTGAATGCTTAAGATGGTCAGTGTTTATTTTTCTAATACCTGTTACCACAACTTCATCTGTTTTATTGTGGCATGATCCCATTTTGCTTTAGGTCTCTGAAGGACAAACTTCCACAAAATGTCAGTGGCTCTAATTCTTTGTGTTATTTCAGTAATGGATTTTTAAGTGTGGCTACATGTATTCTCTCACTATGTTAGCTGGAAGTTATTCCTTTAATGCTTTCACCATTCATTCATCACTTCACTGCTTGTTTCACACTATGTAGCACAGTGGTTAGAAAGCACCAACTAATTTTTTTTTTTTTTTTAAAACACAGTAACTTCAAGATTTTTATCACTAGTCACATTATGCTCAAATTAAGAAAATACATTTTTAAACTGCTTGGTTTCTTCTTTTATAGCATTTTGGAACAACTGTTTTATAGAGGTTATTAAATAAGAAATTGAAGAAACCGGTTCAAAGTGAAAAAAGGATGGCACTGACAGAACAATTGCTGTGCTGGTCTTCCCACTGATCTACGTAGAATAGTTTTTGTTGATCTTTCTCGAATACATACTTACATCACATCTGGTGGGGTTTACTGACAGTCTTAGAGAAGTGAAAACCAAAGGGGTCATGGGGAGGGAAAAAAACCCCCCACACTATCATTGCAGAGATTTCTCACAGAACACTGGAAGAGAAGCATGAGCAGGGCTGGGTTATCCACCAGCTGATCAGGGTGAGAGAACCTCATTTTCTGACATACAATTCATTTCAAAGTTGGTAGTGTGAAGAGGAAATAGCTGCACTTGCTATAGCACTTGGCTCACGTTTAATTCAGTATGACCCTCTTTTCCCAGCCAGATACGCACTTTCCAATCAAAACTTCACGCTAGCCTAAACAAGTGAATTATTGTATCTTTCCTGCTGGGCTACCTCAGCACTAATAACTACAACTGAGGGATGTAAGGGTTTCATTTGGCCTAARGTTTAGATTAATAGTTTAACAGCCTCCCTTACAAAATAAGAAGGGGGATTGAAAAATACTCAAAATGGCATTCTGAATACTTGTGGCTTGACAGATCTTATTTATGCTTTTTACGTACATACTATGAAAGAAGTAGTATTGAAAATCTTAATATCACCATTAGGTGGCACAGCAGTGAATGCATTTGACCCACAGGATTTTCCTCCTTCTGCTTTCTCCTCTCCCCAAGAGCCCCAAATGACTCCCAGCTTCCCTCTGGAGCACAGCAGGCACTTCTCACAAGCTGAGACATAAGCAGATCCCTCATACACTGATTGCTGCTCCATGAAGCTTTCCTTATTTATACTTGAGTGTTGAGGGGGCCTGAAAACACCAAGCTAGCACCTCTCTTTTGGGAATGGAGAATCAAGAAATGGCAGAATGAGGGATCAGCACAGTACTTCTCTGTACTAGCACATTGAGAAACTGCCGGTGGTTAGAATTAAAAGAGAGAGCTGTGCAGGCACAATGCTGGAACACAGCTTTGTCTAGCCCTGCAGGCTCTCTGAGCCTCTCCATTTAGTCCTAACACACAAAGAATATGCTCTGTACACCTCTGCAATTCAGATGGGGCCCTCGACATTACAGTCCAACAAAGCCAAGAGGCTTCCCCAGCCCAACAGACACAGAGATTCTGTCTCAGCAGTATGCACAAGCAATCCTTGTTCATTTTCGAACAAAAATTTTGGGAGACCTATTTGTGATCCCAAATTTAAATTCTACCCTCAGAACGTACAATGATGTCCATCAGAATCGCTTGGCTGGTTCCATTCATGCCTATTCATTAAGATGGCCGGGTGCCCATTCACATGGTAGCAGACTATTTTCACTGTGTTGAACTGCCAAGAAGAACAGGTTTAGAAGAATAATTATTCTGCACAGTGCTGCAATCTCCTGCTCTTCTGGAGGAAGTTTTTTCCAGCACTTTATTAACACTACAGATCTATTTAGTCTAAGAGCTTTTGAGAAGTTACAGTTCTCAAAAAACACTGCTAGAAGTAACAGACTGACCTAAGTCAGATAAATGCTGCATTCCCCAAACAGCACAAGTAATAACATCAGAGGGATTTCAAAGGGACAATGACAACCTATCTTTTCTGTGAGATGCCCATCTTTATTTCACAAGGCTTTTGTAAGCACAGCGATCTGCTGAAAAGTAGCCATCTACAACACCTCTACAACAGGCTCCATCCCAAAAGGTGTGATGCAGCCCCCTCTCATATGGTAACATAATGCATCTCAAACACTGCTCCCAATAGATTCTACATCTACTCCAGAACTATGAACTTCATTTCAGATTCTAGGACTGTAGCTGGATGGATTTGTGGGCACATTAGTTGCAAGTGTTTCACAGCTGCAGAAACAGCAATGCTGCCCGACTGCACTGGGGCAGTGACAAAACAAGGTTTACTGCACAATACCTTATTCAGCTAGGAAAGGGGTAAATCATTTTCCTTGCGGTCAGGCTGCTGCACAATTCTAAGGTTAACCTTGCATGATTAGCTTTTGCTTTTTTTCCCCATGCCCACTCTCAGTTTCACCACAAGGGGGAGCAGAACCCCCCCCCACTTATTACCAGGCTATTACTCAAAAAGAAACCGTGACCGTTACAACCAYCACCAATGGCCTTCTTGGACCTCCTCAGAAACCACTATGGCTTTCCTAAACTTTAGTAAACGAGGTGGCATTCAGGAGGACATGCAGTTACATCTAAGCATACATGCTGTCAGCCCAGCCCAGATACCAAAACTTTTGTTCAGAAAAATTTCAGTAGAACACTCCAAAAAGGTAGAGTTATAAGTGCAGGCACTGCAAATGTATGCCTCGTTGTAGAAGAGAGACCATCTCCAGATCAAGCATACTGTGCACTCACTGCACATGAAGAAAAACAAGAAAAAAAATCTACAAGATAAACATTCATCTATAACAAAGTTTATCAACATAGTTTTTATTAGTCTTACAGAAAGTATATGTATGTACACATGGACAGTTTCCATATTAACATACGATTTTCTACTTTCATAGGAGCTTGCTGAATTAAAATGTGTTATTTTATCCATAATCATTCCTATAGGCTTTTTCTTGGATGCGTAACACCATTCTCCGAGCATAAAAATCCCTGTATTCCTCAGGTAGTTCTTCAAGTGTTTTCAAGGCCCTGTCCAAGATCTGTATAGCTCTAGAGGCTGCCGTGGGATCTTTATTTCCGTAAGTGTCACTCTTATCATAGGACTCAGCAGGAAGGTGCTTCCAAAAGACATTCAGTGCCACTCCAAATTCCTCAGAAATTACATTGTGGAACCACAAAGCTGTAGAAAGAAGAATGTCTAAAATGAAAATTACTATCTGAAACTTCCACGTGACTCATAACAAGTGTCAGAATCGCCTAAAATAAATCTAGTTGAGGAAAAGCCTCAACTACTGTATTTTTTGTTTATTTATAAATATTCATCCCTGAATATATCGCATTGTACCAAATTTAAGAAGTTCTTCAAGACATTTACATCGATCCATAACTTCWCACAAAAGTAACAATTGCTGAAGTATAAAGAGATACTCAAATGTAAGCAAACAATAAGCACGTGTAGGATGAAAATACGACATCTTCCCTGTTCACCACACTCATCTCTACTCTGAATGCAGATATCTGTTTTCATAGATTTAGTCCCTAACCTTGCACAGATTGTCCAAGCATTAATGTAAACCACCAGCGTCAGCCAGGTCACCCATGCAAGTTGCTTATCTTTTCATAGTAAAGTCATGAGGCTTTTCAATTGAATCAACATGGCTGTGGTAAGGAAGCAAAGACATTTTTGCCTCATTGAGTACATTTTAAAAATAAGTTTAATATGGTATATTTACCCTATTTCAATTTTAAGCCAAAAGACTGAATGCTGTGCTTATTGCAGCTTAGGTGCTTGTATGTGCTGAAGACATAGAAAAGCTTATTCTGAGAAATGAACAAGAAGTTTCTTTCAGGTTAGGAAGAGGGGCTGCTTCTACCTTCTCCATAATAACCACACACATTTCTCAAAGAACATCTTGTTTTTTCAGCGATACGCATTCCAGAATGCTGACAAAGCTAGCACCATTCTCTGGACTCAAAAATCCCTATACTCCCCAGTCATTCTTAAGAGTGCCAAGTGCATCTTAAGTTTGGACCAGCACACCTACTGGCAAAGACAAACTAGTATCTGTACTACATAGAACAAAACAGAAATTATGTATGCTGACATTAGCAACAGTGTGACATACCTTTCACTAACTTTAACCAAAAGTTTCTTTAGAAAGAAACACAAATGGTAAGTTCAAAATTAAGTAAGAGTCCAAGGCTAAGAATCTATTTTAAAACTTCCTAAAAACCTACTGCCTTCTTGTTTACTGGCCTGTTTATATTGCCCAGATAATATCAAGAGCAACAGAACAAGTATCTGCCACAAGCTCATGATGAGTTAAAATAAAAAATTAATAACAAGTAGGAGTAGTTCAATAGGAGTAATTCAAATGCCTGATCACCAGAATTGTCATCTCAGCCCAGGAAGCAGCTTTATATTTTCAGCTTGTGCAGAAAAAAATGATTAGTACTTGTCTTTCCATTCCCGAAAGGTGTTTATAGATTTCTAGAAGGTCCAATAAYTCTACCATCCATAATTCTCATCAAATCATGTGCCTCACAGTTCTTAAGTGCCCGGGCTACAGAAGAACAGAAATGGTACTTCACTCAAATTCTGTCATTAGAAAACTCAGGTCACTGAAGTGATTTCAGATTTCACAAGTTGATTTTATAGTGCTAATCTATTAAGACACAAATTCAGAAGCATACAGTGTAATTTTGAGGGAAGGTAAGATTTGTAGGTAGGTATAATACTACCTTTTATTATGGTAATTAGTACAGTTGGAAGAAGTAGACAAGTTTTGCCAATGCCTTTAGATGCTCCTAATAACACAGAAATGCTTTAGTAACCTCTTACCATCCCTAGAAATGAGAAATTGCAAACAAAACTGTTTAAAAACACAACATGGTCAGGAACTATTTGTTACTTACCTGGAATAAATAACACATCGCCTGCTTCCAGAAAACATTGATAGCGCTTGGCTTTCACAAAAAGGGGATATTTCTCTAAGTCTGGGTTATCCACATCCAGCACCTCTGACTTAGTACCTAGGAAAGTTTTCAGAAGTAATGAATAAACATTCCTACTCTTCCAACAGTAACAAAGCATTATCACATTGCTGGAAATAGCAGTTCTTGAATCAGATTTAATACTGGTTTATTGTTCTGTAACTCTTCTAAAAACCAGACAAACCTGATGGCACTCCTCATTTACTGAGGAGACGTTCTCCTGTTGTCTATATTTCTCCTGTGACTGCAACCTTATTAACACTAAAAGACACTTTCCCTGACATTTAAAACACCATTTTGAAAACAGACAGAACACTGTACTCCTCCACAATTAGGTGCTGAAAACAGAACCAGGCAAAGCTGCTGTGCTCCTTTGCAAATTTCCTAACCTGCCCCACTAAAATGCTTAGGTTTGACTAAACCAAACAGGATCAGAGTTAAGGGACCAAATGACTTCTTTTACATCAAGCTAGCTGTTAGTAATTTTTTTCTACAGTGCAATGCTTGTGAGCTGCAAAGGCAACTACGATCACCAAACTCTGAACTAAATATGTATGACATGCATACCTGATAAATACAAATACGGTGCATCTCGAGGACTATACAAAACAACTCGTTTTTTCCCTGTTACTTGGATTAAGAAATTATCCATTACCTGGAATAAGCATGGTAAGAGAGAGGTCAGCCAAGAGTTAAGAATGAATACATAGCCTGCAACTAATGTAAAATATCATCAGCTTAAAAGGAATTATTAAAACCTTCATATGTTAAGAATTAGCTAAAAGAGCTTCCACATATAGTTGATGTAAAAAACTCCAGAATGTGAGTTACTTTATCCCCTTAGCTGCACATTCTTGACAAATAACAACTTTGTGTTTTTCCTTAAATAGGAATCAAGTTCTTCCATCTTAAAACACAAAGACATACCATACTTTAGACATATAAACCAGCAAAATATAACACAAAATATATTTGGGATTCCTTTTCTTTTTCAGTGTTACTCCTACCTCATTTTGCTGACTTTCTATTGRTAAAGGATTTTTTCCTAATTATAATGCAAAAAACTATTTTTCTTATAAATAAATTTATTCAGAATTATACTGCACAATGTTAGAAGACAATCTTATTTGGAATCTACCGCATTGCAGCAACAGACCACCACAATCATTGTACAATTACCAACAATCTGGCCATTAGAATAAAAAAATGAAGGTAATCTTCAAGACGAAAATGTTGAAAGTTACTGTGTTTCAGATTTTTAACTGAAACACAAAACAGTAAAAAAAAAAACGGGGGGGCGGAAATCAAACATCATTTAATCTTACAAGTATGGAATTAGACATAAGAACAGTAAGATACTATGCCCACACAATACATCTATTTAAAATTCACTGTACCACTGAATGTGATTCATTTCACTATTTCAAAATATGTGAAGTTTGTCATTAACTGATCTTTGTCAGAGATTTGCACCTTAATATCTCAACTCCATAATGCCATCTGCAACATTTTATGCTAAACACATGTATTACCTACATCATAATGTGTCCATAACTGTAATCCAGCTGAGCTGATGCGGAAGACGCTGGAGAAAAACTGTTCCTTCTCAAAATACTCTGGAATCTGAACATCTTCTGCCAAAACAGGAAACTGCTTTCTGATATCTGCAATATCCTGAAACAAAAAGGACATAACTCTTAGAGAACCATATGTGCACATTAAAATAGGGGAGCACTTCACTATCATTTCCCATCATATGAAACACGGGGCTAGAACGTCAGCATTGGTGACTAGCTGAAAATAGCAATGCTTTTTGGTGGTCACCCTTTCAGCGTTGACTTGGTCAACAATATTAATAAGAACAGCCAGAGAGCTGCTTTGAACCATGGCTGCTAGAAATCACACTGAAGAAGCAAGAGATCATCAGAAATCCTTTCATATTATTTTACAACAAAAGCTAAACAATGGGAGGTGAGGAATGTACTCTTCAGTGATCAGCTAAACTCTCGTATAACAGCAACTATTTTAGACACTTAGGTTTAAATATTCTGACCTAAATCCAGTCAGATTCACAGGCCAAGTGACCATAAACAAGTTGTATGCCTGTACTACAGAGCCAGTGGATGACAACAGGCTTTTTAAAATATTCCTGAACTGCRACTTTACAATATTAGAACTGTAATCTCAAGTAACTCACCTTCCTAGCATCTTCACCCACTGATCGCAAATAGTACTTTTCATCCTGAAGAGAACAAAAAAAGAGAATTGTTTTGGGTTTTTAATAAGAATTACAAACACACTTAAACAAAGAGCCTGTATTTTCTCATTAATCTAATGCAGGGCTTCATTAAAATACGGTACAAATAAATGGCATTTACAAATTCAGCTACTTTGTTATACTGCCTTTACTCTACTGCTCCCTGCTGTTCATCTCAAGAAATGGGAAAAATATATTAACTGAGTGTAGAAGAGTAAAATGGGGGAGACTTGTCAACTGCTTCAGCATTGCTGTAACTGAATGGATTCAAAGCAAATGCAGATTATACTTTAAGTTCTTCAGAACACTGATGCAGGAAGCTATTTCAATTGGCTTCAAAACTTACAGCATCCTATGTAGCACAAAAAGTGAAAAGCATGTCTGCATTCAAAACTGTTTGCTTCCTAATCACAGTTATCTGAAAAATCCCTAGTTTGAACACTGATACAGAAAGATAGCCACACATTTGCTACTCACAACTTATGTTACAATAAATCTGTATTTGTATTTTGATAGCAGATGTAATCAAACTCTAAAATATCTTCATGACATTTTCTTGCAAAACATGTAAATGATACAGTTATTATTCTAAAGCAAGGTTTGATTTCTAAATTTTATGCTGAAATTTTTGCTCATGTAAGCAGTTTTTGTTAACAGAGACAGGATGACTGAAGTTAACCACACTGTACAGATACAGAACAACTTCCGAGAAAAATTACTTCTCCCCGCATTTTTTCCCTTGGCTCCAAGCCACACAAAACAGTTAAATCTAATATCAAATGCTTTACTGGAGTAAGACTTTAAATTACAATTCACCATTTTCCCCTCCATATACTGGCAAAATTAATGACAGAAGAAACTGTGACACTAAGAAAATTACCTCAGAAATAAAGTACTCCTTGTGTTTGTCTTCAGCTGCTCTTCGTACAAATACATCAAAAGGCAGCRTTCTGAAATATAAATATTTAAATTTATACAATGAATCAATGTAAAAGCACACGGTCTAAATGCCAGGTTTAAAATTATAAGCTCTCTTACCATATCTAGTATAACTGAAGATGCAATATGCTGCATTTTTTTTTTTTTTAACATGGTGACTAATCAGTGTTTGCAGTGGGTGTTTGAAGAGTTCAACCGAGATAGAAATCCTACATTTACAAACCTCTCTGCTTTAGTAAATTGTTCCAATGTATATCCAAGCAGAATCATGTAATTGCTGAGGCTGGAAGGCACCTCTGGAGAACTTCCAGTCCAACCCCCTTGCCAAGAGCAGGGTCAACTACAGCAGATTGCCCAGGACAGCATGCAGTTGGGTTTTGTGTATCTCCAAGGACGGAGACTCCATAACCTCTCTGGGCAACCTGTTCCATTGTTTGACCACCTTCACTGTAAAAAAGGGAGGCTTTTTAAAAATAGTTTAACAGAATTTCCTGTATTTCAACTTGTGCCCATTGCCTCTTGTCCTGTCACCATGAACCACTGAGAAGAATCCGGCTCTATCTTCTTCACTCCATCAGCTATTTATACACTTCGGTAAGATCCCCTCTTGAGCTTAAGAGGTCTGAATGGTTTGAGTCACAGTGCAAGAAATTTCTTCACAGTCAAATTAGACTCAAACTGTAGCCAATGTCTGACAATACTTTCTTAGACTATTTCTCTAATAGTCTAAAGTGTGTCATTTTTAGGCTTGTTTACTGTACATTTTTATAAATTTGCAGAAAAGCTCAGCATCAAGAAAACTACTGCAGGTGACATACATATGTTTATATCTATGCATTTTCTGCTACGAATTTGTGCATGAACACAGATACCTATCTTCATTTGTAGATCTACAAAATTTTTCAGTTATCTGATTATTTTTTTAAAATATGTGCTACCTCAGCTGAGCAAAACACAGGAATCTTGGTATTTTCAAGTGTTTCTTTACAGTTTTCCTTGAATTTATTAAACACAACTTCAGAAGATTCAAAAAGAATCACTGGGCATTAGAGCCTGTCCCTCTGAAGTCAATAAAAGTGTTACATATTTATTTAAATAATGGGAGCTTTTCATAAGCATTACAGATTTTGGCATCAGTTGCTGAACGGCAAACCAAGCACAAGTAGTACTTGTATTTACTTATATATTACTAATACTTAGTATTATTACCAAGTAGTAATAGGACATGTATTCATTGTTATGAATATTATGTTATGAATTCAATGTTATGTTCATTCAACTCACCATCTCACATTAAGTGTCACTGGATAATGAATATATTGCATGTAAACATCAAATTTCAGAGCAACCACCAAGTACCCAGAGTTAAGAAAAAACTATGCTCAAGCAAAATTTTTCGTGATCCTGTTATCCCTTCTACCAGAATGTGACCTGCATCTGACAGTATTTAGACCACTTCTCCGAACATTTTAGGCTTGTYTGTAATAATCAAATGCAACAACCACTGAAGTCAATGGAAAAACAAACAAACAAAAACCAACCCTCTGACTTCAGTTGAACTGTTATATCATGCCCATTTACATTTTCTGCTGAAGAAAGTGAGAGCACAGCTCCACGACAGCTTAAACTGATGCATGCTGGTGCTGCCACAGCTCTGCCCTTGCCATCTACCCTAAACATCCCATCTCCTCCCTTACGCTAGCACTGGCACTCATCTGACCTCATCGTGAACCTGCTAGCAAAGCTAAAACAGCAGAAAAACATTCAGATTTCTGCAGCACATCACAACGTGGCTGAATGAGTTCCAGAACCAACACAAAGACAGGGTAGGAGCACGCAACTTACAACAGGACTGCAGTACTACTCACGTGCATCAGTTTAAAATCATGGAACTGCATGTTAAGTCCTCAGTGTTTCTATTCTTTTAGTTCTACTTATTCTCCCTTCATATTAGAATGAGGGGCTTGCTGTGGAAAGGGTCAAAGCTTCCTGAATTTCACGTGAAGCAGGTGAAAGTCCTAATACCTGCTATCATGAAGCACCATCAGAGCACCTCCATATGGCTGTCTACAAACCTGCTAAAACTAGCACGCCAGTTCAACTGTATGTGAACTCACAGTAAGAGGTATTATAAAAAGAAACAAAATAGAGCAGGGAAAAGGAAATATGGAGATAAGGCGAAGTCATTCAAGTATGACCTAATTTCAAAGATTCAAAAGTTCATTATGCAGTGAGCAGAATATAGCATGATTATAAGGTGTTTTTTCCCCGGAACAACAGGCTCCACTCCTAGAGACTTGTAGCTTGTTTACACTTACAGCATACGCTTCTGCCTTCTTAAAAGTTTAACAGACTGAACACACCTTGTTCTCACTTAGGGAAAACAAATGACAACTAAAATAAAGGCATTTACCCTTGAAGAACACCACAATGACCAAGATTAGATGAACTCTGATGAAATGTTTTGGCAGCTACATGAGAGGAACTTCAGAGGAGATCAAGAGTTTATGTGACCCACATCGAGATTAAAGAGCTAGTGAAACGTGTGGTATCCAGTAGTTTGAACATTCTGAGAACTGCACTTGCTAACTTTGAACGGAGCTTGGTTTTAATTAGTAACATCTCTCTAGAGTGGGATAGCATGCCTGCCACATGCCAGCATCCAAAGAGGTTCAGACACATGGTGAGTGAGAACCTAGCACTATTCAGTAACATTGAAAATGCACCATATAATTAGAAAAAAAAAGCATATCATCTAGTATCAAGGGTTTTCTGGTTTGKTTTTTTTTTTTATTAACGCCAGCAAACGCCAGGCTCAAATTTCCTACAAGAGTGCTCTGTCAAAATACCTTTATAACACTTCTTCATGCCATCACTTTTAAGGCCCTGTGTGGCCCCTCCTTTCACCCTGTAAGTATTTATTCAGATGTTGAGATATTTGTGGAATGAAAAGAAGAGGGAGAAATCAAGGATAGCACTTTGGTACGTAATTTAAAGTTTTCACAAAGTATCTTCATATTCTCACCCTCAGCTTCAAACAGGTGCACTGTATGTCTGAAAGTTACAAGCACATGCCTTTAAAATACAAGAGGCCTTGGAATGAAGTACCTATACACAAAGTTCTTACTGAGGAAATCCATCTGTGGCACCGCAGAAACATGAATCTTTACTTCTTTACATCCTTCGGCTTGGCTCAAGTAATCTACTGTCCATTTGGTTGTGCAAGTGCCCAGTTCCATTCCTTTCAGCACTACTGGCTTTCTCTAAGGAACAAAAAAAATTCAATGGTGAAATGATTGTAGCATCCAGTGGAAAAAAATCAGCATTAGTTTTTCAAACAAAGTACATCCATAAAAGTCAGTTGAATACTGGGACCCACTACAGAAAGTCACAACTGATCTGTTCACAAGTGTATAAAGTGAATCAGAATGCTGAATGTTGAAACAAAATGCATTAAAACATGGGATGATTCTCTATTTACTATAGGCTCTTTCCTAGCAGGATAAGGACGAATACAGAGAGGCAAAGACAGTTTTAACATTCACTTTGTGCTGGGCCCATTGAGGAATCTAGCCAGGCTAAGGAATAGCTTTAGTCATTCTAGCCAGAGCTTAGCAGAAAACAGACAAATGACCACACAGTTAAGGTGTAGACTGTGAGCTGTGGTGGTGCCAGATGTCCTCATGAAAGAAGCTCTTTCCACCTATATTAAGGCTCTTTGATGCTGACAACTACGAACAGGTTTGATCCAGTGCACACAAAAAAATCAGGAGAAAGACACTTTTGCTTTGAATCGGGACTTTGGAGAAAAAAGGAAGCAGCGATGACAAAGCAACACAAACAGCCATCGCACTTTTTTTAACCACTGTCAAAGAAAATGAACTCTCAGGGAGATCAGCTGTCAGAGCTTTTCAGCAGCTCAGAAGAGATTTGCCTGTAGAAGCTCCTTGCTCCTAAACTCACATTCAGTTTAACGGATCGTGACACCTTTTATGAAGCACATAAAACCCAAACCCGCCGTTTGCCAGCACTAGCTCTGCCAGGTGAGGAGGTGTCACAGAAATCTTCTCTCTTCCCTCGTCTCCCCGCACAGTCCCAGCCCGCTCCAGCGGGGGCCCCGCTCACAACGCCCAGCCTGCGCCAAGCCAGGCCGGGCAGCTGCCCCGGGCCCACCGCGGCCGTTGAACCCCGCGCTCCCCCGCGCGGCTGCGGAGCGACTCCGGGCCGCTCGGGTGCGCCGAGGCGAGAGAAGCAGAGCCGTACCCGGGGGTAGACGTCTCGCAGGAACTGCTCCCGCGTGACCCCGGCCAGCCCCGCCACCGGCACCACCGGCTGCTCCCGCCGCTCCATGGCCGCTTCCGCGCCGGTGACCCGCGTCCGTTCCCCGCTGCTCCYCCCGGAAAGAAGAGCTCGCGCAGAAACGTTCCCCGCGTCCTCCCACTAGGCAAGGGCCGGGGAACGAGCGGATTCCTCCCTTCCCCGGGAGTGGGGTCCTGGGGAAAACTGCRCGCTTCCCTGAGCCCGCGCGACCCAGAACCGCCCGTCACCCCGACCTCCACCGCCTTCGGAGGCCGCCCCGCCTTGGGGGAACCGGCGGCGGCGGCTCTGTTTCCCGCGGAGCGGTCGCCGCGGCCGG
>JAYKAV010000167.1:177024-200885 GCA_035582835.1 Phoebastria nigripes | reverse complement strand
GGTGTTTTTTTTGTTTGGTTGGTTTTGTTTTTTTCCAGAATTATGACCAGAGTGCCTGTCACATTGCAGACTTTATAATTCCAGTTTTAGATGCCTTTTATAAATCTGAGCCTCAGTTTCCCAGTGTGATAAGTTTTCTTGAGAACTACTCGGAACATGTTCTTGAGTATTACCGTGCGTGTTGCTTTGTCACAGCGCAGGAGCAATGACTTCCCTCTCTTCACTGAGTGCAGTCCAAAGCCCAGGTTTGCATGAAACCAGACCTGTTCTACCCTAGCGTGGTCTTGGAGCAGTAAAATAGCCTCTATGGTGTTTCGTGGGGGACAGCCTGGCTGCCCAGAGCAACTGTACGCTGCTTTCCTCAGAGCAGCAGCGCTCTCTGAGCCAGCCTTCTCCATGAATCAAATTGCCCAGTGTTTGTGCTTCAAATACTTCCCTGACCTATATACCAGACTAAAGCTTCCTGTTCTAATATTGATTTAAGACTTAAGTATCAGTGGCTTATTTTTCTACATTATAATTCTCTTTCCTATTTAACAGTCCTCGGGGATATGCAGAGGGCCAAAGTCAGTCCTTCCTGGCAGTCAAAATGGGGGGCGAGGGGGGAAGGCATGTGCAGGACGTTGATGAAAAGAGGCAGAGCTTGAATTACAGTGCAACACATAGAGTATTTTGGTTCAGCAATCAAATTGTGTACTGTACTACTTGCCAAAATAGAAGAAACACAGCTCTCGTTCTCCTGCAAGCTCTCTCCTGTATTTGTTAGCTTACCTGAAAGCTTCGTCTTATTTATAAGCTCTGACCCAGACTTCTCATTAACTGTTCCTGAAACACTAGAAAAGGAAAGTAGAAGGTACTTCCTGCTTCATGTAGCTCTCTGCTTAACAGCTGTGCCCCTTAGAGAAAAGAGAAAATAGCCAGTGGTGATAAAAGCTCGCCATGCTCACCCTCGTGAGTAAAGAGAACTGCTGCAGCATGTGCCGCTTCTCCCCGGGAGCCTCGTGTGGCAGCAGTCAGCACAATGCTCCTAAGTGCTCCACACTGCAAACAATTTAATTGTGGGCAAAGAAAGGTTTACTCCTCTCCTTTCCCCCCCTTGGCTACCTCTTCCCTCTGTTACTTTTTTGCTGTTTTTAATTTAAAAAAAAAAAAAATGTCCTAGACCGGGCTCCCAAAGGAAGACAGACTGCTCAGAAGTCCTTGGGCTCTTTGCTCAGATATCAGCCCGGTCCAGCAGTCATGAGCTTTGTGGAAGTGTGAGAAATCATTTATATTCCGTCTCTGCACGTGATCAGCCCTGCAATACTGGGTTGCAGGATTGTGCCTTCTTTCAGCAGCAGTTCTGCCTTGTGGAGCCTAGCCTCTGCAGTTGAACCAGTGCTTGGGCAGCCYGCTGTCCCCAAATGAATCTTGTTAAGTCAGACTATCATCTGCATAGTTGCTGGCGTTGTGGTATTACATACTAATCTTCCCTCTTAGTTTTTTGTCGTTGTTGTTCCGTTCCAATATTGCTGACCACAAGCAGTCAAAAATGATGGTAGTCGCTTAATATTTGTAAAACAAACTAAACTCTGAGATCTGACTGCTTTTGGTTTGTTTTATTCTGGCTTTCTGAGCTTGTACGCTCATTAAAGGCATATTTTTTTTGAAGCTTTTCTCTGTGACGTTGAAGACTAGGAGTGTGTATCTTCCAGTGCCACTGAGACTGTCCCCAGTCCACATGCTTGTAGGAGATGGGGGTTTAGGATCCATGTGAGCCGTGGTAGCAATCACAGGAGCCGATACAGTGCTGACTCATGCTTGGAGGTGGAGATGATACACAAGCATGAGCTAGTCGACCAGCCTTGCCCCTGAAAACAAAAAAGGGGCCTTAGATCTTTTCATCTGTGTGTTGGCATTTGAGATTCTCTTTTCCTTCTCGTAAGTGGCACGTACCTTACTTTAAGGAGGTGATGCATTCTTGTCCCAACTGTAATTTGTAAGTCAAAGCCATCTAAATGCAATTCAGCTGGCTGCTGTCTCCTGAGGCTTAAACTTTTCCACCTTTTCTGGTTAAGGGAGATTTTAAAGTACTATAAGGAGTTTACCCCGTGTGCTTTCTTCAGTCCTATTTAGGAAGGGAAAGCATTTCTAATCCTCCCAACCCAGGAGAATTTGAATGCACTGGGAACACTGACAGTCTCTCAGTATTCCCCTTCAATATATATTTTATATATATATAACTATTAACAAAACTCCYCACTACTTACTAAAACTACATCTTCCATAAGGCCAGAATTCATAATAGTCCCTTGGGTATAAGCAAGATCAGCACCCGACCATTACTTTTTCTGGTAGGAAGCTCAGAGTGCAGGAAGATGTTCTTGTATTTTGAGGAACATTTTGTTCCTCAAAATGCTTGATGTATGTGCAAATGAAAAAAAGGATGCCTTTGTATTTAAATTACCCAGTTTGTATTCCCCTATCTAGAATATTACAGACAACTTTTGTAATCATTAGAGAATTTACTTCTCACTAGACAAAAAAGTAGGCTACGCAATTAAACTGGATCACTTTTTTCAAAGAACAGAAAATCCTCTTGACCAGTTTAGTTCCTGCCCTAGAATAAAATCTGTATGGTTCACCTCTACTCGTGTGTGTATATACACTTACACACATCTGTGGAAGGTTGGAGGAATTAACAAGGATTCTGAAGTAATACAGGGGATTTTTAAGAATAAACTCCTAACCCTCAGCCTGCCTGTTACCTGGAATTTGTTACTGCTTCTAGAGATTTGACTGAAAGAGGCAGGCCCCAAACTGAAAAATGGTTTATTTGGGATAGCTTAAGGTAACTGGGATCAAATTGTTAAGAATGTTATTATTGGTTAACGTGACTGTTAGAAGATCTGGAGGGGGGTTATCTTGATGACCGTAAGGCTGTGCTGCTGGCTGCCTGAGTAAGTAAACATCCCTATGTGGAGGTCCATGTGTCACTGTTTTAGTTACAATTGAACTTCCAGTTGGTAAATCTGTTTGGTGTCTCTCTTCGAAAGCCATCTTACTCTCTTATCTTTATTCCTCTAAAAAAAAAATAAAACCTCCTTTTTTTTCTACAAGACAGCCACAGTTTTTTCTGGACACTGATTTTAGTATTATCCATTTAAGATGCTTATGGGAAGGATATTGCAGAGAAACAGTGGATGGAAGTGTTGGTTTGAAGCTATCAGTCGGTTGCAGTCCTAGGTTTTGAGATGCAAAGTTTCAAGCTATGCCAGACCCAGACTCTCTTCTGACTTCTTCCAGCCGGGTGCCCAGCTTGCCTAGTTTGTAATAGAGGGGGTCAGAACAGACCTGGTGTATGTATCTCTCCTCCCTGAAGCAATTGTATTTCACACGGTGAGGCAGCAGAGGCAAGGAATGGAGCAACAGTGTTTCAGGCAAACTGGCTTTGCTTAGGGAACCTTTCCTGGAAAAAGAAATGAAGCACAGGATGTAATGAGCATAGCTCATTGACAAGGGAACTGCTTCAAAATGCTGCAAGGAACAAGGCAGCACCAGTTGAGGCCGACATTTTTGCATGATCGTCCCAGATTACTCCCTGTAATTAGACTGCATTGGCTCAGGCTGAAGAAGAAAGAGAATCTTGAAAGACAGTTTTGGAAAGTTTTTATTGTTTCTGTATGGAAAGCATATGTTTTTCCTTAGCATCGCATTTACATTCTGTGAGTCTGCATGCAGTAACTTGAATTGACTGTTTATGAAGAATATGAAATGCTCCCTGGTGGTAGCATTTATCCACTCCCTGTTTTCTTCCAGGGAAATGAATTGCCGTTCTAGTAAACATTGTCCCTGGAGCTGGAAGTATCAGGGAAAAGGAGTTTGTGGGTGGGCTCTTTGATACTCCCTGAATCGGCAAAATACCTTTGTGCCACATGTCTAAAAGATTCTGCTTGCGTTCTTGCTCAGAAGGGAAAAGGGAAGTTTTACTGACGGACAAGGAAGAGCTCTCACAAGGGTGAGGAGAATATCACAATGTAAAATACCTTGAAAATGACAAGACCTGGCAGTGAGACACTGAGGTATTTGCCCTTCGTAATGTCACGATTAGTTGCACAAGATTATGATGTAAAGCTGAAGTCTATCYTTCTGCCAAGGTTTTTGCCTAAACTAATGCTTTTGATGTTCCCAGTACAAGCTATTGCTACGAATGCTGTACAAACAGTCACCCATCACTTGAAAGACCGAGGAGCACAACTGTCTCTAGTTATAGATGTGAACAACAATGCTAACATTATGAACTGTCCAATGCTAAGTTGTTTTGTTCACTTGCTTGCTTACTTGCATTACGAGCTCAGTGAAGTTAACTTCCTTAATAAAACATTTCTTTGAATCAGGCAGATGGCACCAACACTGTCCTTGACTTGAAATTCCGAAAACGTTGAACTCTGGCTGAATGGATGTGCACATGACTTTTTCATTATTTTGCATTAAAATTCAGGTGGCTTTAATTTAGACCAAAATAATCTTTGCTGTACCTTAGAGATAACTTTGGCCTTGTATATTTATGGAATTAGCCTGTAGTTAATTCATGCCGATGCTAGGAAAAAGTATGCAAGCACTGAAGTAGTTTAACCAAAAATAGGTAACATAGTTTGCTGTTTTGATAACCACCGTCTTTTTCCAACACAGTGAAGAATTGTCTCATGAACCTCTGATGTTTGATCACAATGTCAAAAGCCCTGTGGGTAAGTAAAGCAGATGACTTAACCTTTTTGTAGTATTTTCTCACTTACCAGCATACACTTATATAGAGGAAAAAATGTAACTCGGATAATATTTTAAAGTTTAACTCTTTGTATGCATATCTCTGCCGATCAGTATGTGAAAATTAAGAACCTGGTTTATGGTTAAAGGAAGGTAAGTTGTTTCATTATCCCCTTCCCACACCAGCCACTTTGAATTCCTTCATGTTGCTTCCATTACGCAAAGTTGTAGATACCCAGAAAACAGAAACTCATCATCTGCTTTATCAAGTGACCTGTCGCAGATGACAGGTAATTGTTAGTGATCTTGTTACCATGAACAAACAGTTTTGTACATGAACAATGTTGATAATATATTTCTAGAAAACATATTTAATTCAGAGAGGATTCATAAGCAAAAAACACACACCCCCCCCATCTGCTGCATGTTTTTTTTTGTTTTGTTCCAAGTGACTGACATAGCTGTAGACATTTACAAAAGTGTTTATAAATGGCTACAAACTAACACTTCTTTTCTTACAAAATTTGATAAGGATAATCTTACTTTGATCTTGGAAATCTTTGTAATCACTAAAGTTGATAGGGATTATTTCACCCTTCTGTGTGAATAGTATTAGAAACAGTTTCATAAAGCAATGCAACTGTTTAGAAAAGGAAATGCTGTGTAATCGTAGAAATCGTCAGCAAAATTTAAGTTGGCAGACAGCTCTCAATGCAGGTTGGAATGTGGCAAGGTCGCTATGTCCTTCCTGCCTATTATTTGCTGAAAGAATAATTCCTGGAATCCTTGATTATGGTCAGAAACGTGAACTTCTTATCTGAAAGTCATCACACTGACACATGTTGGCTTTAACATAATGTTTTGGGATTAGATCTTGACGACAAGTGAGAAAGACCTGAAAACTCATCTTAATAAAAAGGTTTCATGCACTTTCTTTTCCCTGATATTTAGTCAAATACATTTCAAAATGTCTCTTTAACTATAACTCATATTTCCCTCTAAAAATGCATTATAAATAAATTTTAAAAACTCAAACACTAGGCAGGAGAGTAGGCTTGAACAACGACCAAGTGTTTTTCCCTTTCTCTGGGTTTATGTGGAAGAAATATATCTATTGCTCTGGATCCATATACCTGACACAGCGTATAAATGTTTTCTCGGAATCCTCTTCAGAATTGCATGTTACACACCAGTCCTGCCATATTCTCAAAACCTCACAAGCAAACCTCACAAGCCTAGGAAATAAAACGTACTTCCACCACTCTCTGAATGTTGGTAAGGATTATGGTGGACTATACGTTTCCATCACAAGCCAGGGAGCAGTTCTAGAGGCAGGCTCTGAGAGGAGGCTCAACGTGTTGCCGGCAAGTTTGGAGCACATGGTGCCTCTTTAAAATCCTTCTCAGAGAAGAACAATACTTAAAATAGACTCCTTTTCTGTAACGCCATATGTAAGCTATTATCAATCAAAACTTTTCCAAACTCATTGTTCAGCATTCTATAAAGGGAACCTTCTCAAGCAGCAGGGAGCCCCCACCTCATGAAATGCAGAGGAAATGTGCTCAAAACAAGGAAGGAGTTCTCCATTTTAAAACCCAGAGAAGGGTTTAGAGGTACAAGCAAACAAGTTTCTTATGATTGTTTTTATGTATTTTATATCTCTATCAATGTATGTGCCTCTTTAATCTAAAAACATAAAATCATGCGATCTTATTCTGAAGAAGAGGGCTGTCTTGTTCTGGTTATTTTTATTGCTGTGTTTTACAAGAAGCTAGACAGTGGTTTATTATTAAAGGCATAGGTAACTTAATAACATCAAAATTTTCCTGTTTCTTTAAGCGCAAAGCAAGCTCTTCCTTTGCCTGTTCAATAGGAAAGCATACAATTTATGGAGCTCCGATTCCCTTGTCTTACGCTGCTTGTCTGCCCGGGGTAAGCAGCACAGAGAAGCTAGGCTGTCGGCTGGCAGCACCCCGTGGCCAGCACCGTTCAGTCTGAAGAGCAGTTTTGGCTTAGCAAGCAGTTCTGGCATGGGGCAGAGCTGGTAATGGCAGCTGCGTCATGAGGAGTTTGGGACCTTCAAAGAGATCTTCAAGCCTCTATAACTATTGCTGCTGCATTTTTTCTTCCTGGTTGTGGTAACGGTCTTTATTTCTATCTTGGAGGTTCGCTGCAGTGGAAGCAATTTTAAAGGCATCAGGTAGATTAGAACAGTCTCTCACACTGTATTGCATAACCATCACTTATCTCTTCTTGACAAAACTTGCAGTGCAAACACAATACTACCCTCCTCAGGGAAATGGTAGCTGAGTTGCAGGTCTGGACTTCGGGGGAAAAAACCAAGTGTTTTGGACCAGCATTCCTTCTTTCTGCTTTCAATCCTGACTTTTTTTGGAGGTACGTAAATCCCTGATACATTAAATTAGTGTCCTTTAAAGCTGTGTTGCTACAAACATGTAGCACGTCCTTATGCCATCTGCTGTCCCAGAACTGGGCAGAGCTCGCACAAGGTAAGCCTTCTGCGGTTACCAGGAGCAGTCTGTTTGGCAAGACCATTTCCTGAAAGGCTGCTCCGATCACATCTTCGAGGTTTCTAGGACTCTGGGTAAATACTAGAATTTGGATGTATATTGCATTTAATTTTGTGGATAAATGACATTTTTTTGCTGGGGCTTTTAGGAACCTTCTCTCAACAGTGGGTTGCCTGGCATGTATTTATTCTTCAGTATGATCTCTGTCCATGTTGCATACTGTGAAAATCAATAAAGAACAACAGATAGGGTTTCTCTGCACCAAATAGTATGTGCTCAGATTCTACAGGGCTGGACCATGCTGGAAAATACAGTGTGGCTGTCTGCCACCTTCTTGGGACAGGAACATGTATAAATACTCCGTTCAGCTTCTAGCTGTGAGACCTGACGTTGGACCTTACACAGTACTTCATCACTGAATGAAGYTGATACTTGCTTAGCAAATTTTTCAGATGTGCTCAAACAGGGTAGGTACCTAAAATCCAATTTTTTTCACCTAACTTTAAGTACCAGACCTGGCTAGGTGCTCTTGGAAATCTCGGTAGATATCTAAACAGCTTTGTATGTCCAAGCCCCTGATCTTTGGATAGAGGCAGYAGGGACTTGTGCTTCTGTATTCAAGGATCCTGGGCTTAGTCTTGAAATGATGTCATCTGGGACTTCATTGTGTAGCTCCCGTGAAGTGGCTAATGGCTTGAGACCTTTTTTCTCTTTTTGTTAAAAGTTGATATATTGAGAATTGATATGCCAGTTTTCAGCACTTTGATATTGTGTTTGGTTGGTACACTGGGTGAAGGTGTTAGTTTCATTAGTTCAGTTTTGTAAATACTGCATTAGCTCTAAAATGCCACATGTAACTCTTCAGGATATATTTTCTATAACTGCTCAGCAAGCAATGCCTTTGAGACTGGTCTGATTTATGAAGTGATCTATGCATCTAAACTAGCTTAATTCTTTCCGTTCTTGATAGATGGTGGCTGAGATTAGTTATATGTGCCTAATGATCAACCAGGAAATATGCCTAATGCAAGAAGGGGGAGCGAGGCGTGAGAGGCTCTGTCTGAAATAGCGTACTAAAAAGCTTCTGGCTGAATTCTACCATCCTTCCAATGCAATGTCCCGTAATGCACTAAAAACTGCAGCTGGGAACAGCATTTTAAAACTAAATTCTGAGGTTTTCAGGTTCACGTCAATGATTGATTGATTTAATCATGACTGCATAATAGTGAACTGAGAACTGAACAAAGTTCCATACTCTGCTCGCAGAATTTGATCAGTTACAAAGAAAAAGTAAGTTCACTGTTGTGAAGAATCATGCTTTAAAGTCGCCACTCCACCCTTTAAACGAATAACATTTCATTACTTTTGGTAATGGCGAATAACCAAAATAACAAATTTGGTCAGTGGAGAGAATCCACTTCCAGAAAGCTAAAATGGGAAAATAATTTGAATCAAGGAAGTTCTTTAATACATCACTTTGGACAGCAGCCCAGTTAAAAAAATTGGATCAGATTCACAAATCAGCATGTTGTATTTTTTCCACAGAGCTGAATCCCTGCAAAGAAGAGCAGTGATGGCTTGGGGAGTACCTGTTTTCCCTCAAACCCTGCTAGTCTTTTGAAAACTCCAGGGCATGCTTTATTTTATTGCAGATTTTATTGAGTCCCTGCTGGATTTCTCCCTATAGGGAATTTTTCCTTTCTGATCTCTGTTACGAGCAGTTAAACAAAACAGGGGTTAGTTATGGGAGATCAGGACTGATGGTGGAGCACATTATGGAGGTGGGCTAGAAAGGGGAAAGTACAGGTGTTCTGGATACGGTTCTGAGCATCCTGTTTGTAGTGCCTGTACTCTAAACATCGGTGCCAGTTAGCCAGGCTGGCTGGCATGGCTGTGGCAGCTGCAGGAAGCCTGGCTGGCTCCAGTCATGCTGTAGAGCACTGGACAGTGCTGTGTGGGCATATCCCAGTGTCGGTGCCAAAACTTTGTGTAAGAGCAGCTATGGCACAACCTGTGCTAAGTGATTTGGCAAATGTGCTCCCAGAACTAATCATCTTGGTCCCAGAGACGTTCAGGTCACTGAGGGGATGGCTTAGAATATTGAGGTGGAGCTGGAAGATGTCATCTGAATAATCACATGTAGTCCCTGGCACTGCCTAAGGCTACATCTCCTAACCTGATAGGACTCTCTTATAAACTAGTTGTAGTTTTTTCAATAATACCAACAGGAGATTGTTCCAGATCTTTAGCAGGTGCCTAACTTGAGCATAAACRTTGCTTGGCTGATACTTCCCTGACGTTACCTTCTTTTCACTGCTTGCTGCACCTTGACAATAGTACAAGAGTGAGTCTGTCGTCTTGAGATATATTTGTGCACCTTCATGGAAGCACAGATGCTTGTGGGTCACGGTGTGAATAGGCTGGGTATAACTGGGACACTTGTTTGAGGGGCACCAAAGAGTAGTTCAAAAAATCAACTGTCTTTTTTTTTTTTTTTTTTTTTCTTTTCTTTTCTTCCCCGTCATCCACTCCTGCCGTCATTGGAGCTGCCAGACAAAAGTATGTGCTTAGTTGAATCTCGATAGACTGCACAGCACGTAAAAATAGGCAAAGACGGGTAGCTATGGTAAAGAAGTCATAGATTCAGACTAACTAGCCAGTTTCGGACAAAGATGATATCCTGACTTTGGAATGTCAATACGGGTGACTCCCCCCCGCAAAGGCGTAATTTTCTATACTGGACAAAGTGATAATATATCTTTCTGGAAGCTTTTTGGATGCTTATTGTTAGTCTGTATATTTTGGAGCCCAGAAATACACTTTTAAAAGCAGGAAATAACTTGCTGGTCGAGTTGTTTTTAACTGAAGCCTGTATTTTGCTGCAATACTCCCTATACCAGGCATAGCTGATAATGGTGATCAGTTTTTGCCATTTCAGTCTCTGTACCTTTTTCTCTTTCTCAGCCAAGGCATTTAGGATTCCTACCAAACCTGCAATTACAGGGAAGAGGAGTGAACAGAGTAAAAAGTATTTCTATAGAGGTGCTGGATTTATCGGAAGTCCTACAAAGATAAAACGGTTATAGATGATTTTTGGATGTGTTTATCAATGCTCACTAACATGTAAACCCTTTGGTTGTTTAGTTCGTTGAGCGTCTCTAGGTTTATGATTGACTCATCCCTGTATTCTGTCACATGGCCGCATGCCCAAAACTTTGTTGTTTTGCAGAATGAGTGGTTTGACAGTACTGCTCCAACATTGTGTGGGCTTGTCTGCCTGCATGTGCCTACAAGTATGTACAAAGCCAGCTGTTTGCAAACTTCTTTGTGTCACATGTCATGTTTTAGGGACAGTGTCCCATTGACATGCCACTTCCACTCATGGCCACCTCTCTTTCCAGGTGGATCGTAGCTCCTCCCAGTGGTGATCTCAGCTGGTATTTATGTGGAAGAATAAACTGGTATTTATGTAGACGAATAATTAAAACTGTTTGATGTGGCTTTGGCTGTCTTAGTACAGCAAGTAAGTTGTCCTACTTGAAGAAAATCCACTTTTTTTTTTTTTTTTTTTTTTTTACTCCTCCTCTCAAGAGGACCTTTTTCTACTTTATCTACTCCTGCTTATATCTGCAAAAATCACAAGTAGCACCATGGGAAGGAATGAAGTCATACGAGAATAAGCTAGGAAGAATGAGAGTAAGGTCTGTACTGTGATGTGTCCTCTTCTTGCCAAAGCAACCTGTATGGGCATTGATTTCTCCCTGCGCCTTTCACTCTGATCCTATGAAGTGCTTTTGCTGCACTGGTACTAAAAATTCTTTGAATGTGAATTTAGGTTGCGCAAGGCCCCTGCATATCAGAAGTATAAACTAAACCGGTGTGTGCCTAGTCCATCACAAACGCGAAGTAAAATGGCTTAGGTTAATCCACCATGAAGGCACTTGAGCAGAAGGTGATAGTACCYAATTTATGGGTTGTAATTCTTTTACCGTCATGGAAGCATACTTTTAGTTTGCACAGAAACCGTAAATACTTCAGTCCTCAAAATATAAACCATGGAAATGACAGGGCTTGAGCTATATAGCTGATGTTTGCTGTTTGTTATTGATCAGTTTTTTAATATGCAGAACAACGAGGAAGACATTAACTCAGATCACGTATCCTTGCTCATCTGTGCAGGTTCAACCTTCTTTATTGCTGTTTATTTTGCTCTTTTTTTCTTTCAGGCATTCTTTTTCCCAGCAGCGTTTCAGCAAACTGTGCCCAGATAGATTTACATCTCCTCTAAGGAGTGAGAAAAATGGCCAAAGCTGGACGTACATTCACACGCACTGTGGCATTCAATTTATAGTAAAATATGACCATTAATGAGATGAGAGAGCAGACAAAAGAAAAAGGATGCCTCCTCTTTTCCAATCCCTGATAAAAGCACGAAGGCAGTACAACCCATCCATCATGGTTGTCCTAGGACTTTATAGCCAGGCCTCCAGGCTGTAATTGCTGAAGATTTTGTGGCAAGAAGTCACAGCTATTTTTGCTCACATAATACTCAAGCCAGTCAGGATTTTTAACTAGCTTTCCCTCACCCCTACTTCTTCTACTGTAAAGCAGAGCAGGTCTGAGGCTGGTTTGAAGGTACGTTTGCTGCCCACCTATGGGCTGCATGGCTGGCTGTGGTGGACTGGAACATTTCTCCTCTGGACTTGATGGGAAATGCTTTGAGCTGAAGAGAGTAGGCTGTGTAAATCCAGATCTAAAAATATGTTGATAACTAACTTTTGACGAAGTAGAAACTGTAGAGAGGTCACCTGACTCTCCTGACAAGAGGTGTTACCAACGAGGAGTCAGCTTATGGTCCCTGTTGATGTGAAAATTAAAAATACCGATATAACTTGTAGCCTGCCAAATTAAAATTTTCCTTCCAAGTATACACATTTTTCTGTGTTTCAAAGGGGGCTGTTACTGGCTTTTTATATGCACTGAATATTTAGAGCAATTCTTCTGCTCATTAAAAAAAAAAAAAATATAAAGAGGCTGACAGCAATAGCCAAGAAGTGCATAATGGAGACCGCTTGTCCAAACACATTCCTCCTAACTTACACCACGTCCTTTTAGTCCCTTCCTGGAGCTTGTATGAATGGATGAAGCAGGTTAGAGGTCACCGGCACCCTAAGCTTTTTCCAAAAGACCTTAAACTGCAATTCTACCACCAGGACTATTCGTTGGAGTTGGCCATAGCGAGAGTGTGAATGCAGATCCAGCTTTGGACGTTGTTCTCGCTCCTTAGACGAGATTCAAAGTAAGAGTGAGAGATTCTTAACTTCAAAGCAAAACAGACAAAAAGGACTCCCTTGGGTAAGTCTAAATAATACCGACTCTGAAGTGATTGATTTGGGATTGCTAGTAAGGCTAATTCTTGTGACAAAAATCAACATCTGAGAAGAGGAGTCCTGTCCAGTGTGTGAGAGGGAATAAGCCCTTAGCTCAGGCTCCAGTCAGAAGTTTGGTCGTGAGTAGACAGGATCTGTGCTGGGATGAATCTCTGCCCAAAATGAGCTTTCCCTTGGGGAGTTATGATGAAGACAGTAGTGGCAGCTGTGTGGTCAGCAAACTCATTTCCACTTCCCATCTGTCTGAATGTATTTATTTCCATGGGCAGGCAGCTATGCCTGTACAATATAAACGAAATGTATCACCAGTAAGCACGTGGCAGGAGTAATTTTGTTTAGCATAAGGAGAGCAAAAAATAAGTTCCGCCCAAGTCCTTAGAAGTATGTTTTAGACTTCTTCCTCTTATCTCCATTCCCACCCTTCCCCAAATTCAGTCTAAGCAATTCCATGATGGTTTCCTTCATAAGTAGCCTTACTCCTTTTTGAATGCTTTCTCTTCATTCCTTTTCAGACATAACCCTCAGATTGTCACAGAACTGTATGTATTTATCATTGTGGCATTTGAAAGTATGTAAATGACTTGCAGATGCTCTACCGGACTGTAACCAAACTTGGCTGTGTCAGTTTTAACATACACATGACAAAACCACATTGGCTCTGAACAGGACTCAGCATAATAAGCTCTCTAGGTTCTCCTTCTACATAAACACTTTTATGTCCTTACTAATTAGAAACAGGAGCCTGTTTCTTTCAAAGTTCCTGTGATAGCAATCAGACCAAAGAATGAGGCACATGCAATATCAGAATGCTTTCATGATAATATTGCCAGGGATCTGAAGTTTATTTTTGGGGAAATATGGTGTGTGGGGGTGTGGGGGTGTGTGTATGTGTTATATATATGTGTGTGTGTATATATACACACATACATATACACGAAGTTAAACAAGCATAACCAGTAAAGCTTCCTGGAATATTTAATGTGGTACATTTACAGTTCATGCATTTCAGTATATATTTCACATGGCATATCGTTGACCTTAAACTTAAGTGAATATTTTCTTGCCCTTATGTCTTAATGTCTTTCAGCATGAACAGATCTTGAAGCTGCTTTATGAATTGGCAACAGCACTGTGGTTTACTGAAATAAAAATACGAGAACCATCTGTTATTAATTATATAAATCTCCACACAAAAAGTCCTTCAGGTTGTCCATATGTTAGGAGTATATATCAGTAACTTTTATCTTATAGCACTACTTCATAATATGGCAATATTTGAATATGAAGTACTTAAAATAGCTGTGGCCAATTTAACTCTGGACAAATGGGGAATAATTTCATTATTGATCATTTATTGACAGATAAACTGGCACAAGTAAGTGAGGACAGGGTTTGACTACAACAGTCCAATTACTTAAGAATTTCTTGACAAAAAGTACTCATCTGCTGTGCCAATCAACAAACAAATAATTTTCAAAGTTTCCATTGATTATAAATCACCACAAATGTAACTTTCTGTGCACTGATATCGCATGAGTTGCGGACTGGTAGGTGGTACAGAAGCCAGGAAAGAGGATGGAGAGAAGGCAGATGGTGATGAAGAAAGCCCTCTCTTGCATGAAAGGGTGTGTTTACAAGTTGCAGTGCCGATGGGGGTAATGAACAAGCAGAGACTTCATCTCCGCAGTAGACCCATCTCTGGGGGCTGTAATGTTACTGGAGAATCCTGGGAAATTCAGAGAAATGTTGACAAAAATTCCCTAAGCTGATTGAAGAAGCAGCCAGAAAYGTTGATGAATTGCGCACTAGTTGATGTGGACTGCTTCATGAAGATAAAGATGCGGCCTGGCTTAGTACATGTAGTCGAATCTGGTTCCCTTCAATAACTCATCAGCATCTGTTTCAGTCCTGATCGCTTTCCATCTCCAATTTACACCATTTTAAACTCCCCCAAAAGACCAGATTAATATTTTCTTGTTTAAGTTTCCCTTCCCACCAGAATCCCACTCCAGCAGAAACAAATCCTGCTGCTTTTGTCCTGCTTTGTGTGAATGGGGTAGTAACATTTATCCCAGGTGAACTTTTCCATTTAATTTTTTGAATGACTTTGTACCTGAAAGGATTGTGCGATTTTTCTCAAAGTCCTTAAAATTCAAGCTCTCTTGTTTTTCAGGAATATTGTTCCTTGTGCTTTGTAATAATTCACCTCTGTGCTTCTTCAGGAAGATGTAAAAACAGCTGTTTCAAGTAGTTGCTTCAGTACGCCCATGGGAGCTTCTTTCAGAATCTTGGGCTTACTGCACTCTGCCCACCGCTGATGTGAAAGGGATGATTCTGCCAGTTACCTRCCTTTCTCTTGACTATAATCATATACATGAAAAAGCTGTGTATAAAGACAGCCGGTTCTTACCATGCTGTCGTTATTTGCAGGTTGTCTGTCTTCCCCGTCTTTTCAGAGAGGAAGTATTTCAAGCGTATTCTGGAAACTAGGACTGAATTTTTCTCTCCCTTTTTCGACTGTGTAATTAAGAAATGCTAGCTATGTTATCGCAACTCAATTTAAGGTTTTCTTAGTCTGGATTGTGGCATGTGTGTAAAGTAAAGGCTTGAAAGTGAGCTAGTTGTGAAGATGCAGCCCTGGATCAGAAGATTCTGAGTTCGGTTTCTGCTCCTTCTCCTGAAATTTTATGTGATCTTGGATAAAATAGTTTCATTTTTATGCCCCTCCAGCCCATAAGGACTGACTGTTCTGCTTTTCATCCAATACTTCGTGTGTTTGTGTGCGCACGTGTGCTTAGTTCCAAGTAACAGAGCACTTAAACGTGAACACGGCTTTACTGGTACTGCAGTGCTCAGGTAACTATGTGTTTGTACAGCACCTAGCAGTTGAAAAGCAGAGCATCATTTGGGACATCTAAACACTATGATGATACAAACAATGATGCTACAGTTTACCATACAACAGAGGGAGCATGTACTCTGGCGGTGAAGTCTGTTTTAGATAATTATCTGCATAGCAGATTGGGAAGAATTTCAATTAGCTACAACACATAAATGAAAAAGCATGACGCTTTGACAAGGAAACATTAATTTAGGAGATTAATCTGCAGGATGGATGTTGATTGTAATTTCTGAAGGAAGCAAAAAGGTCAATACTTACTTATACTAGAGTTTGTACAGCGTTAAGATAATTAGGTTGAGGTATCTTTTTATTTTAAAAAAGTCTTTTAATAGCAAGATAATATTAGTTCTACAAAAACTGTCTTACACTGAGGCTAAAATATCATAGTGATGTCAGTTCAAAAACTCATGCTGGATAGAAATCATTTGGCAGGAAGCTTTATATATTGTACTGGTGTTGAGACATTGAACTATAACTGCTATAGAATTTTTAAATTTTTTTCATCTTTAAAAATATCAAGCTTTCTTTCCCAATCAGCTTCTAACTGTCGCTCCACTGTTATTTAAATAAACATCCATTCTGTGCAAACTACAAAAAGATTAAGCATTTCTTGGAAGTCTCTGGTTAAAGCAGAATAATGGCTGCATTTTTTTTCTTTGATTGATTCTCTTTGTCATCTGTCCCTGGCTCTAATGAAGAACTGGAGAGGGAGACTCATGTGTCTAATGCTAGTCAGCAAAGTAAAGCCTGTGTGTCACGAGGGATTTTTTTTTAATTCTACCTTCATAGGTGGAGCCAAAGAAATTGTATTGTGCAAATAGAACCTAGAATACCATGTATCCTTTTCTGTCTGCACTGTTTTTTCTAAATTAAAATATTCACTTTTTTGTTAGTGTCTGTCACTTGAGCAATGGAAAATGAACCTAGATTTTCTGATATTAAACAAAGTGGTGTTTACCACTTCCTTGGCATTTACAGTGGAAGTAGTATCATCATTGCCTCAGGGTTGAAGCTGGAATACGGTTAAGGCTCAGACACACATCTGAGTCACTCTGTACCAGCTTAGCCACAGCAAATGAAACTGGGCACAGACAGCAGGTAAAAAGCACAGGTCCAAAAATCAGTAAAAGCAGTCTTAAATGTTGTTTTTCTTTGTGCTTGTTGATCTGCGCATGACTCCTACCGCTCTTCAGCGTGTGCCCGGTTGTATCAGCTGCGGCAGTAACAGGGTTGCACTTAGCTACTTCCTCGGCACGGCTGCTTGCTGCGCTGGACTGTTGTTGTCCAGGGCAGGTGTTTCTCTGCAATGCTGATACTTGGTATGCCAGAATGAAAGTTCTACTACAGAGCGCCCTAATGCAGCATTGATAGGTTGCTTGCTCTTGACCTAGCGGTGCGCTTTGCTAGTGTTAGATGCTCATGACATACTGTCCCTCTATTGAACACTCTCACTGAAGAGAGAGCTCTCATGCGTGGGCTTCAGTCATGGTTTGATTGCTGCTTGCCATAAGGCTTTCAAGGATGCATTCACCTTTCTCTCCTTCACTTCTTTTTGTCTAGTCAGACTGAAAGTCCTCACTCAGGCTGTCTCTCATTTGTACGGGTAGCAGTTGGATTAATAATGCAACTACGTGGTACCATGGTGACGCTGCTGTTTCAGGTCTGATTGGTGTATTCAGAAGCATGAGCATCTTTGGACAGACTCACCAAACGGTGCTCATGGACATCCGCCTAACCTTGTGAACTCTTCTCCCTATGTGACTGTGGTTTGGATTCTGTGGAAGAGGTTTCTGCTCTGCCTTGGCCCTCAAACATGCTTCTCTTCCCTGACGCTAGACACCAGTCAGGTAAGGTGATATCAATGCCTTTCAGTGCAGGGTAGTCTTTTATGTCATTTGGTGTTAATTTTGGTAGCTGCAGCAAAAATCCCTGTAGCCCAATTCACTCTGCAATTCTGTATCCTTTTCACCCAAATAACCAAGTGCTTTGAGTATGTTTTTGTTAGTGCAAAATACAATATTCTACCTGAAAGCCAGCATCTATTCAATCCTGTGCTAAGGTACTAGTAACAGAAAGAGTTCCCAGAGCCATGGAAATCGAGATTTACAGGTGAGGTTTTCCATTCAAGTTCGATCAGACCAATTTTGCTTATATGGCTGCATTTGTAACATAGCATGGTCTAGCCTTAGGTCAGGTGGCAGAGAAGGTTACCATACTACATTTATTTTTATAAAGATGGGTAATTTCGAAGGAAAACAGAGCTGATTCCCTATGCTTCCTTCTACAGGTTATAAAATTACTCTTACATAATAATTAGATACCTCAGCTCAGTTTTTAGATAAGCAATAAAAATGACAAAAAATCCTACTGTTTTTTTGAAATTTACTTTCCACATTAACAGTGCAGATAGGCAAAAGGAAATTAACATTTTGGTAGACAAGAAAGGACACTAAATATTTTTAAAGTCGCAGCTGAGCCACTACGTGAACAGCTACCTATCTGTGCTCAGTCCTCTCTCCATCTGCATCAAAGCACAGTCTTTTTCCACAAAGCATCTGATTCATGAGACAACCTTACAGGAGTTTAATTAGCAAAGGAGTGTGCAATATGTGGCCATGCTGGATTCATCAGGTGTTTGGAAAAGGAAAGCTAACAGATGTTTGATTCAAATGTGTCCAGTGGAAACACATCACAGCTCACATCCTTTCGCAGGCTGGGATAAACCTGGGTGAAAAAAGCCTTTTTGTTTTCTTTAGTGACCTGCATTACTGTGTGTCCAGTCTCATCTCGTTAAGTACAGAACACAGATTCTGCAAAGGCAATGTCTTTGCACTCAGTCAGGACCCACCAAGGCAGGCACCCTTTCCTCACAGGCAATTCTCCAGGGTGACTTGGCAGGCCCAGGGTTGTGATGGGCATCTTCTGACTTAGAGGAGAATGGAGATGTACAAGTACCAGGAGAAAGCATAGTATTTTTGCTTTTCAGCATCTTCTATAAGCTTTAACCCTGACAGTAAAGTGTGCATCAGATCCATAACCTCTAGTTTGAGACCTGAAAGCCTTTCCCCAATATCTTTTTATAACCCTGAAATTAAATGAGAAATATTATATAAATAAGACTGTAGAATGGCAACCTCCCCCCTTGTGCTTCAAGGGACAGATTGCTTGTTCCACCACAACACCCTGTGCACCTCCCTCAGGCAGAAGACCAGCAGGGCTCTGACATGTTTTCAGCCAAGCTTGAGGTGCATAAATTCCAGTCGAAGTGTACATGGCACTTTCAGCACTGAAAATGCACAGGATCAGGTGAAAATCAGCAAAATAACCTTTACCCAGCCCTTCACGAAATGCTCCTGTTTTCCTCTTGCTTGTAGAACTTTATTGTTTCTATAAAACACACAGCCCTCTGTTACAATTAGATGCCTTTATATGATCCCAGGGTCACACATTTATGGAACATGATTCTCGTTGTACTGACGGTGATAGCAGCTGTCACGCTGGCAGCAAGCTCTTCTGTTAGTGACACACCCACATCCCAGAGCAAGCAAAGCCAACATGTTTCATTACCACAAACAGCAAAGAAAACCCTTTCTCCTTTATTAATTCAATGAAATTCCATAAAGGTGAAGGGCAAGGTTAAAGTGAAAACTGAGTTAAAACAAGAATTCAAGGGAGAAAGGAAGCTGGTGCCAAGAATGCTTAAGTAACCTTTATCTGCCCTGGTGTTTGTACCAAAGTAACCGCTTAGCTTCTTAAGCAAAAGGCTGTATTTGTTGCTTACCATTCAATCACTTAGTCAGGGAAGCATTTAGTCCCACATTTCACATGTGCTGTGGTACAGTAATAGGATTTGTGTACCACTGATAAATCAATGTGGGAATAGTATCCCGTCAAGAAAAGCTTTGAACTTCTCCCTTCCTTCAGGACAAAATGAGCAACTGAAGTAACAGATCTGGTTTCTATAGATTTCTGCTTCATGATTTATGCGAACTTTGACTTTTTTACAGTTGCAAAATTTATAAGAGTAGTCTTCCAACTGTGTCCTCTGATGTCTAACAAAAGCCGTTCCCTCAGCCAGATGCTGAAGATAGTGTCCTCTATCTAGCTGCCTGTTTTCTCTTAATTGTTTCTGAATTGCCCAGTCCTTTGTCAACTTTGTTTGAAATCTGCTAATAAATTTATAAGTTACACAGGATGTGAGCCTACATGCACAAAAAATTATTCCTACATTGTGACKGTTACAGTCCCATTTCCTTTGGGTATCAGCTGACTAACCCAAAACAGAGAGAACTCCTTGAGCTGTCAGGAGATGCTTTGTAGCTGAGGGCTAAATTTTGTCACATGGCTTGGCAAATTAGTGCTCTCTCATACCAATGCAATGACTGAGTCAGGTCAATCTTTTTATTTGTCTGAAGGCTGGGTTGTGAGATATGTGTGGTGGTGTATAGAAAAGACCTGTGTGTTTGTCGTGGAAATAGGTCCATATCCTGTAACACGGACTCATTGGAAAACAGGGCTCCAAGAGAACTCTGGAGTCTGACAGGGCATCCCTCCCACCTCATGGTGGGCTGATACATGCTTATATCATGGTTTGTAGTCGTTTGCCTTTCTTATTCTCAAATAACTCCATTATCTCCCCAGGCAAGATATTTGCAGAACTTCCCTACTGGTACCAGAAGATTTTGCTAATAATTAACAGACTTTTGAAAGTTGCAAGCTTTACTATCAGTTATATCCAAGTGAGAGTCTGTTGGTCTCAGCGTCACAGAGGAAGATGTAAAGTATTAACTTATCAACTGTGTTTAATCCACTAATATATAGCATCCTAGCAGGGCACATACAGATTTCTTCCCTATAGCGAGGCCTGTGAAGTATCATCCAATTTCTGTTCCGCAGTCCCGGTTCTGTGCCTCTGGAGGGGAACAGACTCTGATGGACCCAGGCTTTTCTGCCCACTTCTCCATCGAGGTGAATCCTCTTTTCCCTCTTGTGTGTCCCACTATATACTCATCCCCTTCTCTTTCTCCTGGCCATACCAACACTTTCGTTCCTAGAGCTCTGTTGCTGTAACAAAACAAGTGGGCTAATGATTGAGGTAGAACTGCACGCTGTTTTAAAGACACCTGCAGCGAGCACAGACAATCACTTGTGAAAATGGCACAGTAAAGGTCTCGCTGGTTTCTCTCATACATGAGGTTATTCTGTTTGCTCTACAAAAACACCGCAGCTATGACTCAGGCAGGAAAGCTGGAAGAGTTAACAAAATTTGTTATAAACATCTACTACACACTCCACACAAATGTCTAAACCTTCTGGGCTGTTCCCCATGCTAGAGATGTGAGTTCATAGGGGTTCCAGCTCTCTTAATCTTCAGACCTGTTTCACATGGGAATAACCTCATGTGACAAAATTTTCCCTGCTAGCCCTGACAGAAACATCCATCCTGCTGGTGGAGGGGCATTGTTTTCAGTGGTCAGCGATAACCTCTCCCCAGAGTTGGTGGCTCATAATCTTCCCTAAAGCTCAGATCAGGAGACTCTGTGGAGCCAAGGAGTTGTTTGCTGCCTGCTGATGCATCTGTGAGTGCCCAGTAACCAGCTGATCTGCAGAAACTCATACAGTTGCAGACCTTTCCAAGTTGCCTGCCTACATCATTCTCTGGGAGTCCATCTGGATGTTATTCAACAATGTTTTCCACATCTCTTTATGTATGGGGGTTGTCAGGGTTCTTACACAGAAGGTTTATAGCTGCTGCTCTTGTGATCTGCTGTGTCTCTGCACCGCTCTGCTGACCACCCCGTATGCAGGTATGGAGCCTCCTTTGTTAAGAGCTCCTTGTTAAGAAAGGGACTGTTGCGTAACAAATAGTTGCTAATATTTCCTGTCTTGTGTTAGCAATAACTAAGTTACTATGATTGATATCTCATGTATGGCTTAAATGTTACTTGGGAATGCCCTTTTTTAACACTGGACAGATGCCTCTGGAAAATCTTAACATCCCTACCTGTCTGTAGTGTAAAACGTACAGTTCTGGAGAAAAGCATGAGCTCACACGGTAGAACAGGAACTGAAAGCCAAAATACCTAGGTGCTGTTCCAAACTCTGCAATGGACTTATCATGGATAGATCGTTTTGCTTCTTGGATGCTCTGTTTCCCTTTACCTCTGCCTGTTTAGATCATCATTTCTATGAGGAGTGTGGTCCCATATTATATATGTTATCTGACTTATGCCTCTGCCATAATGCAATTAAATAATACTATTTAGTGTCTGCAAATAAGCCGAAATCTGTAAGTGTTTAACAGCACTCCTTCAGTGATAAATCTATAGTGGTCACAGAAAAGCAAGGTTAACTTCAGTTAAAAGACTAGCCAGAAGTATCACAGCCTGCTTGTCAGTCCATCAGTCTTGCCTTTGTAGCTGCAGATGATACAAAGCATTCTTAACCACTGCTGCCTTTCAGGGTGGGTAAACACATGCCTTGGAAGAACAGTTTTGGCCACTTGTTGCAATTGGAGGCCAGCTCACTGTAATGTCATTTACTAAAAAGAGAGGGTTCTGGCACAGGTCTGTCCTACCTTGGCACCTCAGAAAATGGGACAAGTGAGTTCGGTGGCTTCTGGGCCAAATCTAGGACTGCTAGAAATGAGTGCAATTCTGTTGAGACAAGTGGAGTCATAGTTACTTGTTACCATTTTTAATTAAACAGGCGGAGTTCATTACTACAGTGCAGTAGGGAGAAATCTGGAAATTAAATAGGCTCATAGTTATTAACAGGTTAATGGCTTTTTAAAATAAAATTGCCATGTCATTAATTCATATGTTACCTCAAGGTTACCGTGTTTTGATGCAGGTGTACTTCAGAGCAAGAGTTTTGTCCTGTGCAATAACCTAGTTATGTCACTTAGYACTGAAAAATAAGACGACAGTGGTATCTGATGTATGAACAATATGCTAGAGAACAAGTGTGTAGAAAGCCGATACAAAGTGTGAAAATGTAAATCAGGTGCCTGCCAAGCCAGGACATGTGTGAAACAAATGTTATCGCAGTGGTGCTGACAGGTGTTAGCAGCAGCCAGCATGTGGGTTTTCTGCTAGAGCTTTTTATTTCCATCTTGCTATTAAGTGAATCCCAGCTCTCATTTTTCCATGTGGAAAGCTTCTGTCCTTCTATTTTTTTGTATAACAAGAGATAGGTAATGTGGTGGTGTGACTGGTTCTGGGCTAGTCCAGGTCCTGCAGCCCCTGGAAARGGGTGGAGGGTCCTGCTTTCCTGCCTGCCTCCAGCTCCCTGTGTAAACCTTGAGAGTTCACCCAGCCTCGCTAGCACAGATAGAAAGGGGTGAATGTGACTGAATGCTGAAAGGACGTACGAGTTGTGTTAGTTCTGCAGATCTTGTGTTGACCCTCTCGAGATGCACAGCTTCTATATCAAGAAGCAAAAAGCCATGWGGTGAGGCAGGTGGGAATGAGTTCTCTGAAATTTTGGGAAGAGGGTGGGAAAAGAAAAGGCATTGAGACATTTAAAACCTCAGCCCAGCACATACAGAGCAATGGAGAAGGAACCCTGGAAGCTAGACTGGGAGCAGGACATGGGGACAAGTTGATGGAAGGATCTGAAGGTAGACTGCTGGTTCCGATGGAGGTGAAGTGCCAGGTTTCTGCTTTTTGCGCATGAGCAGGAACGTGTCCCCAAAGGACACCTCTATGTACAAACACGAGACTTAATACTTACTGTTTCTGAGCCCATTGCCGTGTCATCTGACTCAGTATGAAATAACTGAATTGTTTCTGGAAGACAGGAGGCCCTTTGGCATTGTCCATATACATGGCCCAGTGAAATCTGAGGTAAAGGCAGTTAGATATGGTGGTACTAGAGAGTCTTGGGCCCTCCATATCTTAACCTGAGGAAAAAAACCACCTGTGGCGGTTTAAAATGAGAAATGAAAGCTGTTCATATGCCCTGCAGTCAGGCTTTTACTGAGCACTCCGAGGGCTGGCTCTGGAGAGCCCTTCAGGAAGAGCTGGGGCTGAAATGCTCTTTTCCAGTGCTGAGATGGAACATCTGTGTTGTCCATGGTTTTTCTRCCAGCTGGTTTTTCTACTATCAGATAAGGGATTTCTGACATCAAGGTGCTGAGACCTGAAGACACACAAGGATCTTCACTGCCTGAGCATCTGCCCAGAGCTTACTGAACCTGTCCAGAGCCCATTCAGTGCACACAGAGCAGGACATGCCTGGTGTGAAGGCTGAGATGGGCTCTTTGGGCACCTGGTTAGCAAAAGAATTCTG
>JAYKAV010000167.1:83704-175773 GCA_035582835.1 Phoebastria nigripes | reverse complement strand
GCTGAGGGAACTGGGACTGCTTAGTCTGGAGAAGAGGAGGCTCAGGGGAGACCTTATCACGCTCTACAACTACCTGARAGGAGGTTGCAGCGAGGTGGGTGTTGGTCTCTTCTCCCAAGCAACTAGTGATAGGACGAGAGGAAATGGCCTCAAGTTGTGCCAGGGGAGGTTTAGATTGGACATTGGGAAAAATTTCTTTACTGAAAGAGTGGTTAAGCATTGGAACAGGCTGCCCAGGGAAGTGGTGGAGTCACCATCCCTGGAAGTATTTAAAAGACRTGTAGATGAGGCGCTTAGGGACATGGTTTAGTGGGTATGGTGGTGTTGGGTTGACGGTTGGACTTGATGATCTTAGAGGTCTTCTCCAACCTTAATGATTCTATGATTCTATGATCTTTGACACTGTGCAGTAGAGGCTGTGCAGTCTCTTAGGGATGATATATCTGCAAATGGATCTCCCAATTTACCTTTCTTTCTGTGACTCTCACCTTCTCATCAGCAACTTGGTAGCCAGTGGGAGTAGACTGTAGGTGTGATGGGAGTGTTGYGGGTGATACCAGATATCTGTGGTGCAAATGATGGAGCAGCTGCCTGAAACCTGTACATTTACAATAGAAGCTAAGGTGAAAGTCTGTCCAACTGGTTGAGCAAATAAGGAGCTGACTAGCACCAGCCCCTGACAAGTACCTTCACACAGACCACAGAAGGTTGGACTGGATGAYCTCAGCACAGAGGTAACAAATGCTGCTCTTGCGCTTTGTTCCATTGTGTTGGCAACAGGATTTTGTGACCAGTTTAATTGTATCTACACAAAACAAAGGTGTGCTACACCTTTGCTGCAAGATCTGGAGASTTTTCCTGTGTTCTAAGCAGCTGTATGTTCCACTCACAATGGCTTGACAAAAAAAGGCTAGTTGTGGTTTGTGGTCTTCTGAATGTTGGACTAGCGCTTTTCAGTTATCATGTGTAAGCATTGCAATGAAGGACTTGGAAGTCATTCTTCTGTCTCAAAACTTATCTGTTGTACTCAAAGGTGACAACAGGAAGTTTTTGAAAAATACTTCCCTAGAATATTTTTTTCAGTTAAGTTTTCTTGCATTTGGCAAGGATCAAGATGGTAGTGGACAGGTGTTATCCTGTCCTGTAGGGTTTACCTGGGGAGGAGGAGATCATACAGTGAAATGCAGGGTCTGTATGTTGGTCAAAATTCCCAGATAGAGCACTGTGTGAAGTAACAGCGGAAGGGACTGAGGGGCCGTCTAAATGAGCAATTGCATATGCATTCCCAGTGTGATTCTGGAGCTCGGTGAAGTAGAGTGATTGTTGTACATGTAAGCAAGGAACATCACGTGGTTGTAGGGAAGAGGCATTAAAGTTATAAACTGCATTAGCAAAATCATTCCACGAATAACTTGTCTGGGTCTTTGGTGTCCATGCATTCAAAAGTCTGTTGGACATTTGGAATACATGTAGAAAGCAAAAATTATTTGAGAGCTAGGAAGGACTTTTGGGTGAGGGATTTGAGACTTACTTCATTTCAGTCTTGGTTTAGAGAGAACTTGCTTTCTACTAACAAATATATAATTAGGGAAAATACTTCTGGTAGCTCTCGGTTTAGCAGAGGATGATATGTGGGATCTAATATTTGGAAGATAAAGCTAGACAATTTCAGACGAGGACTACATCACAGGATTTTACCTGTGAAAGACCAATTTACTTTTCATATGATAGTCTTCAGGTGAGAAGTATCTGGAATCCCAAACTRGTTTTCCCGAATACCTACTCTAGCTCACATGAAAGTTAGATATATAGATGGAAAAAAGAAGTAGAAAGTAGAGGAAAAAAGATGAAAAAACCCAAGCAGGAGATTCCAGCTGARGCTTTCTCAGCGTGAGAGGAACAGAGTATTTATCCCATGTGTCATGTAGGCTGTTCTCCTCAGTGTGTGTCCTCAAYGGGTACATCTCGTCTGATCCATGGTACGTAAGGCCTGAGGTACGTAACCCAGCCTCTGGCTGAGGAGAGATAATCCTTTAGGGTCTTCCTCAGGAGCATTTGCTGACAATTTAACTCCCTGTCTTTCCAACAGGACCTTTCAGTAGGTTCAGTGTGATTTTCATCTCCAGGATCTTGCTCTGTGAAAAGCAGGTTGTACAGCTGTGTAACTCAGAAAATGGCTGAGCTACTCTCTTTTGGTGTTTGTTGGGTTGTTACTTATTAGGCTGTTATCTGCCTTTCTGCTTGTTGTCTTCCAGTTCCCCTATTCAACTGAGCAAAAACATTCCCTCATTTCAGTAGGTGGGTATAGCTCTAATAGACGGGTCATGTATCCATAACCACAGTGCTGCCCCTTTACTAATTTTAATTATTTACTGTAGCAGGCTGCCACCTTGTCATATTCCCCTAAATTGCCAAAAACATAAAATCAAAGCTGATTGACTCTTTTGGTATCCTTGTAACTCATCTTAAATGGCAGTAACGTTACCTAGAGAGAGTCGAGAGCATAAAGGAACACCTTATGAGCTCTTCTGATAAAGAGCTGCACCAATTTTTGCCATGTGAGAATCTAACCCATTGTACAGGAATCTGTTATATATTTTTCTAGATGTACTGTAAGGCCTGGGTCCTGCAAACCTGTACACGTGCATAATTTTACTTGCTGGTTGGTGCCATTGCTCTGTGATTGTCTGTCCCCTTATTCAAACAGAATAACATTACAAAAAGTATTGCTGAATAAAGAGCTGTAAAAATCCATGTTGGAAGGGGTATCCAAGCTCTAATTCCCCCAAAATTATAGGACCTGTCCAAGTCATCTAGAAATGCCCACGGTCATTGTTAAGTCTGTGTGATCTGATGGATAAACACACACACAGAGCTATGTATTGCATGCTTTTAAATATTCCCAGTTTACCACAACTTTTGTCCATGGGCACCAAACATCATTGTCTCAAGAGGCAGTTTACACTGGGAGTAATTAAAAAAGGTTACTGTTAGTGTTGAAATAGAATTAACTATGTTGTGRCATGAACCAGATTTTTCTTCTTGTGGCAAGACCCTTCCAGCTTCAGATTTAAAAACCTTAGGCCCTGAGCCAGTCTTTCCAATGCTTTTGCTGACAGCTGGATTACGCCTCCAGTGTTCACATATTGGCCCACTACCTGTGAAGTCCTTGGCTCCTCCATTTTCTGGCATCTTCTGCAATAGATTAGATGATACAAAAAAGTGCCTTGGCTTCTAGTTGCAATTTCACATATGGTAAAGTGAGCTCAGCACTTAGTTATGGGGTTTTTTTTCCCTTGATCCTCCCTCCTGGTGACAATTCCAAGAGCATATTTGGAAAATGGAAGTGGAAAATAGGAAAAATTGAAGCAAGTAGTGGAGATCTGAAAGTATGGAGGTCTTGATACAAGAATGATATGTCAAACAGCAAAAACTCTTCAAACCATCTCTGCAAACTCACAGAAGAAAATAAGACGCATGGGTTCTGTCCAAAAGATGAAGAATCTGGAATGTTAATGCTCTGAGCTAATTTGGAGGTATCTGTGCTTGCCTGATACAGAGGCAATAGCACGAATGAGAAGGATTAAAACCTATTAGTTAGCCAACACTTTTTGGAAACATAGAAATTGAGTGAAGCACCAACAGAGCCAATAGGACAGGAAACATCTGTCCTACTGGCACAGTCAGTACTGTAACCGAGAAGGACCTTACCTTGCAGTCTTTGCTAGGGCAGGCAAAAGAATTTAAGTTGAACTATATAGTTAACATTTTAGACAGTGCATTCCAACTTTTTGCATCAATGACAACTGTGTTATTTTAAGCTCATCTTTGATGAACTAGAACTTATTTATTTGATCCTGAATATTTGGTGGGATTTTTTTAAGCTATCCTCTTGATAGACTACTACTAAATGTCTTCCTCACTCCATACACACATTTGCAGTTCAGCCACCGAACTAAAAACAAACAAACAAAAAATTCGTCTGTAGTCATGACCATTATGTCTAAACATTTATCTCTTTTTAAATGCAGTATTCCTAAAGTCAATAAGCGTGAGTCTTCTTAAGTGACAGAAAAAGCAGAATTGCTGCTGAAAGTCAGGCACTGAATTTATAGAGATACAGCAAAGTACAATGACCACAGTGAGTCCAAGTCCATCATCAGTTCCACTCTGTGGGGTAGTAATAGAAAGGAACTTGCTTGTTAAGACCATGTGCAGATGGGATCACCAGATCACTTTACAGAGGCTTACTGAGCTATTATCTCAGCTCGATATGTAATTACCACTCAACTCACAGCATCTGTCAGGACATGCATGTTTTTGACAAAGCTTATAACAGACATATATCTGCCTTTGAGCCCACTCTTAGTTCCCTTTTCTCGCATAACCGCTGCTGCTTTATACTACAAGATCATATTGCTGGAGCTGAATGTAACAAAATTAGCATCAATATATGATTCGGAAGAATAAAAGAACTTTTCAGATGACAAACATCAAAGAGCTGATAAATGCTCCCTAACAAACATCTCTGCTATGAAGCTTTGTTTACATGTTTCATTTAATGGGCAAATGATTAACCAGCGGTCTGAATCAAAAACCTCTTTTAGTTTGGCTTGCTCCTACTGGTTTTCTAGTAATTTAGGAAACTGCTCCTAGCCATTCTGCAAGGCTGACGGAGGAACAGACCCATGAGATTTCAGAGATAAAAGCAAGTTCCCGGTAGCTGTAAATAAGAAATGTATTATAATGTCTTCACATTAGGTTGTATTTAGAGTTCCAAATATATCCCGCTGTGGGCTCTGTGGGAGACATGCTCCGGCTGTGCATCTCCCCAGGGACGCCAGCTCTTCCAAGGTCACGCAGTGCTTTGCTCTGCAGTGTGTTTTTCCTCACTGACGTGCGGTGTCAGCACTCTGTCCGCAGCAGGGCTCTGCACACACCCGAGGGAGAGGCTTTGCTTCTGCACTGTGCTGTATGGAGTTGAATGCTTTAACGCACCCTGGCATGTTGGCGTACTTCAGGCTTGCCTCTGAGACCATTATGTTTGATGCCTTACTCTTGAATGCAAAGATCAAACAGCCATGAATACCACTGGGCAATTCTTTTGAAGAGGAGGGTGCTCGGCTCCTGATGAGACTTGAGACAGGTGAATCTATTGATTGTGGATACACACAAACACTCTCTTTGGGGAGGAAAGGAACTGGATATCTGCGTAGCTGTGGCAGGGCCATCTCCACAGGGGTTCATCCAGCAGACGGCTTCCCCAGCATAACTACATTGGTTGATGTGGCTGTGATGTAAATGCAGGCATAAAAGAGCTGTGTATTATCACTGTAGCATGTCCACCAGATGTCCTAGGAGTACGTGCCCCGTGTGACAGGAGCTGAGAAGGAAGGGACAGCCTTCTCAAATCTTCTCTGGTTAGTCTGCCCCTGATATGGGACTCTGGCTAGATACTGTGGCTGCAGTGGACTTGTGCTTGCGTTGAAATTAACCTTTAACCTTTACAAAAGAATTGGGTAAAGGAAGCAAAAGCTTTTTGGTCCATAAACTCACTTACTCTGAAATCAATACCTACATTTCCTGGAACCCCTTGGCAATGATGGCTGGGGATTTCTTGAAATTGAATCTCATCAGCCTCAATATTTGCTTTTGCTGGAATAGTATTACATAGGTGCATCCTGGGACCATGACCTCTTACTTACTAATGCAAAAATTAAATCAGACTGATGCTTTTTGAACCAACATTTTTATCTGCATGTTCCCAGTTCTCAGTATAGCATTGGCGTATGCACTATGATTTTTATTAATGTTCATGAGAAGGATGGGCTGAAGTTCAGTGATTTGTGAGACTTTAGCATGACATTTGCATACAAATGTCTTAATATAGGAATTGTTGTTCTTGAAGCTTATGATACCTGGAACTGCCTGAGATCGCCATAATACTAAGTTTGTGCCCCACTTCTGCAGCACCACAATGAACTCTGTTGTCTCTGTTGCCTAGCAAATGTTGGTTGTTTTCAACAGGTGACGTTAGCATCTAAGAATTATTAAAGTTTTAGTAATTACTGTAGATTTAGATGGAAAAGCAAAATTTTGCCCTTGCAAATTGTTCTTTGAAATGAATGATATAATGGCTAATTGCTGGGACTTAATCAAGTAGTTAAAAGAAGTGCTGGTACTGATAACACTAGAGTTGAATGATTTTTATTATGGCCAAAGTGATTCAGTTTTAAGAGCTATATATTTTCCTGATGTGAGAACTGCTGGTATGTTTGATGCATCTGACACCGTACTGAAACCAGTAGGGAATTGTTAGGGTACAGGATGTGTTTAACAGGTCCCCCAGTAAGTTGCTGTTTCCTGCAAGGACTTGATGACAGGAGACAATTTTTTTGTTGCATGGGCTTACACAAGGTATCTGAATTTTTGCAGTGTACTGTGGTACAACTTTGTGAAATGAGCTGCTGGTGAAACAAGTTCTGAGAATCTATATAATTAAACTGCTGAGAGCTGTAAAACTACTATGTTAAAGTATGACGTGTACTTATTGTAAAGTAGGATCTGTAAAGTTTCTGGAGTGGCATCTAGCTACAAATTGCCAGTAGTTTTTTAAACGCTTATGCAAAGTGGTTTCATATTTGGAAATTTTCATAGTTTGGGGTTGATAGTAGTTTCCTTTAAAAAAATTATGGGTCTGTCCTCTCTTGATACAACCTCTTCATTCACATTTATCCAGGGGAAGTTAAAACTATTAAGCAAGATAGGGATCTGAGATTGCTCTTTTTGCTTCTAATGTACAGTCAGTTTTTGGTACGACTAAACAATAAAGCGTTAGTTTATAATGTGATACATCACAAAGTATCTAAAGCTTTGTCATGAATTGCTTTATGTATGGATTGTGACTGATCTTCCACAGTGCAGGTCTCTGACACGGAAAGAGGTGTGGGGGAATGAGGTAGATCTTTCCTGGCCTACGAGCGTGGATCTGTAGGGGAAGGCTGTGGAGGTTACTGGAACCATGAGTACTCAACTGCTTAGCAAGTAGGGGAGAGGAGGATTCCTCATTCCAATACCCTGATATAAACAAAGCTTATTCAGGTTTTTACACAGGGAGAAGAAATTGAATAATCAGTACCCATACAGCAAGGTTTTATTGCCTTTAGGAACTGGATTTTGCCACCTTTACCTGCCACCAGAGAGAGTAATAAATCCCAGGTTTCCAGTAAGTCAGCTCACGGACTAGGACACAATCTAAGATGTGTGCGTTATTCTGAATCTGGCCACTAAATGTTTAACAGAGGTTTTAGATAAAAGGTAACATATACGTAGTGAGGCTGCCTTGTTTTTTCTTGAGTCACGGAACTGGAATAACAGGACGTTTTTGTCACCATTCACTGAGCTGCTCATTTGCGTGTGGAATTCATTTGCATGCCATTGACATTTGGGGGAGAGCACTGGGAAGCGTCTGGGAGGATCTGCACTCGATGCAGAACAGATCTCTGGCTGCAGTTGGATGGGAACAAAATTAGCTTGGCCTGTGGGAAAAATTGACAAATTAAACTTGGCTTCACAAAAATGTCTCTCAATTGTACATTTCTGTTTGGAAAGATGCAGCAGTGCCATGTAGGTAAGGCATCGGTGTTAGGTATCGGTAGGAAGGTGAATTTCATTGCAGATCACCTTCTGGGCTGCATAGCTACCTTCCATCTTTGGGAGGTTCTTGGGGATTCACTTTTTCCATCTTCAAAACATTTTTCTGGTTTATTGAAAGGCTCTGTAGAGTCCAAAGTTCTGTTCCTTACTGTGCCGACCTGGTTTGTGATCTTRTATGAAAGAGACTTTTTCAAGGTAGCCTGTGAATGCTTTCTGGGGTTCTGAAATACACCAGCTACACACTTGTCAGCAAAATGTTCCTTTGGTTTAATAAGTACAGGAGCCAGGAAAACTTGTCTGGTGTTTACCAGGACCAAACAGCCTGGTGGAATGAGTATTCAAGGTAGCAAACCATGGCTGGAGTGAAGCAAATGTGTGTGGACGCTCTCAAAGCTGCTCTTTTGCTTGGGGTGAATGTTAATGATGCTTCCGTGTTTCATGATGGGTTCATTCAGACATTAAGTCACTGGAAAAAATAGTCTCTGAAAAATATGCACATGTTCCTGCTGACTCAAAATCTTGTAATAGCAGTATGCTTACCAAAAGGAAAAAAAAAAAAAAAGTTATAGTTATTTTGTGATGTTAAAAATCAAATGTTGCCAGAAAATGTCCCGGATTCTGACTGAACATATGGTCATTGCAGCTTGTCCAGGACACTTAGCTTCCCTGTGGCTCAGTTAAAGACTAAGAGCTGGGATGCCTGTGAGTGAAGGAGGCGGCCCCTGTTGCATATAACTGAAGACGACGTGGAGCAATTGGTGAAGTTGGACTGGAGAGAGGATATTTGTGTTAAATTACTGTATTTGGTAAATCATTCTTTTTAAAAAAATATTTTTCAAAGAAGATAATAGGGTGATGGTGGTGATTTAATTTATTTACTTATTTCTATAATTGCTTTAATTCCTGGACTGGCACTGAAACTTTATCTAATCTTTAGTGAAAGATTACTGTCTGAGCAAACAGAGCAGCACCTTTTGGGACTGGACCTGAGGTGAATATATTCGGGCATTTTCAACACAGGCAAGCAGCAAGAGTAATTGCTAAGCTTGTGCGGTTGTGATATGAGTGTTCTTGGCAAGGAATAGCCGGTTCTGGATTTGATGAGCCTTCCTATGTGATTTTGGTCAACTTTTACTTGCTCTTTCTGTGCCTCAGGCACATCTGTTCAAGAGGCTGATAATTTTCCTAGATTGTTGGTTTGGTTGTTCTGTAAGGATCATACATTCTTCCAGGCAAAGCTCTCTCCTTCCTTCTCATTATGTRTATAGCAGCTGGCACAGTATGTCCTCATAGGTGCTATTGTAATACAGAGCTTACTCCTATTAATAGTTATAAAGAATTCCCATTCATGTGAGCAGGAGCTGAGACTCAGTAAAATCAGGGAAAAGGCTTGACTGGGTGAGGTGGAGGGTATGCTGGCCTCGTGCTAATGTCACCCAGAGAAGCATTAAGTGTCTGCAGCCTGAAGCAGGGCTGGGCATTGTGTAAGCCTCCAGGGTTTTTTTTCATGTGAGAAAGTTTCAGATTCAGGATGAGCTTTAAATTCTACATTTAGTTCAGGCACCTGGAATGTTTTATTTACGTTGCATGTAGTAGCTGTACAATGAGGGTTTAAGGGAATTCAATTTAGGGTGGGAGTGGGAGAGGAAGAAATACATCTATCGAAAAATTCCTCTCCATTTCTACAAAGATGCTGGCCACATGACCAGTGGCTGGCATCTCCTGTATAGGGAATACTTGCATATTTTTTATATATGAGCAACCCCCGCTACTAAGATGCTCTCTGCTAAGAAATGCATAGCAATATGCTTAAGCAAGGAACTGATAAATCCATCACAAAATAGTGGCTTGCCATTTTCTCCTTGCAATTTTTTTCTTTAACATGTATGCATGTTCTTTATATGCAGGAATACATAAGCTCACATGCTATTTTAAGCATGTGGACAATACGCACCAGCTTACAAATCAATTCAAACCTAAGTGCTTAGGTAGTATCAAGCTTGAAGGTTAATTCGCAGCAGAAGCTGCTGCTAGCTGAACACTGAAAGGAACATTAGTTTCCACTTTCTCCTTCAGAGGAACATGGATCCCTCAGGCCTGACATCACATAAAATTGTTATTAGGATGTGGATTCCAAATTTTGTGCCTTTTGAGTTCTATTCTTTTAGATTTAAGCAGATAAAGCCAGACCTTGGAAAGGTCCAATTGGTGCTGATTTACATCAGCTAAGGATCTGGTTCAGGGGACACGTTGGCATCCGAACTTGTACAAACTCCAGTATGAAGCAGTTATCGTCAGTTCCTGTATTCCTGTGGTGACTAACTTTGATTTTCACAGCGTGCGGTAACTGAAATGTAGTTCACAGTTAACCCGAAGTCACTTCTGAAAAACTGTTTTCACAAGGGAGTTGACTTAAGTTTGAAAGATATACAGGCACTTAGAAATGGCAGGTAAATCCCTCGTTGCATTTGAAAATCGCACTTGGTGCTTACTCCCTGTTGACTTCCATGGGAATTGAGTTTCTTTGTGTTTTTTGAAAAATCTCATGGGTACTTATATGTATCTTTATCTACTTAAAATTCTGGCTGTTGACAGTTTTGAAAGCATCATCTGATGGCTAGCAAACTGGAGAGTTGATTTGTGTTCCTGTCCTGGATTTCAGTGATTGCTTACATGGTCCTGTCTACAGGGTGTAACTTACTCTTTTGTTTAGCATGAAGATTACCTTCTGGCAAATGCCAATTGATTGATTTGTTATTTATTTTGCATTTATGATATTTCTTCCACTCGGTTTTAAGGTGTGTCAGCTGCATGGGACAGAAAGGATTTCTGTGCCTGGAAGTTAAAGGCATACAACAGAAAACAGTGCTTACATGTGCAGTTCCTATTGCATTGAGCAAATTTTCACAAAACCAGAGTCTGACCTTTAGAGTTGACAGCACTGTATTTAATGTGCTTGCAATTTATTTGAAGGCTTCACTGATTTTTATTTTAGCTTTTAATATCTGACACATTCCCATTACTATAGGATTCTGCCAAAAGCAATCCAAATCACAATTGAAAAGGAAAAGATGCAGAGAGTCAAACACCTCACCCCCTATTCACCGTTCATAGAAAATCTGTATGAATGGAGATATCCGATATCTCCTTAGGCTGAGAAGTTAGTGATTTTTAGAAAGAGCATCAGCCAGGTTGCACACGTGAAAAGTGTGTCTCTTCTAAATGTCAAGTAAAATTCACCCTGCATTTCTAGGTATTTACCTTATGAAGTGTTGGTAGTGAAGAAACTGACAGATCATGAAAGTCATCCAGCAAAACTAAGTTGGATTTGAGTAATTTATGAAAGTTACAGAGTAATTTGTTCATTGAGTGCTGGCAAGAAGCACTAGGCATGGCTGTTTGTCTTGCTGCAATGATACTCTGCAAGAACAGGCAGCCAAAACAGGATGGACAACTGCAGCTGGCTGCTTGGCGAAAGAGCTCAGATGGTTTTTAGCCCTCTAGATAAAGTTTGCTTGCTGCAGTTCCAGACCCAGAACTGCTTTGAGACAGCAAAGCTTCAGTAGGAAACAGAAAGCCACAAACACTGCGAATGGAGAGGAAGACATCACCTGACCTCCTGCTAGCCTTTCTAACAGGGACGGTCCAGAGGCCTTGGAGCAAAACAGAAGAGTTTTTGTGTCTGTGCTGGGTCTTACCGAATGTCCATCCAGCCTATTATTATTCTTGGCCTTTTGGCTGAGATTGTCGTGTCTGTTCTTGCCTATTTAATACCTGATAGGTCTTTGCTGTGAGGGCTTGCTGTTAAATAGCTCTGTGGAGCTGGGCTATGGCCTGTGGGCTTGTCCTGTCTTCCCTCTGCACCAAAACCCCTCAGTGGCCCATCGCAGTAGAGTACAGTAGGAGAACAAGGCAAACAAGGCAGGGAAAATGCTGCTTCCCCGGATATTCTCCCATCCTCCAGCAGTTTGCAGCTCAGAGATTTCCTAAATCAAAGTTGTTACCATCCTTGTGGTTAGCTCTTGATGGAATCTAACAGTCGTCTTAACAGACTCTTTGTCTCTGAGACGCTAGGGATACACGTGGTAATTAAGAACAGTATCTTTTGCTGGCTTTCTCTCTGGACCTCAGTGGATTGCTGAGCTGCAGCGCTCAGGTACAGCTGGGTTGCAGAGGCTGACAGGAGCAAGCTTGAAGGTGAATTGTACTAAGTGTCTGCTAGAGACTGCCAAGGACCAGAACCATCTGTGGGAGCTGCATTTAAAACAAGGGCTGACCTGCCAGGCGGTGCTGTGAAGACTGCAGTCACAAGGGTCGTTTGCAGCAGAGCTGCTAGTTTATAAACCTCCACGTGGCACTGGGCAAGAAGTAAGCCAGTGGTACGTGAGACGGCTGTGAGTAAAGCGGGAGCGTCTGGGGACTTACGCTGCGGGCAAGCCAGAAGGCAGAAACCGGAGGCTGGAGTGCCTGTTACCTGGACAGAGAACTTAAAAAATGTGTCAGAGCCAATGGGCCCCACATCATGCAGTATTGCTGACTGAAATGAGAGAGTTATTTGGCTTCAGAGATGAATAAGACTGTACGAATACAGAAAAACAGTGCTGGAAATGGATTTCTGCCAAATTCAAAATTAGCAACTGTGAGTGACAATTGTTAGCAGATGTCAGGCTTCTATTTATTTACTTGTTTTCTGGAATGTTTATAGGTTTCATTTTCATCTTTTTTTTGTATGTTAGTCTTTCAAATTTTCTCATGTGAGGTGCAGAGAATTAGTATACCAGCTCTTTAAAAGGGCAACATTGAGGCATCTGGGTGAGATTGTGTATGACAAGGAAAATTCTGCTGTAGATCTTGTTTGTTTACAGGGTGAAATATTATTAAACAACTCAGGTGATAGCCGGAATAACCAGTCTACCCTCTCTGGGCTAGCATTGACTATTATCACCCACCTAGCTTCTTTGCAGAGCCTGCTGATAAAATTAACATCCCTCCAAAAACTAAGCAGCTGTCAGACAAGAAGTCTGGGCCCTAGCAAGGCAATGGCAAAACCATTCCCCTCCCCTGGAAGAGAAGAGCAAGGACTTGCAACTTAAGCATGCCACTGAGCCTCAGCGGCTCGGTGCTCTGGAGCCGTCCCGCGAGCTGGTGTCCACAGCGCAATTGCCAGAACCGTGGGTCTCTCCGCTGGTTCTCCGCATTTGCAAGGAAAACGTGAAGGGAAAAGGAAGAGCTGTATAATTTTGCTTCCAAGATAGTTCCTTTCACTCATGGCTGTTGACACTGTTCTTTGTCCAATGAACACTGCAGAAATCCATGTTAGCAGCTGTTTTCTCTATCAAAGCGTTTTCCTTGGATGAGAGTGTCAGCTGGCTGAAAACTGTCTCCAACCATTTGACTTTCCATGGTGGGGGTGGGGGTGTTACTTTTATCACCAATAAAATATGAGAACCTTTGGATGTGGTATTACCTAGCTTACTTACACAACCTGGTAAAATTTCCAACAGCTTTTTTTGTGACTGTCAGCTTAATTTAAATCTCCTAATTTTTCTGTGCGGGGAAATGAGCAATACCAGCTGAAGGGTGGATTTTCAATGTGCTTCTTTCCCAAAAGGGCATATACTTTGTGTGCAGAGCTGGGGGGAGATGGAATGGGATGGGACAGGATGGGACACAAGCTTACTTCTCTGTAGTTTCAAAGGAAATTTGAAAATTTGTTCTCAATTTATATGCAACTTCCTTGTGTAGGCAGCTAGACCCTTGGCAAGGACTTAGTGTCCTTCTTCAGTTCAGGAGTCTTGAGAATTTTACTTGTTGACTCTCTGGTTTCATTCCAGTTTAGAAATATATGGAAGAAGGGGGTAAAAAAAGTTCAAACAGCCTACTTTAAGAAAACAGAAAGGCGGACTGGAAAGGACAGTATTCTGGGAGGCCAGAGACATAGGACCTATCTCCATATATGTCACTTGATGCCTAACTGAAGGCAAATCACTTTAGGTCTCTCTCATGTTTTCTTCTCATGCTTTTTTTTCCTTTCCTGTTGAGCCTTTGAAAGGACAGCACCTAACACAATAGAAACTAGAGGTCTGGGTGGGGCTGCCATTATTGGTAGTCATGATGACAGTGTCTCTGCAGTGTTTCGTCTAACATCTGCCATTCCTTACCCATTCCTATTTGGCAGTGGCAGCTTTGTTTTCTTACACGTATTATCTGATCAAAAAAGTAAATTTCAGTGATCTGGAAAATTCTACAATAGTGAATACTTTGGCCACCTGGATTCAGATAACTCTGTTTAGCCTTCCCATGCTAGTTAAACTGTCCTCAGGCTTAACCTGTCATTCGCGTGCTTTTTGATATCTTAGTTCTCTCCTGGATAAAAGGTGTTACAAAGATCTCCTAGATACAAAGGTGTTACTGAATGTATGCCCAGATAACCTCTCTATTACAAGTACTGCCATGTGTTTGACATTGCTGTGGAGTATATGGAGAATAAGTGGTATGCTAGAAGATATGTAATCTTCCTGAAGCCTCTTTATGGAAAAATAATAAAGTACGTCATAATGCTCCTTTCTTCTGGTGGGCATTGAGACAAAATGGTGGAATTAACATTTGATAAATATCTTCTTTCGTCTTKATGGGTGAAATCATAACTCCAGGCAAGACAGCAGAAGATCTGTCAAAGACTTAATCAAGAAAAGAGCTCACTTCCTGATTTAAATCTTGTTGCAAAAAAGAAATTTGGATTTGAGGCTGCAAGCCACTGTCTGGCGCTATTGCTTATTCTACTTATTCAGTGCTTTAATATCTTGCAGAGACTGGAAGATAGTTACCTCTTTTTCAGTATACCGGTACTCGAAAGCCTGTCTTCATTTCAGTGCTGGCATTCTCTCAGCCATAGGCAGGGCTGCCATTGCCTAGCACTGTCTGCACCTGCCCGCAGAACGGCATCTTCCGTCTGTGCTGTCAGACTGCTCTGTGTAGTTGGCTCTGATGGTTTCGGGGCCTCCAGTGAGTTACATCAGAGATGGACTTTGTCCAGGGATTCAGCCTTAATTTGAATTTACCACCTCCACTCCCAGAAGCTAGGCTCTGAGATTATTTTAGGAGTGTATATGTATGTGTGATAATTCTCGTGTGTTTGCCTCAGCAGGGTCTGATAGACTGCTGTGCTCTTTTCTTTATTTTCCATCTTTGACATAATGAATTGTGGCCACAATTGCATAAAGCCATCTACTAACTAATTTTTTCCAATGGTGACTTTTTTTTCCAAAAGGTCACGGACTACACTGCTGCTCACTGTTTACTTAAAAAGAAAGAATGTAGTCACATATGTTCACATATATAAACCATAACTGGTCTGATACTGTACTGTGTGCAATGTTGTTTTTTTTTTTAAATAACTGAAAACAGACCAGCACACGTAGCTTCAAAAGTTGAGTGTACATGGAAAAAGGAGGAAAAAAAGCTGAGATTTTTTTTTTTTAAATCTTTTACCAAGTATTGCGCGTACCGTAAAGCAAATAAATGGGTAACTTGTTTGAAGTTTCTGCCCAGTCAGGACATGGCTAACTGATAAAACTGAAACCCTGTTGTAAACATTTGGAAAGACGGTTATGCTGATATGAGATCCCCTGGTACAGTGTAACTGAAGCATATCTAGCACCGGTATTTCTGCACAGGGCAGGAATGGCTTTGTAAAATCCTGCTTAGTTGGTGATTTTTGAAGAAAATAGGTCAGAGGCTCTTGATGGTCTTCTTGTTAAGAAGCCTTTAGTGCCTTAAGATAACTTCAATACTTAGCTGAATGGGCTTTGTATCTTCCTGCCAGAGGAGGCATGGCTTTCAAATTAGAGTGAATCACACCGGCAAGTGATTTCTGAGGTCCAGTTAGGACAGCTCTGTTCCAAAGGCTCAGGAGCACATGACATTTCCAGCTATCCAGCTCTCACTCCAGGACTGTCAAGTAATTTGACTAGTGTGGTTCCAGGGACCTGGCAGAAGCATCTTTTCTGTAAAAATTTGCTAGAGTGATTGCTGCAGCTTTTAGTTTAAATTGCAGGACATGAGGGACTGTGCAGAAAAACATCAGGATAAGACACTGGATAAGATGGATAAGACAAAACATGGATAAGACACTGAGCAGAGATGTGGAGGAAAATAAGCCATGAAACGTTGTAAAGGAGTGACATGGACTAAACATGGGAAGTACCATGGGAAGAAAATAGCCCATCATGATCTTTGCCTATGTTCAACAAAAATTTGGCGTTGATTTATCAGAGCCTGACCTGCATCCCAACCGTGGTTTACTCCATGCATTATGTAATGCTCAGGGGACATAAACCATGCAACCCCAGGATCCACATGGTTCTTGTGAAAGCTTCTGAAATGTCAGGTTCCTCTCCTGGTAGTTCACAAATGGTCTGCGTATGCAAACCTTGCTGCTTACATCATAGTATTGTCATGCGAACTCTTCTTGTTTTGCTATCAAAAGTACATGACTTCATCTTTAAGAATAAGGAATGAGGGTTACAGGAGCAAAGAGGAGACCTAGTACAGGTCAGTAATTAATTTTCTATTTCTGTTTTTCCAAGGCTTATAAAAGATATATGTGTGTTGAGATATACTAAGTACATGGATGTTGTTGCAAGGGTATACACAGCATATCAATGACCACAGAAGTATGCAAAAAAATTGTCTATCCACAGTTGAGAATGCACTTCACTAGGACCATGTACCCTGGCAGTAATGTACATTTCCTGCTAAATGTTTATCTTATCGTATCTATATTTACTTAGATGGCTTAGTGTGTGCTTTGAAGCTATGGGGCTGCATTCGCAATTGTTGCCCTGACCAAGTATTATGTGGTAGACAGGCAAACTAGCTCACTAATGAAACGCACTGAAGAGAAATTAACACGGTGATGCCCTCTGGATTGAAGGGTTGTGCTGTTGATAGTGAAATGACGCATAAGGACAGAGGATGATCAGTTAAAATCCAGTTGGAGTAACTGATGAGGCTTAAGAATGCTGGCTTTGATTGACAATGTCATTTAATGATAAGCACAGAGGAGTCCGTTGTTGGACTGGAAACTATGCAAAGAAGATTGCTAGGTGATGTGCACTGTCTTTCCTCTGTGGGGTAGCTGTGAACAGACTGAACTAAGACTATCTTTGCTTCTTCTGAAGACCTGAGAACAGGATGTGTAACTAGCATAGGAGTCTTAAAAATAGCAGAGAAGAACATGTCCTTCAGATAACCCTCAAAACTTGCTGAAGGACAAAGGGCCCTTTTACATACCAAGGCCCAAAGTATTGAATTCCAGGCAGAATAGTCTCTACCACAGCTGCTGCTGCCGCAGGTCTGTGCTGTAGGACTCTGTAAGATACTTGGTTATTTTGTCCTTCTCTTGCTGATTTATGCACTGTGCTTTCCTCTGGTGTGTTTATTTTAAGTTGTCCATCACACAGAATTCCTTGTGACTAAGTAAAATAGGTTGAGGGTCCTTCAGAGCTCTTGGCTATCTCTCTGGCCATAAGGGAATTCATTGAAAAATTAGGCCCATCAAGCCTGAACCATTCTTTCTCTGACCCCCAAGACTTTTCTTCCGTGGATGCTCTGCTTGGGAGAAGTGTTCCTTTGCTGTTTTTTAAGAGATTTCAAGGAGGATTTCAAACCAAATACTTATTAAAAAAAAAAAAACACACACGCAAAATGCTTTCCTCACTCTGCTGTGCGTATTATGACAGTGAGTGTGGCAAGAAAAATATGTGACCATTTAGGGAAGTAAAAAAGGAAGGCATTTAGCAGGAATCCATTTGAGCTCATAAGAATATAGAAGGAATTTCTGTTTTGAAACGGCAGTAATTGTGTTGACAGAGGGAGGCTGACTTCTTATACGCAACCCATGTGATTGCATTACTCTATAAAATCTCCTTCACAACTGTATGCAATGTGATGCTGCAGAATCAATCATTTAGTTTCTGTATGCAATGTACTTAATGGCATTAAAAAATGCAAAAGGTTTTGTGTGAAATAGAGAATAACTTTAAGTCAGTAGAAAACTACACAAAGCCTACGGCGTCATCCAAAGTCCACTGAATTCAATACCATGATTTGTATCAGGCCCAAAGTAACTAACTTAAATTTATAGATGATCAACATGTTAATTTTCTTACTGACTTTCTAATGGAGTAGTAGATTTTTCCAATAAAGCTGAAAACTGACTTCATTGTTTTACTCATGAGGGGGAAGGAAGAACCTCAGRTTACACATTGATTTCTGTATGCATAATGCTACATAGTAATTTGAAATTACTAAACGTTTTCCGTAGGAAAAGTGCCATTCACATGCTTAGAAAGTAAGGCAATTTTAAAGATAATTTATCTGCTGTCAAATTTAAAGAAGAAATCCACAAATGTTGTTAGTGAAAAAGAATAAATAGTGGATGAAGAACACTTCAGAAKTGTAACATTCCTATGCCACATCATGAGCTATAGTTGGAAAAGGCTGTTAAAACAAATCTGATTTCTGTAAATGTAAACAGCCATCTCATGACACATTTTTCAACTGCAGTTTGTAATCTAATCTTAGGGCCAGTTAAAAGACTGATTTAGTAGTAGTGTAACCAAGGTTACACCATATGTGTGTACATAGTCACTAGATTCATAGTAATCTGTGCTACATAACACAATGTGGATTACTGTGAGTTTAGCAACTACGAGGAATCTAGCTTAAAATAGAAGTGCAAGCATTGTTTGATACTGTTTTGGATGTGTGTATCTGTGACCTTTGCAACAGTTTTGCTGGAGGACAGTCAATTGTTCAGCTGCTGTAAATCTACCACATTCCAAAACCATCAGTGCCTCTACATTCTTTTGCACAAGCTGACACTCTCTCTCAGAGAATGTTGTATTTTCATATCCTAATACTAATAGCAAAAGCATGTAAATCAATATTAAGGGGAGTAGACTCATGAAAAAACTGTTGGATCATATCCTGTAAAATTAACTTCAGCTTAACTAGAAAAAAATAGATCATTGTTTTCTAAAATGGATACTTAGCAATAGATTATGATATTCGTATTTGGGCAACTCTGCGAAGGAAGGTGCTGAGAATTGAATTCTCCTACTCATATTAGTGGGATTTCTACATACTCAGCATACTAATCTGCCAGGCCGTCCAGAAAAATGAGTGCTTAACTTTCAAGAAAACAAGAGCTGGGCCCTCTTAGTCAGTGTAACTCCTTAAGTTCAGTTTAGTTCGCTCTCCTCGCATCATAGGACAACGGCTTAACATTTCCTTTTGCTCAGACTTGAGGCTTGTACAAAAGAGGTGACAATAATAAAGAATCTGCATAGGATTCAGTCCGTGGAAACAGAGGTGGATTGTCCAGAACGTACATGATGCCGGGAGTGACGGTGTTTATCAGCAGTCCATCCCCGCACTGGCTTCCATTTGTAAGCTGCAGGTCGGTGGTACATTTCCTGGCATGTCCCTTGACTGGCTAGGGATCCTGCGCTACTCGTGTGTTTACACTATAAAGAGGTCATATGCTTTCCTACGTGCTTTTCCATACTAATGAAATCCATCGATGCAGTGTAGGATCTGGCCAGTGGCATCAGAGCTACGGTTTGGTGATGTTTTACATAGCCATTTGGACTGTGGTGTGACACAAACTTCTACTCATTTCAAGAATAATAAGAAAGTACATTTTGCTAACTGAAGACACCCTGCTTTTTCCTTGTGTGTGTGTGTTCTCCCATCGCCCCCTCCCTCTCAGCAGTGCCCTGGCATTACACTGTGAATAGCTTTAGTCTGTGCTGTGGGAATCGTGGAGCAGCAAGTCATTCAGGTATTGTGTATGCTTGTTCTACCATCATTAGTCACGGTGTAAAGTCATTTCGCAGTCACGTGAAATAACATGTAATTCTACAAGAAATATCAAGTGTCTTACACTACTATAAATTGCAGCCTGTGCACCTGAGTCTGATATCTGAAGCAAGAGCGGGGTGGGAATTTGAGAAACAATGAGCAATGGATAGTTTGTTCAGCAGTCAAAGAAAAGTACTCCTGATTCTGTCATCAAAGGAAGAAGYTTTGTCTGTATAAGCAGCCCTGAATCCTTTTGAATGGGAATCTGCACTCTTTGCTGTAGTGGAGTGGCAGCAATGTTGGGCCTTCCAACAGTAGACCTCTGCCAGGTGAAGAAGTCCTATGACTTCTTCCAAAGCTGCTTCCTTCCTTGCAATTGTTCACGGAGAAATTTCACTGGGGTTTAGTCTCTCTTGCCCAAGGAATATTTTGAACTACTAATTTTTGCTTAATCACTTAAAAGTAATCTAGAGCGATTCGTGGTGTTGGGCTGAAAGTAAGTTGGTGCTCTTTTTCCACCTGCACGTTACATGCCACGTTGCAGCAGAGGCAAAACCAACATCCCACAAATGCAAATTGAAGTACTGCAATACAGTAAAAACCTTGCTGAAAAGGCACTAAAAACATTTGCTATGACTCTGTTTTCTGTTCCAAAATCTCATTACCCAATAGGACTTGCAGAAAATATCCCACTGAGCTATGGTTAGCCCACCCGTTGTGCCCTGGCCTGAGAGCACCAGTGGTTCGGTGAGCAGAGCAGTCAGCTATGAAATGCAAAATTTTCTGGTTTGAGTTTGATCTGTGTTGACATGCAGGATGTACATGCCGTAAAGTAACCCACTGGTAAGCAGTTCTGCCAAAATGTTTACAAACGTTATGGTGTTCTCCCATCAGCCAGGTATGTGGTGAGTCCATCACTAGGAGCTGGAGCATGCGGGAGGAGGGAGGGACCCTTTGTGACACAAAGTTGCTGTACCAGAAAATAGAAAGATACAATGGTTATGAAATGATGCGACTTGTTTGGATATGAGATTAGCATAATCATTCATATAGTGTCATCTTTTCCATCTATAATAGACTGTAATTATGAAACATTCTCATTTTGAATTATATATATATTTTTATATATAAAATTCATTTGGTCCGTGTCATAAGTACCTCTCCAAGCTTAGCTGCATATTCCATTATAATTCATAGTTTTCCGCTAAGATAGCCCCAAACTAATCAGTGCTTTACAAGCTAATCAGCTCATACTGTCACAAGTGGCATAATGCAAGTAATGATGCTTTAATTCAACTTCCAAACAAGGAGGAGAAAAAATCAGATTGAACAAAAAGAGGCTTATCGTGAACTCATGAGTTGATAATCATGATTAATGGATGATCTCTGGGAGAAGGTGTGGTTAAATCTCTTGCCTGTGACCCTTTCATTGAGCATGGTGGAAAAATAAGTACACATACTCCTATGGTATGTTGACCCAGCCAGCAGCCAAGAACCTGTTATCTTCAGCATCCTCTCCTAATCAAATCTGTTATCACTTCCATGTATAAAAAAAAAAATCTTTTCTGTCTTAGACAATCTCACTATTAAATATATATGTCCTGGTTTTCTATCACATTTGCATTTGAGTGAAAGGACAGACTGTTTCTCTAAAAACGCATAATTATGACAGTGAGAGAGGATTCCCAGGTCCTGTTCTTCACTGTGTTCCTGAATCCCAGTAAGCATATGGACGATAATTGTCTCTGTCTAATATTTACACAGAGATCTGCAAGGAAAGATGATATAAGCACAAAATAGTTTTGCTAGAGAAACTAACTTTTAGCAGGGCTTTGTTTTAGAAAAATGCTTCTGTAGTTTGGCTGATAATTCAACAAGACTGAAAGAGAAAACCTCTATAACCTTGCCAGACAAGCCAGGTGAGAGGGGAACCTTTGAAAGTAAAGGGAAGTAGTAAAAATTCCACCATTTTGTCAAAAATGGACAATATAGTGCCTGCTCTATATCAGAAATCACAAACCAAATAAACCTTGTTTCCCTGGAAAACACATCAATATCAAGCCAGAAGCTCCATTTTATTTAGCACAGATAGGAATTATTTCTAACTTGCGCCCATTAGGCTACTTAGAAGGCAGTCACTAATTCAATTAGAACTTCTGTTGCATTAAAATTGGTGTTTGAGGAATAGATGGATTAGGCTTCACTTGTATATTTGCCCTTGCCATTCTGCAGAAATAATGAATGGCTTAAAAAGGCTATATCAGGATAAGACCCAGGCACACACAGTCTGTCAGCTCTGCAATTTAACCTTCTTGGAAATGAAATTGAGATCCAGTGTGCCAGAAGAGAGCACGGGGCTGCAAATGCAAATACTTTTCTATTTCTCTGGACAGAATCTAGTGTAATACTCAGGATTTTTTCCTGTGCCGAGAAATTCTGCATGATATGGGATTTTTAAATCTTATTATTTCTAGAATTTACCTATTCTCTAAACTGAAAGAACAGAACTATAGTTATCTGATGAGACTGAAATACAGATATTTTACATCAGTTAAAATAAATATGCTTTTGTATAATATATTGTGTCCTTTGGCAATGAGTTCCATCAGTTTAAGTCCCAGAGATTAACAGGATTTAAAAATCATTAAAATGTAGATGGTGAAATCAAATGTTACATAAGCTTTTTAAGATTAGGTTATATACTCCTGAACCCTCCAGCTGGAGTATATGAGAGGAAGTCTCACTTTTATGAGGTCTCCAGTGAAACCAACTGCTCAGCTAACCAGACTAGAAATGGGAGAACTTGGTTTGTTCTTCAGGAGTTGGCGATGTACAATCTGAATGTGAAATGGGCTCTCTAATGCGCTGCAGAACTGAACACCAGCCTCCATTTGCTGCATTCAGCAGCTGGAGGCTGGCCCAGGGTGCCAAATGTGTGTGACCTACATTAGTGTCTTGAAGGCATTGGCTGAAATGAAATCTAAGATGTTGCATCTTTTCACTTTGATTTCTTTGAAAGTATTATGTACAGAAAAATGGTGAAACAGATGCATTACTTCTCAGCCTCCTACCGTTTAAAGGATTTATTAGTTTGTGATACCTTTTTCCCTCCTTCTTTAAATCTTCCACTCTGGCTTGCTTTCTTCCCCTTTTTGTTGCCAAATATTTATCTGTTTAAAGAATAAACACTGTATTTCTTCCTTCTCAGCACTAAATAGAGCGTCCCTGATGGCTCCGGACCATGTCATGCTACAAATGTTATTCCTCCAATTGGGTCATGGTAAAGAACTTTATTGCTTGCATTTCAAGGACATGAGCTTAGTCGATGAGATATTTTATTAGTCTTTCCATATTTGTAATTTCCTTCTACATGGGTGATATGTTCATTGCTTTTCTGGAGAATGAAATAATAACTGGAGAATAATTTGTTTTGTTCTTTTATGTCTTAGGGTTTTATAATAGGCATATATGTAGGTAAAGTGCTCCTAAAACTGTGCAGTATTAGATGTCGAAGGATTCTTGAACTGAAGCAAATCCAGGCAGGTTCTGTTCTGCCTGTAGTAGTGGTTGCAAGTCTGGGTAGTTGGAGTAAATGCAAACACTGCAGTTTTTGGTTTTTTTGGTTTTTTGTTTTGGTTTTTTTTTTTTATGCCAGGTAAGCTCAGTTAAAACACAGTACTAAATAAAGCACGTCATCTTCTAACCAGCATCTGACCCTAGTCAGCAGCCAAGCACCCACACAGCTGCTCGCTCACTCCCCTCACCAGCTCTCCACAGTGGGAGAAAACAGGGAGAACAAGATCAAGAAAACTCTTGACTTTTGATAAAAGACAGTTTAATAGGTGAAGAAAAGAGTGCGGAAAAAACAAGCGAAGCAAAGGAGATAGCACACCACCTCCCACAGGCAAACCGATACCCAGCCAGTCTCTAAACAGCCACTTTGGAAGCAAAAAAAACCCCATCTTTTTCTTCCTCTACCCCAGTTTTTATTTCTGAGCTTAAGGATACATGGTATGGAATATCCCTTTGGCCAGTCTGGATCAGCTGTCCCAGCTGTGTCCCCTCCCAGCTTCTTGCCTACCGGCTGTGGGGGTGTAGTGGGAAACAGAAAGCCTTGACACTGCAAGCACAGCTCAGCARCAGCCAAAACGCTGGTGTGTTATCAGCACTGTTGTAGCCACAGATCCAAAACACAGCACCATATGGGCTGCTATGAAGAAACTTAACTCCATCCCAGCCAGACCCAGCACAACCCAGCACAACCCCAAATCATACTACTGGTTTTTTTTTTAGTTTATCTTTGCATATCCTAGTTTACGAATTCCAATTTCCCATTTTCTTTGGGATTATTTTCTTGCTGTAGAGACATCGAATACTCAGTTTTCCTTAGGTGATTACCACATTTCATTGCTGCTGCGACTCCTTGGCCTATTCACTTGTCATGTTATTATTTCTGCACTGTTTTCCACTAGCACACTGGGGCCCATGTTTTCTTACATTACCAGCAAAATCTGTTTTGCTTAGCCTGGTTTTCTTCTTGGTACATGTGGTAGCTCTTCGCAGGTTCTTCAAAACTATTCTTTTAGGGCCAGTAGAAAAAGTTACTAGCCCTCTTTGTTTTATTCAGTCCCCAAATGTCTTTTAAATCTCTCTCTTTTATGATTGCTTATCTATCCAGTATCTCCAAATGATGTCTGTTAAGACAGACATCCGCCCCTGTCGTGGCAGATCATGGACTTGCAGGCACAGAGAACATGCTCACTCTATGCCAGTTGTCAAAATCATTATTATGAGATTCTGGGGCAATGCTGCATCCCCATTACAATTTACTACCAGACAAGGTGTGTCTGTTTTTTAATCAAATTGCCGTGTATAATGTCTAGCTCTAGACTTTGTGTCACTGCTTGTTTGCATATCCTCTGTATTTTTCTTGGGGCGTTTGTGAGCAACTTACTTTTGCCTTTACTGTCATATTTCCCCATGGCTGGAACCCACTTAATTCCTTCAGTTTCTCAATGTCTTTATTAAAATCGACAGCCCACATCCATCGTCATCTTTGCACAGCAATTCTTTCAGGTTACTGGTTTGAGCAGCTGGATACCAATTTCACTCCCTAATTCACAGTGCTAAGGAGCCTTTGTAACCCTTATTTGCCTGTGGGAACCACCCCAACCTTGCATTGACCCGCTCATACCTATTACTCTGCCAGGGTCTCCTTGCCCAGCCTCAGGTGTTCCTTCTGGCCCTGGAATAGATGGCTGATTCCTTCTTCTCAGGTCAGTTACAATCTCCCCTACAGCTTTTCTGCCTTTCTTTTCATATCTTTCAGTTAAAAACATTTATTATGTTCTGTTTTCACATGGCGTGAAATTAGTCATACAATTTGCCCCCTTCATCTGCATTAGCTGAAAGATACTACAAATACTTGTTGGATCTGCGGAAAGGAAATCTTTTGATCTCTTTTCCTTTCCTTGGCATCCATGGCTCAGGACTTTTGAGCTACTCCCTAGACTTCTCTCTGAGGAGAAAGCATTTACATTTGTTCCAAATTTCATCACCTTTATGAGAAAATGAAACATTCCAGTAACTTTAAAATGTTTAAAATTCAAAACTGGTAGTGTTGTTATGCATGGGTTTTGTAGAGTGTCTTAAATGTGGAAGGTGCATTACAAAATAGACATCAATAAAGTTCCTACGCCAAATGTAATTGGAAAAAATACCGCAGGACAAGACAAAGATCGTTGTGGAAGGATCGTGAATCTTTTGGCAGTGATGAGACTGTTGACTGACAAGTTAATATAAATATATTAAGCTGTAACGTATTCTTTTTTGATTGATTTAATGTTGTGGTGCTGTTTATACATGTACTTTTTTGGGTATTCATATATAAAGTAGGTCACCAGTTTTTGTGAGAACTGTACAAAGAACCTGAGCCTGGGGAAGCTGGGATAATAATGAAAGCTAAGAAAATACAGCTTATGAGATAAAGTGAGGGAAGGGACTTTTTAGTCTAAAAAAGAAAAAGCTAAGTGAAGATAAAAATGAAAATATAAAAATTGTTCTAAGAAGAACAATGATAAGTTGTCCTTCCACTGGGCATGGGGAAATTAGTTTAATTTACAGCAAGGAAAACAGAAATTTGATATGAGGAAAGATTTTCTGACTATACAGGCTTTGAAATGCTGGGGTATTCAAAGAGGCTGAGGAACTTTCCTCAGCAATGTTGAACAGCTACCTGCCAGGATAGACTAGGTCTGTTCTGGGAGACCATTCTGCCTCCTATCTCTTTTCTCATACTAACATGACTTTCGATGCTACAGTATAGGCAAGATTATTCCCATTTTTGCTCTCATGGAAAGCTGATTCTTAATATTGTTAATATTTGAGTAATAACAACAGTATAAAACTTCTGGTTTTTTAAGTTTCCTAATTTTTTTCTAGTTTTTTGGATGCTTAGCTTAGGGATGCTTTTCCCCTCTGCCCCCCGTTCAGCTGAGTTTTTCCTGAAATGAGTGTTACTGTTCACTCTCACAATTTTATTTTGATTTTTGCAATATATTATATTTTTCTTCAGGTTCCAGCTCCTTGGCAGCATATGATCAGGTGAAATGTTGCTTCTGATTTTTCTAAACTAGTAAAAAAATTTATTCATCATAGGAGTGTTTGAATCACAGCAAAGACTCAAAAAACCTAAAAGGTAAACAAATTATTTTTGAAAGATATTACGGTCCGAAGACCATCTCATGCTTTTGGGTATGCCTGCATCACAATTTTTGAGGTAGATGGTGCTGAGCCTGTCTAGACTATGCTAAGTTATTTTAATGTATTTTCCCAGTGTTTCAGATAGGAGAGCTGACTGGCACTTACATGATTTCTTGCTTCAGCTTCTATGCAGCAAACAGGAAATGTCTCTACTTTGTGCAAATGGCAGAAGTGCCAGCTTTTGTTAAAGCAGAAGAAAAGATTGTCAGGACAAGGACTTTGTAAATGGAGAAAACTTTATACAGATATAAGTTGCTTTCATTGAAATCTCTGGGTAACAGTGAGCTTGCTGAGAGGAGCTCTGTATTTGATTTACATAATTTGGCTTTTTAAGTGGTATTGTTTGTTTGCAGCATACTGCCTCTCTAAGGAGCTTTCTCCGTGGATACATAGCAGCACTGGATTAGAACCACCTCTGCTATATTGAGGTTACATTTTAGGGGGGAGAAAAATGGGTAAATAACTTATTTTTGTATATGTATTGCAAATTATTATGAAATACTTCTGCCCTGCATATGAGGAAAAGCCAAACCTGATACATTTGGCTCTTTCCCTGGAATTTGAGTATGTAATAGTCATAATTTCCTTTTTCTTTTAATTCTGTGTGTACATATTTTAAGTTAATATAGAAAAGTATTTCTCCCCTTCATTTATCTCACACTCAGGACAATATTTTTATGATTCACTTTACTGATGGCTTTAAAAACATGTATTTTCTTGTTTGCGGGAAGCTCTGAATCCCAGACTTCTTTTGGTCTCTCAAACCTGCATTCCAAGAAACAATGCAAGAGATAATTACTCAATAATTATTATATATTTAGTGTGTTCAGGAGTTGGGGATAAAATTCTCCCTTACTAAAGTCAGTTGCCTTCAAAGGGGTTAGATTCGATCTAAGAAGCTGGATTATTTCCTTTCCTAGGATTGAACAGAAAGTAAGTTTTCCTTGTGAGCTTCATTAACCTTAGGCTGAAATATTACAATAAAACCTTGTTAAAGTTCTTTTGAAGTTTGCAGAAGTAGAATGAGTAAGATCTCCAGAGTCTGGCCCACTGTTTCTCCAGAATATACCTTTGAGTAAAGATGGCTTTTGTAAACACTGAGAACATAATGCAGTTTAGGCTTGCCTTCTTTCGCACTCTGGCAGCCTCAGAGCAAAATCAGCCAAGACCAAGCAAATGTCCTCCTCCCAGTGTCTCTCAGTTCTGCAAGGGGCTTAGGAGCCTGGCCTTGATCCAGGCAACTATTTGGACTTTGGGAGTTGTCACCCATATGAAGTGACATACTCAAGTGCTGTTCAGCATTTCCCTTGTCCAAACCCTGAAATATTAAGATCTTGATCCTGATAATTTCCACCATGCCGGAAGAAAGGTGCCCAAGCTCCACATTTCTGGAAACTGGGAAAGTTTAGTGGAGAAGCTGCACTGAGTGCTTTCTCTCTTGTCACACTCTTTCTTAAGCATCAGTTACTGACTGTGACTCTGAGAGATGAGACACTGAGGTCAGACCTGTGATCTGACCCTGTACCACTGATGTTAAGAAGTTCAAGTGCTCTTTTCTGGCTGAAATGTCACTTCCTCAGCTGACAGGAGGTGAGTCTCTTCATCTTTAAATTCTAGAAATTAGCATGCTTTACTTTACCAAGAAAATAACATCTGAAAACCATGAGACTGACAAATATGCCTTTAGTCCTGGTGTTGCAAACTGCCAGGTTGCCAGGGCACAGAAGGTGAAATCCTGGTGGCACTAATGGTAGTGGGCCCATTAGTTTTTCTGTATTATTTTCATGGGACCAAGTGTTTTAGATGATAGCTTCAAAATTTTACTGCCCTGCTTATCTTTTAACTCTTCTATTCCAAATAACAAGTGGGAAACAAATACTTTAATAAAACATATTTTGTAGGAGATGTGAAATACTAAGAGAACTACTCTCATCAGTATAAAGAAATTTCCCACTGCTCTGAACCACTTGCAAGTGTATTTGATGTCAGCACCGTATGTCTGATATGATAGGAAAAGATCTCGATGTCTTTAAAAAGTTGCTGGTTTATGCACAGTTAATATTCTTAGGATATGTGTTTTTCCAGACCTCATTTCTGGAGTGATCGTTCTGATTATTGTTAAATACAAACAGTCAGAAACTAGCAATAATTACAACTGTAATGAAAGAGTGTTTCAAGAACACTCATAGAAACTTCTCAGTTCATTCAACTATCAGATGAGCAGGCTGGCTAGCAATGAATCGCACTTTTTAAGTGACAGTTGAATATCTTTTATTTGGAACGATATTTAATCAGCCAAGAGTAAAAGATGTCAGAGAACATTACATTTAATTGATACATCAAATTATTAATAATGGGTGAAATTTGGAGGTCCTTACTGGGTTTTTGATTCAGTGCTCTACTTTTGTGGAAGTTTGCCTGAATAAACATTAAGTAACAACTGATTCTGAACCTGGAAATGTGACCCAGTAATACTTACCACTTATGTTGTGCTCTAAACTTTCAGAGCTCTTCTGTGGGTCAAATCTTGAACACAAAGGGGCTATTGAAGTGAGCATGATTTGGTCAATTAACCTGTTAAATCTTTGCGTGCAAGGCAGTCAGAGGCCCACTGTGGTTTTGGAAAGGGGTTACTCAGATCCAGCAATTTACAATATGTTGAGAATCCCATAGAGGTTGTATCCAAGTAGGGGCCTTGTCGGACCCCTGCTCCTCATGGAATAATAAATCACATGGTACTCTTTCAATTGGAAAAACATATTAACACGTCTGCTGCTCCAGATGGAGAGAATAAAATCATAATGGTTTATGATAAATTGCATATATTTCTTGTATCCATACCATTTGTGAAATATTTTTTCCCCTCAAGTTGAAACCACAATGACACGTAGAAAGGGTTCTTTATAATGCACCATCCATGCAGACTGGAGGAATATGAAGGACTAATTAAAAGCATAAGTCACCAAAGTTGATTAGAATGCAAACTAGGCCTAATTTCATGCTGGATCCATTAAAGGCAGCCAAGGTTGTACTAGAGAGACAAAAAGGCTGAAGAGCTGCTATATTTAGATTAAAAAAATGTACACTAAAGCCAAGAATCCCACAGACAGGAGATGAAGGGTCAAAGCGACAAAGGCAATAGGAAGCAGAAACTAAAGGGGGGAACACTGTTGCTGGATTTCAATCACCTTGAAGGCTTCTCTGAGGTGACTTACCAGAGCAAGTTAAGCAGGGTTTGGTCAGAGTCTTGCTGAATGTCAGATTGCTCCTGCTTTCATGGAGGCAAAAGTGCCAGATTGCTTTTGCACAGACAGTCCACGTAGTTTGCTCACACCCCGTCTAGTAGGCAAGATAGAGTCAAAGTGCTAGCAGTGGCCCCAAGCAAAATCAATTTTGTGTGACAGTGGTATTCTTACTGCCCACCTGCGAAGGCCATTTCCAGTTAGTTTGAATTGTCCAGCACGCCGATTCTTTCTCCCAGCACTCCCACCCTGAACACAGCCTGTGACTGTAGCTGCTGGAGGCTAGCTCCTGTGAAAGTACTAGGCGTAGGGCAGTGATGGGGAAATCACTCACATTGCTCAGTATGGACCTGGACTGATGTTGACTGGGAAGAGAACTGAGTTTTTCTGCCTGTACCAGGTGAAGAGATGTGTAGACACACCTTTGTTTAAATTATGAGCAGCAGGCCTAAATATTTCTCCTTCAAAAATCAGCATGACATGATTGGGTTTGTTTTTAATAACCCTTCCGATATCATTCCTGTGTTGTGGTTATTAGCAATTACCATGCTGCTTTTCCCTTTGTCCAAAGCTTTCTACACACTGATAGCAGCTTCACGTATTAATTCCTAGCACCATCCCTGCCGCCAGCTGTGTCATCACAATCGCTCAGCCATTCGACTCACTGTGGTTATTGGTTTGATGGATTACAATCAGGATTTTGATCTCAGAGCAGCTTTGCAATAGCAATGAATGCTGAGCATGACAAATGATATCTTCCTGAACCCACATTTGGCTAACGGCCAGCATTTCATCTTACTTGACCACTGTGTAGCTTTCTATCTTGTTAATCACAACACTTTGATAAGGGGATCGTAGCCAATTGTTGGTATCCCTGGAACAAGTACCAGAACTGCATTTTACTGTACCTTTAAGTCCTATCTTAGATTTTAAATTAAATCTGGTGTTTTCTCCCTTCATAGAGCCATTTTAGAAGAAGTATGTATAGGCTTGTCTTTTCTTCATCGCCTTTTGTGGTTTGGGGCTTTGCTCTTGGAAATGCAGCTGTTCCTTTACATAATTTAGTTAAAATTAACAACTGCTTCCTAGCCTGTTTCATTACAGCTCAATACTTCTGGGATGTAAGGTTTGATATTGCACGTAGTCAAGTTTGCAATCCTTAATTTACAGCTATTACTTACAGAAACACAAATACACAGCAAGCATTTGGTGAGGTCCTCTTCATCCTCCATTGATGTATACAGTAGACACAGACCTTTTGTTTCTCATGGGGAAGATAAAACTTTGGGAATTCTAACACAGATTTAAGTGCTATCAAATCTACAAAGTCCTGGAGATCTCATAGGTGGCAAGGGTGAACCCTTTAAATACTGAAGCAAGATCTATACAGGAGAAAATAACAATGAAGTTCTCCCATTGTTCTCTGTGGACATTACCCATCATTTTGAGAGCTCCGTTAGGCATGCCTCCTCTTCTTCAACTTTCTGTTTTTAACAAAAGAATAGATTATGTGGATTTGATTGGCAAAGTTGCCAGACTTCCTCAGGTAAGTGCAAACTTACTCTCCGTTTAGAAAGTTATTTGCACTTCTGCTTGATATTTATAGTCTAATTTCACGAGGTGTAGGAGACAGAAGAGAGGAGAGTGCTTTGAAACCCAGCTCAGCAGCTACAGCATTTATTTGTTCACATGGTATATTCTCTTCTGTGGCTCTTGAAGATCTTTTTGACAAGTGAAGTTTACAATGATAGTACATTATTTTTTTCTGTAGTTAATTCAGACTTTTTAATTGTGGAGCTATACCATTCAGCTTGTGGTTTGTAGGGATCAAGGTACAGTTTCTGAACTGTGCCTGCAAAACAATGTCAGCTGTTACTGTAACACTTATTACTGCTGCAGCTAATAAGTGTTGGATGCGGCATGGGAGCTGTGGGAATGCTAGGGGTCTGGCCATAAATTTTCCACTATTTTTTTCAACACTGACTATCCAGTTTAGAGTTTAAGTGGAGTCATTTTTGCAACCATAAACAATGATGCATACTGAAAAGCAGCTTTTTTTAACATAAAAAACCTGTTCTACTTCAAAGGGTTTATTTAAAGCTGGGAATCAACTGGCACAACTGTTGCAGCCTGCAGCTTTGCTCTATCTCCTTTCTCGCTTCCTTTCTCTGTCTTTGTCTGCCTCTGTTCCTGTGGCGAAATTAACTCTTACTTTGCCATAGACAGAACACAGCTTATGTAGTGTTTGTGACATAATGGGGGGGAACAGCTAAGTACTTTGTTATTTTGTGGTCAGCTCAGCAGGGTAAACTCAGATGACATGACAAGTTTTACAAGAGGGAACAGGTTGTTCAGGTAACTGTGTCCTCCAAGACCTACATGAGCAAACTACACTGTTGGGTGGAGAAGACCATCTGGATCTTTCATGATGTTCACACACACACACACTGAACCTCTTCTCCAGGCGAGTAAGACCTGCTGTGCTCTGCTTCCCTGCATCCTCTCCCTGTTCTGATCCTTCCCTGCCAGTTGTTTTCCAGCCTGTTCGTGCCAGAGTTCCATCTCACTGAGCCTTGCTCTCCTGACTTCTCTACCTCCCCCTAGTTGTTTCTACCCAGGAATGGTGGGAGAACTTGTATCAGTAGTTTTACTCGTGCAGCTTTGGTGAATGGGATTGGTGGAGGAATTTTTTAATATGAGAGGGACTCCTTAATTATTTGACCAGTGTGGAGCCAAAGAGCCTGAACCAGCTAGGAAGTGGTCATACTCCTTATGTTATTTGTCTGTAGAATTCTCTCCCTCTGATCCTTATTCTTTAGACATGGACTGTGTGCAAAGTGTCAGAGTAAATCAGAAAATGCAATTCTGATGCCCTAGCAGCCTCCTCCTGCACCATGTTGTCGTGTTAATATTTATAATCTACTGGATATGCAGATCAGAAGTATAATGATGGCCGGCATGTTACATGTTCTTGACTACTCCTTTGGTGCACTCCACTTCTGTTTTACACACTTTCCTGATGAACCTACTGTGATTTCACTGTACCATGCTCTTTCTTGTCAGACATACGTGTCCTGTAAGCAGCAGCAACATGCTGATCTTTGAGCTTGTCTGTGAGCAACAACAGAAGACGCAGGTAGTTTTTTGGCACATTTTACCTCAGCAAATGCTTGTTCTGAGTTTTGTTTGATTCTTTTTATGCATGTTGTACTGCAAACAGCATAATCAGCCTCGTAATGTTCAGTTAGCCTTGTGAAAGGACAGCCTTTTGTTCCACCTTTCGTTTTCATTAAATTTCACATCAGATTGAGCTTTTAGGACACAATGCAAAATCTGGCCTCGAACATCAGTTTCTGTTAAGATTCTGAATTTGGAAGTCAGCTGGCAGTTCTGCTGAGGGACGAATGGGGCAGAACAAAATGGTCTTTGCCTTGCTGTCATGGTAATGGCAGTGAAGTGCTGATAAGTAACAATATGCATCTGTGTGCGTTAACTCCTTACATATCCTTCAGGGGGAAGTGCTCTGGTAGAGAATAATGATATCTTTCTCATAAAATTTTGAAGCCAGCCTAAGGATTTTAATTAATAAAGAATTATATTCTTGTATAATAAAATGGGTTGCAGATGGGACATGTTCATTACATTCTAGAAGATTTGGGGACCACGACTACAGAACTATTGTCTGAACTCTGTTACATGCAGTAGGGCACTTGTACAAAGGATGACCCAAAGTTGGGGGGTTTTTTTATTGTGTGTGTGTGTGTGTGTGTGTATATATATATGTCCCTTTTTCAGTTTTGTCTTCTGTTCTTTTAATGTCAGCTCTGTCTTCTCTTAGCCCATGAGCTGTCCTTTCTGGTCTTTGAAAGTAGCAAGCTGTGTTTGTGCATTAAATCAAGTAATTGCACCTAGATGGATTTTGTTCTTGATTTAGCCAGAGTGCTGTTTTAAGCACATTTAATTTTAGGGTAACTTTCAACTGCTACTACAAGGTAGAGTCCTGCTGGAGGGCTGCGTTCAGTCCTCGGTTCTCATGCAGCCTTCCTGTGCAGCCATGGGTAAGCACTTTCCAAGCTGGGACTCTCTCCCTGTTAAATAGAGGTGCTGCTTTCCTAGTGTACAGAGGTATGGCGACGCTTTCCTTTTGCGTTTGAGGAATTTGGATTCTACCATGTTGAGCTTCACTTGAGTCTTTTCAGAGACAAACCAAATCTGTGCTTGGCATCATTCTGAATTAAACCTTAAGTTACCTTGGTAATTTCTGAATCACACTGCTGGCATATTTTCTGTTATGATCATTGTACTTCTAAAGCACACTGCTGATTGATCGAATCTTGATACYCCTTGTTTTTTTGATACCTTTTAGTTTCTTCTGTCATTATTATCTATTTTTTACTACTTTCCTTTAATTCCCTGCGTGCTGTGTAACAACACTAAAGCTGTAATCCTTGCATTTATTGTTTTTTCCAACTTGATTATATGTTTCTGCCTGCTGGCCAACCGTTTTTTCAAATACTGTCAGACATGTCACTGTATCAACAACAATAACCTCAACTGCCAAACTCCTGACCCCAGTAGTTGAATCATAATTTAAATGTGCCACTTCCATTATTTATATTACTTCCCAGATAAGTTTCATGTTGAATTCCAGATTTTGAAACCACACTCCAAAGCACTGAATATTTTTGCTCTTCTCTTTTTCCTTCTGGCTAGGATTATCTTGTGCAGATGACTTTTTTTGATGTGAAGGAGACCAGAGTAATGTCCATGTGCAAAGCCAGCCCGTGAGTGTAGCTCCTACTTTGCATTGTTCCGTTACACACATTCGTTCATTACACCAATGTAAGAGTCAGTTAAACTCCCGTACATCTCCAAATGGCAGTGGAATACTTTGCTATCACATTCAGTGTTTAAGGGAAACTGTCTTGATTTGTGTGACTAGTAAATGATACGGTGCTTTTTACCTCAAGACTATTGTTTGAATTGAGCCTGGCTTACTAGTAGCAGAAAGTAAATTGCCATCTATAAACTCACCCAGCCCCTGTTGAAAAAACTTCCAACTGTTGTAAATTATTCTTGTTAGCAGAAAGGAGAAGAGGGCAAGGGCTGAAGTACCATTGTGTACACTGCCTAGGACAGAACTTTTATGTAGAAATTGGAATTGCCACACTTTTTGTGGAACTTTTTTCTTTTTGTCCAGTGGTGTGGGAGAAAGGATTGTAAATAGTTTCTACCGTAGATCATCTTGCACTGCAAAACTTGGGAGCAGACCTACATCTTTTAGATGTCAAGTTTTTTCATCTGCATCTGTCCTTAGCTCCCACGTGAGATTAATCAGGCACTAGGACTGAATCCACTTTAAAGAAGTGGGACAAGATTTAATAAATAAATGAATTAATTAAAAAGTCATGGTGCACAAATTAAAGATTCTCACAGAGTTGCAGCATTTGTATACCATATCTTCAAAGCTGGAGTAGTTTGCTCACTGGACTATGACACAGTACTGAGTGTGCATGTTTTAGAGTTGCAGTGATGCGAAAGAGAAGGGCCTTTTCACTAAATTTTGTTCAGTCAGTGTGTTTGCTTTACCATCAACACTCTGAGTCGGCTGTACATCTTGTAAAGCCGGAAGGGGAGAAGTGACCTCTGTGTCAAAAGAGCCAGCTCTCACGGCACCTCATTTGTGCCTGGAAAGACTGGGCTGTTGGTTATAAAATGGAGACTGTAATGTTCAAAAGCTCTCATTTAGTTTATGAACCCTCAGATTTTCTTCTCACAGTATCGAGTCCAGACAGAGGACAGCAATCTACTAGTGCTACCAGCTAATGGATGTTCCCTGTTCTTTTGTTGCTGGAGTTTTGGGGGTGGACCAAGCCCTTTCGGAACATAAAGCAGTAAGCTGCTGGAGTCAGGCAGTGGCAGAGTGCCTCTGGGTCGCTGAGGGTAGTTTTCCTTACAGGTAAGTGCTGCAGGAAAGTAACGCAAGTAACACTGTGACTGTTTAGGTCATCCCTACACTGGGGTTTTTCACAGTCGAACTTCAGGCACCTAACTCTGGTGATTATGGGGTGACGGCTCCTGTAGAGTCAGTGGGACACCTGTAGCTTCCCTGACAACCTAGGCACCGAGGCTGCTGGCTTTGGCACCCGAGTTGGATGCCTAAAGCTAAACAGTGAGACTAGCCTCTTCAGCCCAGGGTCTAGTCCAGCCACAGAGCAAAAGTCTACCACTGCTGCTAACTAAAGGAAGTACCTCTTCAGCTTTTCTTTAGTGCTGAGCACACACCAGCACCCTGAATGCATGGTGGAAGTCATCAAAAGATGACCATTAACACAGCTTCAACATCCTGGGACGTTAAATTAACACAGCTTCAACACCCTGGAACTGCAAGCCATTATCAGAAACTCTTCCAGCCAACCACAGCCTTTTTTGGGTTAGCTGGTGTCACTGAGAGCTGTCTGTATCTTTCCCCTCCTTTTTGGATGTCCCCACAGGAGCAGGAAGGCTGTGGTCTCAAACAATCCCATGTATAAGTACAGAGTATTTTTTCTTCCTATGCCTTTCCACCTATTGATGAATTAAGAGCTTGTGCAAAAAGAAACACCTAAGATGGGAGGACCAAAGATACCAAGCCTCATCTGTTCACACACTCTGCTACAGCCCAGAATCTGCTGCTGTGCAGAGTGCCCTTCTCTGGAGTCCTGGGAACCGCGGTGAGGAAGAGGATGAGGTTGCTCACCCTGTATGTTGCTCAAGCAAGAATAGGTGCCAAAGTCAGAGTCAGAATCCCAGGACCTGATATATCATGGTGTATTGTTAGCTGTGTTTGTTTTGGGGGCTTTTGGTAATTTTTCTTCTAGGTTTTTGTCTCTCTATTTAATTATCCTTTTCATTACTGATTTCCTGACTTAATCTGAATGTGCATAAATCTCCACCATAGATTTATCATCTCTATAGAAAGCGCTTTCAGAGTGGTTGTGCAGCTTCCCAGAAAAGGGACACTGTTGGAAAATGAAGCTTTCAGATTCAACAATAAGCCTACTATTATGCTGATTTTTGCCAAGCTTTCCCTCACTTCTTTCCCATTTACTACAAGAGTGAGCTCAAGGCTTCTTTTTGTTTGTTTTCGAACTTCAGTCATTCTTAAGTGTTTACCACCCTGCTCAAGTCCACTCACTCTGAAACATTAGACACGACAAGATACTGCTGCATTGCTTCTGGAATCAGAAAATGCTCAGGTTCTTTTTTCAACTGCATGTTTCTGTGAAGGTTTTAACCAGCCTGTCTGCCAATCTTAAAAAAAGTAAAAATAAAAATCTTTCTTAGAATATTGTACTTTGACTGTCACAGTCATTTGAGGACATTGTATTTTTAACCAAATGTGAGCTCTCAGAGCAGCAGTTGAAATTATCTTTGATATAAATAATCTCATTGCAAAACAGATTTTTGTTTATATAGTATATAGTCTGTGTGCTCATAACCATTTAATCAAATTCAGGCCTTGTCTGAGCAAACATAATGGCCATTAACCTATGTGTGGGTTGTGAATTATCCTTTCTGAATTTGACCTGTAGCTTTGAGAGCCAAAAAAGCTGTCTTCCTTGATGTTTTTGCTTGGGATCACACATACAAATGCAGGGGCTTTTCTATTTCTAAAAATTTTCTGAATGTTGAATACAACTTTGTGCTGATAACATGTAGAAACCCAGCCTCTCTAGGTTTTTGGTCAGTTGTGGCTGACGACTGTCAAAATCTTTTGTAGTTATCATGAATCTTCTTTTTCTTCTTTCCATATTGATACTCTATATAATGCTCTTTATGACTCCACACAGGTCCCTTGAAAGGACCTTCTGTCTTTTCTTTGCTTGGCAGCTTTCTCCTAAGCCAAGCATGTAAACATCTATCTCCTGAAGACATATCCCTGCTAATCACTTCTGGTGCCTCTCTGAACTTCTTTCCGTTAACGTTGCAGTTTTTAACTGCAGTTAACAAAAGCCAGGATAAAATGTTATTATCAGCCCTTCTCCTGGCTTGAAAGAGCCCTGTTACGTTTATGCCCCAGATTAGCAATTGCTGTACAACATGAGCTACGTAATTTGCTGTTTTCCGTATCTTCACCCTCAGATCTGTTGCCAGACCACTGTGACTGTACTAGTTTATTTCCAAATTTCTGTATTGAATCAATTTCCCCCTGTTGCGAGCCAGAAACAGTTTTGTGCCAGGGGAATTTCAACTGATTTAATTTGTTGACAATTAACAAACTTTTAATCACTGATTCTGGTATTGAAACCAACAAACAAATACATACTTAGAGAGACACACCTCAGCTCCCCTCCAGACACCTCTCCTCCCTGCTCTGTGGTCTCCAGTCCTGTCGCTGCACATGGCACCCGGTCCCTTCGGCGAGGCAGCGGGCCTCACCAAATAGCAGGAGGTGAGGCTTTGTAGCTAGTGCATTGGGCAGGACTCGGAAGGCCTGTGTCTCATTTCTGCAGCTGGGAAGTTCTCTGCACCGTTTCTTTCTGTGCTGCTGTCTCATATCTGTAAGCTAGGAAAAATGGCAGTGACGTGCTTCGGGTAGTACTGTGAAACTGATTGCCGAGAAGCAGTCCAAGAGGACACGGTGTTACCGATGTAACTGAAGCTTTGGAGTCTGTCAGTCTTGTGGGAGCAGTAGGTGTTTGAAGAAGCAAGGAGGTAGAACAATTACATAAGAATATATTTTATTACCTTTGCATTCAGTTGGTTCCTGTCCCATCCATAGCCCTAAGGAAAGCGATAGTAATCAAGTGGCACAAGATACAAACCCGTATCATGTGTGGTGGTGTGTTCTTCCCCTTCAGAAACAATAAATTTACAAATATTGTGTTGTGACATCCCTCTGGATTACTGCAGCTCGATAACTGATGTTAGAGTGTGACACGTCAGTTTTCAAGGACAGGTCACCAGCTGCCGGAGCTTCACTATCAACTGGATCTCAGTTAAAAACTCTTTAAGGAAAAGCGGGGGCGGTATTTTTAGCCCAGGTCATTTCAGTGGTCTGGTCTGCAGGGAAGTTTCACAAACTGAAAAGAATAACAGATTACAGTGCCAAGATGGAGACAGGGAGGTTGCAAGAGAGCAAGGAATCATTAAGGCACCGTTACTGCCAAAGTTACTACATTGTACGGTTACACCTGGAGTATCTCATAATCTTTGTCATATACACTGAGGTTTGGAAATTCCTTTCTTCTTTTGCAAATGGGAAACTGAGGCCCAGAGAAATTAAATGAGTTGTCTGTGGTCACATCAGAAATATGACTACAGTTATATAGGAAATATTGTGACCTGAGGTTTTAATGCAAAATCCAAAGTCAGCCCTCTGACCAGGCCATCTCACTTCTAATATAGCCCAAAGGTTCCAGCTGGGATGTTTGATGGTTGTTGATTGTCATTTTACCTTTATCAATGAATAACCTCTACAGAGGAACCAAACACTGCAACATGTGTTGACCATAAGGTTCATACTGCTATTTGGCATAAACAGAAGATGAGAACTAAACTCTGGACAGCTGGTGTCCTCTTTTTGAAAATGTAGGCTCAGCATACAGCCAAATATACTGTGAGTCAATGCAGATTTGAACATTTGCTGCAAAAATTAAAAAGCTGGTGGAGTAATGCTAAAACTCCTTCAGCACTGATGTAGAATCTGTGGCATCTCTTCTGGAGATCAGCCTCTACATGTTAGCCCTTTATTCCCTAGAAAAAAGTTGGCAGATGTTGCATCAGTCTCTGTATGAAGGGATCCTGTTGCCTGAAGATTCGTTTGAGGCAGCCATTCATGATCCTCACTGCAGAATATTCATGATCCCTTCTATGTTCCCATTCCGGCCTCTACTTTCAGTTGCTGTGGATGGCAATTTCCTTGTGTCAGCTTTTGCATGCACCTGCAGGCTTCCCAAAGCTGTTAGTCCTTCTCTATTTGTTTACAACTCAGCCTAGTACTTAGTGTTTTCCTCACTTGTATTTAGTACCCAGACAATTCACCCTCAAAACTGTCCAAATACACTATTTATTTCTCACCAACAGTGGTGGATGAAAAAAAACCTCAGGAATTAATTAATTTCAGTGTACACAGGGTACAAAAACTTTATTGGAAAATACATAAAAAGTAGACCACTTGATTTTTATTTAACTTTTCTAAATAAATTTACAGTTCATCTTAAATAATTAACTTTCTTTAAGTCACTACTTTTTAAAAAATCAAAAGTAAAGATATGGAATAAAGTTGCAGCTCAGGTTTTTCTTCCCACTACACTGTCACAGAAAAACCTAAGCTATTTCTGGCTGTTCTTATTTTTAGATTGTTCTTCATATACCATCTACCGTCATTGAAATTAATGAGAAAATAAAAGGAGTGACCTTTGGCTGAGCACATACAGTTTATGCATGAGCTAAACAGCAGGATCCTTTTTCATTCTTCTTTTTCCCACATTCTCTTTCTCCCTGCTCTCCCCCATCCAAATATAATTTGTAAAGCCTTTAGAGCCTTTCATCCTATGTGTTTCCACTGTGTTCCTTTAGATGAGTCTCAGGTCCATGATTCACATCTATTCTCTTGTGCTGAAAGGTCAGCGGCACCCTTGTTTTATGAATATAATGCACCATTCTCTTGAACTCCAGAATCGTTTCCAAAACTCCCAGGCAAAATTCATACAGCTCAGGGTGCAGATAAATGTCAGCAATACTACAAAGAGCATTCTCGGAACACAAATACAAGCCTGCGCATTCAAAGTTACGTTGTTTAAAATAAACCTGCATTTACTGAAGACGTGATTCCAAATGAAATGTTGATTCTGAACCTGTGGCCTCACCACAACGTTGAATATCTAATTCATGCCCAGCTTTCTGCAGCAGGTGGACGAGTCTATTCAACACATAGATACTCATTCCACAAAGCCACCGCAACTGAATAGAGTAGAAACTGCCCAGCGAGGTTCGCTTGGGCACCGCTGTTGCAGAGAGCTGCGTGCTATCACGCCGAGGTGGTTCTCTGCCAGCCCACCTGCCTGCCACGAGGAAACGCTGCCAGCTCTGCCTGGTTTGGAGGGTGGGTCGGATACGTACTCGTTATAAATCTCACTTTGAATTATTTTCCATGCTGCAGTTTGGGAAGCCTTGGTTGAAAATAATAAGGACCGAGTGCTCCTCCTTCAAACTGTGTTGAAGGTGTAAGAGGTTATTTTTCTGGCTGAGGGTAGGGAGTTCAAGTAGAGGTGCGTTATGACCGAGAAAGTCTCCTTTGCGTTAGCAGGAGGAGAGGTATGCAACGATTTTGAGAGGAAATGCTATGATTTTCCAGTACTTGTGGCTCACATTGCTAACAAAAATGATAACTGGTATGTGTTTGGGTTAAGGGAAATGCTGATGACGGTCTAAGATACCAATACTGATAGTAAATCCAGATTACAGTTGTTTGTGGAAAACTTGCTCTGATTTTTTTTAGTTCCAAGTGTGCAGTTGTACCTCCACATTCCAGTGTTTAAATTTAAGTGGATAGTTATTTATTGCTCCTTTAGCTTTGTGTTAACAACCCTGACTATGTATTTTCTTTGGAGCTTTTAGGTAGTATTTTAAAACATTGCTCACTGAAAAACTTGCGGTAAGTTTTCATATTCTGGTTGTTCGCCAAGAGTATTCACAGGTAGGAAGATTCATATGCTAGCGATGATTTACGTTGCCGGTTTCGTTTTGCTTAGTGAGAAGTTCTTGAATAGGTCTTTACGTGAGGAGCAGCGGTGTCACTGCGCGTCTCCGGCATTGATTTGTACGTGGCAAGAGGGGCACACATAAATTACGAGCCCGCAGCGGAAGGAAATCACTGGAACGCGGGGGGCTGCTCCCCGTCCCACATAACTCTTCCCCTCCGGCACGCAGGAAGCACGCGGCACGCGTTGTGCTGTCGGAGCCGGGCTTCGGGCAGCTCACCCGCCCCGCTCCCGAGCGTCCCGGGAGAGCGCCCCGTCCCCGGCTCCGTCCCCTCGCTCCTAGTCCGCCGCCGCTCTCCGCCCGCTGCCCCACGCCCTCACCCGCCCAGCGCCCCGCCGCCGTTGCTGCGGGCCGGGGGCGCGCGGCGCCGCCGTTGCTGTGGGCGGGGGCTGTCGCAGCCGTTACGGGGGCGGGCCCGGGCCCGGGCCCGGGGCGGTGCGCGCGTGCAGGGGAGGGGCGCGAGGCGTGTCCGCGCGAGCGGGCGGCGGTGCCACAGCCGCGACCCGCTACCGGCCGCCGCGCCCCGCCGGTCCGCAGCCGCCTCCCCGCCCTCTGCCGCGGCGGCACGGCCTCGCGGCGGCACGGCCTCGCTGCGGCCCGGCGGCTACCAGGTAAGGCGCCGCCCTGCCCTCCCCCTCTCCCCTCCGGCACCTGCGCAGGTTGGCGGGCCCGCCGGGGGCGGAGGAGGGCCCGCCGGGAGTTTCCTGCCGAGGGGTGCCGGGGAGGGGGGACGGTTACCGTGGTGCCGCGCGGCGCCCCACCCGCTGCACTAACGCTTCGGGTCCCGGCGCCGAGACACGGCTGCGGGCGGAGGCAGGCGGGCCCCTCCTGGCGGCACGGGGACCGCAGCCGGGCCCGGCCCCGGCCCCTCGGACCCCGCCCGGCGTGCGCCGGGACCGGCTCTGCGAGCGCCCGGGAGCCGCTCGCCGCGGCTCGCCCTCTCCCGCCGCTCCGCCAGCCCCCAGGCGCCGCCGGAGCCGAAACTGGGCAGTGCTGTGCTGTTCAAGGCTATTCAGTAACAGCCTTGGTCATAAATGATTAACTGCACACCCGGGGAATAGGGAGCCGGGTCTTTCCGAGCGCAGCCGTTTATCCCCGGCTGTCTTCGCGGCCAGACACGCTGAGCCAGCGGTACGTTTGTTCCTGAAAAGCTCCCTTACGTTTTTGCACGGGCTGTGAAACGTTTCTGCGAGTGCTGACATACCACAAGGTAGGGACGAAGGTTGCTGTGCCCTTGCTACCGTTTCTGCACAAATCCACCCTTTTGAGGATTTGTTTTATCTGTACCGAGGTAAAAGACTGCTAAGGTGATAGGGCTTTTTTTGGGTGGTTTTTTGTTTGTTTTTTTTTTTTAATGCTCGTTGTCTTTCTTGCTGTGCATGAAAAATGTGATCATTAGGTGTGCAAGTCGTTGATAAGCAGTGGCAGCTGGCAATATTCTTTTATTCTCTATCAGAATGCAATGCTTCCTTTGTTGAGCTGTAAATGAATAGTGTAAGCTTCTTCCCCACCCTCAGCCTCATCATCCTGAGATGTGAATCACTTGTACTACCAGATTTATTTTCTTTAGGAGACCTAAGAGGCACCACAGAAAATCCATCTGTTTCATTCCAGGTCACGTTCCTCTGGATTGATTTGGTTGATTCCAGCTTGAAAATGTGCAAATGCTTTATATACTTCAAGGCAACTAATGATCTTCTGTGGGAATTCTTTTCTGTTAACTTTTAAATTTGAATTACCAATGTACATATAAAGCATCTTTCTTCTGTTTCTTTGAGCTCCTGATGCAGTCATAAAATATTTTCCAAAATGTGATGATTCAAGAAAAGTAAACTAAAAACTTTCTAAACAGAAAGTGGAAAAGACTGCTGCATGCAGAATGTCAGGGTTAACCAGGAATGTATTTGCACTGGCCATGAAAGAAATCCTGGGTGGTAACCTGTTGAATGCCACTAACCTAGAGTCTTTAAGCTACTGTGGGCAGGACACTGTGCCCTTGCCACAATTGTTTCCATGAATACAGTCAAACCGTGCAAATGCAGAATGATTTCCAGGTCAGAACAGGTTGATGAATTTTGTGAGGTGCTATCACAACCTGCCGGAGCTGAACGCTGCTGCTAGGCTGTGAGTGTTCTCCCACTAATTGTGTTAGGGGAGTTGAAGCAGTCTGGTCCTTTATGAGAACAGCAGGATCTGTTAAATGTAATGAGACACCAATCAAGATAAGGCTTGTACTGTGTCAGGTGCTGCATAAACACGTAAGGAGGTAAGGTCACAACTCTAGGAAATTTACTGTGTAAGAAAGTGTTATGATTAAGAAGTAGTAAATGAAGTAACCTTCAAAATGTTCTCAGGGTTATCCTTAAGTGAAGGGTCTATTTCCACAGTCCTTATGCCCAGGCAGATGTCTGAGAAGGAACATGTGCTTGAGAGTTATTGTTTTGTCTGACATACAGTAATGAGCCTAAAAATTGAACATGAGCATCTCCAAGTACTTTCTGTGTTGAGGGAGGTTTGGTTCTGAATCTAGATCAGTTTTTCTTATCTAGTCTTTCTTGCTCAAAGAAGTGGAAATGAGGCTGTGTCAGGACACCTTCCTGCCATTTCCCAAATTTTATGGAAATATCTGTCCAGAACTGAAATCAGTTTGGGCCTATTTTTAAGAGAAAGCACAACAAAATTCCAATGGCCTGCAATGTGTTTTAGATTTTCTTTGAGTGTTCTTCTAGCAATGGCGGAAGTACCAAAGTTGTGCCTGTCAGCAGTTGTAGGCAACCTGTATTTGGTATTAATTCCCCTGGGCTGTTATATCTGTGTTCCTTTTCACCCACGCGTGTTGCCTCTGTTGTCATTCTAGGGACTGTATTTCCTACTATGTTTTCAGGGCCCATGTCTTAGAGTCTTTGGACACTGTTAAGTAACACTGGTCATGCAGAATACAAAAAAAAAAAAAATCCTCAATCATTTTCTCAGAACAATCTGGTGTGGTGCTTTACACATCCAAAGGAAAGGTCAAACTCCACTTTTCACTGTGCACCGGAGGATAAAAGTAAAGCTGTGTAACAATTTGGAGCAGAAGACCCAGGGGCAGTGAGGCTTTGCACAAAGATCCAGGGAAGAAAAATAACTTACAGTTAATGGTTAATTGTAGTTAACTTGTAGTTAATATTAAGGATTTTATTGTCCGTGTTACCCTGGGGAAATACGACCCCATACCTATGGCCAGTGCTACTGTCTCCTCCATCCTCCATGTTTTTCTGCACTGTCCCAATCCTTCAGTTTCTGTCTTCTTCCTCCTGCCTTTTCTTCCCTCCTCAGATGCTTCACCAGCTTTCTCTTGCAGTTTTCTCCTTTGTGTACAAAAATGAACAGTAGTGAAATAGCTAACTTYGATAGCAGAGTGCTTTTATTTTAGGCTGGGCACCTTCCCCTGCTAATAGTTGTTTGAAAGCAACACTGTAGCATTATTGTATCAAAGAATTTGGCCCTGAACTTCACTGAGATTAGCAGGGGGTTGTGCAGTTCACATCTCTTTGCCCTGTTTGTTTCTGAGCACCTTGAGCTTCAAGAAGACAGTGCAGCGTTGTTTTGCCTCTACTTCCATTTGCAAGATTCTCTTTACAGTCCTGAGGACTGTAAGCTCGTGATTTACAGTGTGAGATGATGGGGTGTGTAGTTACCTYGGGGGTGTATTTGGCATGGCAGGACTTTTACTTCCAGTATATATCTGAAAGTGGCATTGTGGATGATTCCCGCAGCAAAGATTTTGGCCCTGGTAGTGCTGTCTTGTAACATGCCAAAGACCAGCTCCTTGCCTGATGTGATTTGATAGGGCGGTCAGAAGAGCTAAATCCAACTGGCACCTTGACCAATGGTGTGTGCAAAATATATTGCTTGGTTTCAGGAGGGGTTGTGGGAGCACAAGGAATATAAATTCTGGGATGCGGCAAGAAGCTGGAGAGTGAAAACTGACATTTTTTGACTGTTTAGTTTCACAGTACGTGGGTGGAACAGATGGGTGAAGAGGGCAAGTCTGACAGCTGTGACTTTTGTTTCTGAATAGAAGTGCAGTAATTCCCTAGTTCTGGATATGGACTAGAAGAAATCTGGTTTTGCTTATTAGCCCCCACTGTCTTTCCTGCTGAAAGTTTGTCCATGTGAAGCTTGTTTAGAAGCTCTGTAGTGAAATCATGTGTGCAAATCCCATTTTGGGTGTGTGTGCATTTGCATGTAAAACCTGAGAACTGAAAATGTGATTGGAGCGGGTGGAGAAGTCAAACTTTTCTTACTTCTGAGAAGTCGTCAGCAGATGTAATCGACCCTTTTTTGTGAGAGGCTTCAGAAACAGACTTCAAAATTAGAGAGTCAAATGCTGGTTTCTCAGTATAAAAAATGTCTTTTTGTTGAATAGGCCACCATATACTTATGGGTGATGGCAAATTTGCTCAATTACTAAAGTGGTTATTAAGCGACAGTGACAATGGTTTCACTTATTATTCCAGTGCAATTATATTTTTACTAGATCTTGTACCAAAAAAGCTTCTGATGATTTTCTATTTAGACAAGGCAAATAGTGCTGCAGACCCTAATTAGGGTTTTGGAATAATGTCAAAACTCTGCATGTTTGTTAAACTTCTCTCATAAAACAACAATAATATAGAATGCCTGCCCATCTCTTTGTAATACAAGAGACTAATCTAAAAATATGCTCTGCATATACATAGTAGGAAAGGGTTGTGGCATAACATTTTCAAAGCCTGTTCTTTTCTTGGTTTGCTCTTAACTGAAGCTATACAGTTTCTTCAAAAACCATGAGTTACAAATGAATCTGCAATACTTTGTGACTCCTTGTCCTTTTCCTTCACACAAAAGGCCCTTTCAATCCATTGTGGAACAGTCACTGATTTTCATGTGGTCATTCAAGAAAAGGATAGTGATTGGCCTTCATAATAGGCCTTTCAGTACTCTCTCTACTGGTTTGCTGATTGAAAAAAAATGCCTATGGCTGTGTACTGTGTCCAGTGTTTAAATTACTGATGAGTCCAATCTCCCGAGTGTTGAAAAGGTAAGAGTTCAAATGGCAAAGAAGCCTCACCTGTTTGTGAATACCAGTGTGCTGCTGCTCAGAGTTGGGACAGATTTTGGCCTGTGTAAACTGGTACAGTTTTATTTGATGTTCATTGACTGAAGGTCTGTTCTATTTCTTTTTTTTTAAAGTGGTAACTTAAACCTGCTGTTTCCATTAACTGTGCTTCTAAGAGGACTGATGCTGTTTTATATTCTGAGTGGCATTGAGCAATGTTATCTGTTTGTGCTGTGCATGGCCAAGCAGACTGTGAGTGTGATTTCTTGGGAGGTGACTATCCTCGAAAGTTGTGGGCATGTTTTGAGTTAGCATTAAAGAAGCTGCTACCACTGTTGTGTTGACAGCGCAGTCTCACTTGAGACTCTCTCTATCCTTCTGTGCTGGTAGGGCCAACCTGCCTGGCAGCATTTCAAAATAAACAGCCCACATTCAGGGCAGGTAGGCTGGTGTTTGTTGTCCCGACCTTATGCAAAATCCATGCAAGGATTTATGGTGTTTAGCTGAATCTTACCGGGAACAGCACCAAAAGATAGTGTTTGTGCTGTGAGACATTTCTGAATGATGGTAGCTCTTCAGGATCCTGGTTGATTTTGTTAGAAACCTGTGCAGAGCTTGCCCTGAAGGTTCAGCGCTGGGGTGTCCGCCTGAGTGCTCTCTGTGGCATGTGGCTTTTATTGCTGCTGAAGACTGATGCATGCTGACAGCTAATGGGGTGGCAGATCAGGACTTGAGGCTTTCTTACTGGTTTAGGTACAACTGCCAAGAAAGAGTATTTGGGCTTCGGATGACTCTAAGCTCAAGCATGTACTCAAATGGTCGTTTCAGACTTAATTACTTCTTAGTAATATATAAAAACAGCTTTCAGTATGTATTGTCCTACACACGTCCAGTTTGTGGCTTCCACTTCTGCACTACACTTAAACTGTCCACTTTTAGTATTTAAATTACAGTGCTATGTATGGTTCTCTGTGTAAAATTAAATGCAATAAAAGCCTTGCACGTGCAGTCTGGGTGTGGTGGTACTTCTGAGTGGGAATGTATTCAGAGACTGTGGTTTATACTAGCGGTGGAAAAACCTGCAAGTCCCAAAATGTCATCACTGTGGGACTTCTCCTTTCTGTGTTGATGGAGGGAATAACTATCTTGTGCAGTAATACTAGCCTGTACAGAATTTGATTTAGTGATCTTTAGGACTCAGTCTGAATGAAATGTTGCCTTTTTTGTAATTCTGTTTTCCAATAATAACTTAGTGCTGGCTAGAAATTGTTTTGAGTTGGCTGGTTTGTTAAGCTGCTGGCATGAAGTTGTGCTTTGGTGTTAGGATTGGAGCTTGTGCTCCTTGCTCTGGAGTTGATGAGAGGGATGGTGTGGAGATAGACTGCTTGCACAGCAGTCGGGTGGAGAGAGGCTTCCCCATCTGTTCCCGCGGCTCCTGAGGTTTCCCATGTACTGTAGCCACTTTGTTACTAGAGTGAAAGAAGGAAACCTACTTCTCATTAAAATCCTCAAAGAACTTGAGGGTTTCTTCCTCCACAATAGCCAAATTACGTTGTGTACAAACACAGTGGAAGCCAGAAAGGACTGGATGAGTCATCTGGCCAACAGAGAGGCAGCCAGGTCTGAAACACAAGGAAAGAACAGCAGGAAGGAGTCAAAAGATCAGGTGTACTATCAGATGCACAGAGCTGTAGCATGGGTAGGGCAAGAGGTGTATCTGCTAACGGTGCCCTGAAGAGGTCTGCAGTGCGAGGCAAATACAGATGAACTAGAGCAGCTGCTGTGGCTGTGTAAGAAGAGTGCCCGGAGGCTTGTAGTAGTGAATAAAGCAGAAGATGGTGGTTGGAAGGAGCCCTGGTGAGGGAGGAAGGTCGGGGAAGATCCCAGGGGCTGGAAGGAGCTCTGGCAGTCAGAGGGCACCAGGTTTTTGACCATGTCTGTTTAGATACTCAAGTGGGAATGGAAGCTTGTGAGGTGAGGGTGAAAGGGGGGAATTACAGGGAATATCTTTTCTGTGTGATGGTAATACAAGATCAGGGCTTCCCTGGCCCTGATGGGGTTTTCCTCAGGTTTGGCCATTTGGTTAAGGATCTGGTGGAAATGATGGGCTTGCAGCAGTTCATATGTTACTGATTTAGAGCCAGATTCTCTTGGGGCTTATGCTCACTGAAATCCACAAGTACAAGAGTTTGGCCCATTATCGTTGCTTCCTTGTCGCTCAGTAAAAACAGTTCTTCCTTTATTATCTGTTGCTAAAACCACACACCTGTCTTTAATATCCATGCCCTTGTGCCTTGTTGACCTACATATGCTGATTCTTTACTGAATTGCTGGTGGATGGGAAGGTTTTGCAGAAGGCTAGAGAACATGGTTGGCATAGAGTTGATGGCGATAGCTGCACTGACTTTTTTTACTGTGGTAATTATTATTTTATCCTAAAAGAAGTAAAATAAATATCCAAACAGTGATGTGTTGGGGAAACCTTGAGCTGAGCAGACAATCAGCTTTACATCAGAAGAGCTCTGACTCTCTAGTGTTTATCTTTGTGTGAAAGGGGTCTGTGGAAAATGTCATAATTTTGCTGGCACATGCTGAAGACAGGAAATCCTAAACATCAGTTGAGTTGCACTTTTGTGATAGTGGTGTAAAATCAGTATCTTGCCTTATGATCTTTTTAATATTTATATGAAATTCTCCTTTTTTGTTGTGTAGTTATTTTTTTACATAAAGTTTACTGGGCTTTTTGATACAAGGTGGTTCTAATGGTGTACTATTGGGTCTGCATCACAGCACGGCCTGTAACCTCACAATTTTTTCCTGTCATGAGAGACACAAGCACTTCACATGTCTGAAATAGGTGTAGTCTCGGCCCTCTGCAGCTAGTTTCTGGGGAAGGGATATTTCAAACTAAGGTCCTGTCAGAGCTCTATATGTATTAGAAGTTTTGCAGCACTTTTGATGTGAGTAGGAGTTTGGCTCTATGTCCTTAGCCAAGAACATGGCATGAGGGACACAGCTGTAGAGCAGGCTGCAGCAGTGTGCTGCCTTTCACTCCACTAGTCCTGTGTTTATGTAATGCTCTGTCCTGAAACTTCTGGCAGTTCTGCCAGAGGGTTCACAGTCCACAGAGTGTTTTGGGATGAAGGGTGCTGTGATGTGAAGTGTTGTATTTTATTTTATATTAAAGAGAGTAAGCCTACAAAACCAAGGGAGTTCTGAACAAGGGCATTTAGGCAACAGCAGAGTGACTTTCCAGACTGCCGATCTGGCAACAGATGGTCATGTATGTAAATTCATCCATTGCACTGCCATCACTTGACAAAGAATGATGGGTTGCCTTTCTCTATGCTAACGGGATGAGTTGAGGTTCCCATGTTAGCATTTTAACACGTGATTCCCTTCTCTTAAGTTACACTGTATCCGACCCTGATTATTTTGCACATTACCCTATAGAGGAGGAAAGGTTGGAAACTTCTAATTGGCTTGCTAGTGTTGGACTTTTCAGAGATGTTGAATGCAGAAAGTTTTAATTGGAATTGTGTACAGTCACATCCTCTGAAAATCTGGCTATAGGTGAATGGTGGTACCTTCCAAAGCATTTTAATGAGAATTGCCAAAGAGCAAAACCAGATTTATTAAGCTATAACAAGGGGCTTGTTAAATGGAAGAGGGATCATCTTGCAGTTGCAAGGTCTATTCAACTGCAAAAAGGTTAGTCATTACCATTGTTGCATCATATTAAAGGAATGAAGCAATGTAAATGCAATCATTAATTAAACTGAATAGCACACCTTTAAACTATCATTTGCTATTTTAAGTGAATAATATCTTCTTCCTTTTGGAGAGCAGCTCAGCCTGATACTAAAGATTCCTTTTCTGTAAATTAAAAAAGAAAAAAATCAAGATTACTGTTACTTATGACAAAAAATAGACATTTTGTATCATGGTATAGTGTTCATTCTGGGCTGAACATAGCCTCCCAGGTTCTGCATCTTCACTGACCTGCCTGTGAAGTTGGAGCCCAACTCTTCAGAAGTGGTTTAATAGAGGGAAGTGGTCAAACAGCATTGTAGCAAGGGCTGTTCTCTGCAGTGCCAAAAGACCTGGGCAAGGACAACTTGTTTTGAAATCTTGGGCTGTAAGGTAGGAGTGTGATGAAGGTGCTTCGCCGTATGTGTGTGGGAGTGAGGCTCTTGCAGAGTTGCATTCTTCCTGCAGGCCTTATGGCAGGCATGCGGAACTGCTGGAAATGGCACCAGCTGGCAGCTGGGGTGGTTTGGGATGACTGTTGCTGAGTGTGCTGGTTTTGYTGGATTTTTTCTTTAAACAAATTTGTTACCGGACTCCATAAAAGGCTTTGGCTTTTGCTAGTTTAGGATTTTTCTGGGAGGGACCTCAGGGGCTGTTATGCACTACATTTTTGGACATTTTCAGGTTGCAGTACTAGCCACAGAAAAGACTTTTGGGAAGGAATCTGCTGTTAATTGAAATGGAAGATATAGGGATACACTATATAGGCTCTTGAACAGCAGATGGACTCCTTAAGAGACAGGCCATAAATTATTAACCCTCCATGTTAATACAAATGTAGAAAGGTACCTGTTCATGGATTAAAGTTTAAAAAAACAAAACAAAAAAAACCAAACCAAAACAAAAAACCACAACCAACCCCCCCCTCAAAAAAAACAAAAAAAACCCCCAAACAAAACAAACAAACACCAAACAAAAAAACCCAAAACAAAACAAAACAAAACCAAAAAAACCCCAAAACAAAACAAAACAAAAAAACAACAACAAAAAAACCCAAAAAAACCAAACCAAAACAAAAACCCACCACAACCAACCAACACTCCCCAAAAAAAACCAAACCAACAAACAAAAAAAACCACACACAAAAAAAACAAACCCCAAAACACACACACACACACACACACACACACACACACACACAGTATACAAATAAACTGTGTGTAGTTAAAGGGAACATCCAAAGATCTGTCAGATGGCAGTGATGGGATGGGAATATATCAGTCACTCATATTCAGCACTATCTGAATTCTGCTACCTCAGATTTTCAGCACATGTGATACATGGAAGTTTGAAAAGTGGATGTATGATCTTTGTTATACATACAGAGATAAAGATAGTATGATTTACTCTGGTCTGACTCTGTATGCTTTTTTACATGACAGTTTWAAATTTTCGTGTAGCTTCTTCCTTGAAAGAGTCTACCAGATTTACCTTCCCACAGTTTGATCCTGCATCAGGATCAACCTAGGAGGAGGAATGGGGCCCAGCCCTTGCCTGTTTCTAGCTGTCTCCCCAGATTGTTTGGAACACTATTTCCATGTTCAGGATATAGGCTGAAACCTGGAGCCATCCAGGAGTCTATTTGCTTTTGATGAGAATCTAGGATTTTTTTGTTGTTTTTAAAAAAAAGTATGAAAAAATAAGGTGGTGTTAATTTTTGCCTCGAGGTGGCTAATGAATCCAGGCTGATAATTTGTATAAAAGATTTGGCCTGAAGTCGTGTGAAGTAAATGAGTTCTCATAATTCCTTGAAAGGAGAAGCCAAGAAGAGAACTGCTAATAAGGTCCTAACCATTACGTGTTAACAGCCATGTGATAATACTCATGTGATTACTGACAGATGTGAGCATTCCTCTGTGAGAAACATAAAGAGCTTAAGTGTATTGAACCTCTTGTCACTACAATGACAGGCCATCAGAAGAAAAACGGTCATAYAGAGAGTGTATCTTTCAGAACTGTTACAAAATGGATCTGCAATTCCATTTCATGTGCAGTTTGTATGCAAAGAGTAGGGCCAAAGCAACACCTCAGTCTCTGGAAACTTGTCTGTGTTGCTAATAAGTATTAGTTTCTTAGTAACAATTTCTCTTGCGGCATTAATTCTTTGGAATTCCTGTTCTAGTTGTACAGGAGTTGATTTGCCAGTTTGTCTCTTACATAAAACATGAAAAAATACATGGCTGAACAGTGCTCTGTTCTATTGGTTTAAGTAATGTTTATTAAGCAACCTKGATCGCAGGTCCTGCCCAGCCCTGGCTACATTGCCTCCCTCATCCCAGCTCCCTTGCTGGGGCTTTACCTTGGTCAGGTTCTGAATTATTATTTGATTAATTGTTGGGTTTTTTGTTTGTTTTTTTCCCCAATGGCTCTATCCTTTACYCTCCCATGATATCATAGTAGTCAAATTTAGGTCAAAGTAGTATCCTAAGGAGAGGTTATGTTTCCAGAAGTCTTCTCTTACTTAAATGCCAGGCATGTGAGAGGGACCAGCTAATGGTATTTCTGGTAAATTGTTGGACTTTATGTTCTAGTACCAGGCTTTATATTCTAGTTCTGTCTTYAGGCTTTTAAATTATTTTAAAAATATTTTTTATTTTATATAATAAATAATATAAAATAACTATATATTGATATATTTAGACATACCTAAAGTTTGAGGGTTTTCCTTAAATTTCTGTGATCTTTTTACTTAATCATAAGGCATCAGAGCTGAAGGAAGACGGCTTCAGCAGTTTGATGTTTGTTCCTTAGCGGGCTAATGTTACGTACTGTGTTCTATGATAGTTCATGTTTCTTTTTTGCATTTGCAGCATGTTTTTTTTGGGGGGTGGGGGTGGACAGATCAGTTGTGCACTGAGTTTTTTCTTTATTCCTTCCCTTATGCTGGAAGTTCTGACAACGATCATAGGTATTTGGGTAAAAAATTGGCCTCTAATACAGTGAAGAGTGGCTGTTTTGTTTTTATCTGCTACCCTTTTTAAAATATGAGAGATTAAAATAATTGTTTCCCACCCCCATATATAAAATGTCTTTCCCATATAAAAAGTATTTGTATTGCCTTAAAAAAATTTCTTAGAAAAAATCATGTTTCTCCTCATCTCCCTTTACTTTCTCTTTAGAGAAGATGTAATTAAAAGAGTAATTAAAGCGTATAATGTTTTGAAAGTCTTCTACTCTAAATAGGAATTGAAATTAAAAATTTAAAAGTCTGCATTTTTTTCTTTCCTTTTTTTCTTTTTTCTTCCTTCTAAGCTCGTTCCTGGAGGTCATGTCATGCCTCCAGTCAATTCTGCATGCATAGTAGCGTGCACCTAATGCACCGTTTCTGATCTAGTGGGTCTCATGGTCCTGTAGGTATGTCAGCTCCCTAATCAGATGCTGCTGGCAGGAAATAACCATGAGGAGTGACAGCAGTGGATTTTCAGCCATGCTTSAGGGCTGGCTTGAATGCTGATAGTTCACTGTTAGTATAAGTTGTGTTAAATGAGGCATTTCATTATATACAATATGTGAAAAGATGCAATCATTTCACTTTTATTTTGTAACTTGGTAATTCTGCTTTTAATGGCCAGCTTTTACAATGTGCTGTAGTCCTGAACATACACCAGGAGTTGCTCGTATGGCTTCTCAAGTTCATTGACTTCAGTAATTAACTAGGAGAAGGAATGTACTTATGTACTAAGGTGGCTGAGATAAATTTTCATTTTTAACATATTGGTGATCAAGGTGAATATGAGGTGGCAGGCACCGTGCGTGCTTGAAATCTGCAGGTATGGATGTTAAGGTATTTGCTGACATGTGAAAGCTTCGGTTGTTCATACTGAGGACTAGAGTTAAAAGGATGATGTTGAGTTGATTTCATGGATGATGTGAGCGGAGCCTATACCATGTAGGTCCATCTGTGAAAGTCAGGAGACCTTGGAAACAAGAAAGGTGGGTTGTAGCTGTATTTATTTTTATTGTGCCTCTCCCCCCTCCTACTTAAGCAGCAAAAATCTTAGGAAATAAAATGGAAAAATAAATAACATCAATGTACTATGAGTTTGCAAAGCTAAACCAAATGGAAGTCTGGCAGTTCACAAAGCAAAGGTTGGGTTAGAGATGGTAGCTTGGCCAYGTTGCATGCACATCAAGTTTTCCATGCAACTTTCTGTCATTAAATGTAACATGCTGCTTTTTTTAGTGTACCATAAAATATGCAGACTATGTCTTGTGGGTGAGTGGATATTACTGGAAAAAACTTTACTCTTGGTATCTCAAAGGCACTTGGAGCAGTGGTGCCAAGTCATAAGTCAGTTGCTGAGGCTCAGTGTCAGCAGTAAATACATGTTTATTCCTAGGAAAGTAAATACAGACAGGAATTCTGAATAAATGGTTCATACAGAAGGTGCTATGCCAATAAACTGAGGCAAACTCTGATTTCCTTTAGCATAGGGTGTATCTGAGTTCTCTGAAGGCATTCCAGATTTGCACCAGCACTCKCTCACTTTTATCCAAACTCATTAGCAGAAAAGAAAACCAAGCTGTATTTTTGCTTTGTTTTAGCCAAATTCCTCCGTAAGTAAAAGACTGACAGAAGCGTTTCAGCTGAAGCCCATGCCAAGATATTTTAAATCATCAAAGAAACAGTAAGTTCCAGCGTGAGAAGTTTGCTTCAAAACTTTGGGGGTTATTTTGTTATTTGTATGTCATTCCCATGAAAAGGCTGCTTCGACGTACAAATTAGTGTTTCATGGAACCTTCTGTCTCAGGGCTGTGAGAGCTCTGCGTGCTTTCCTTTGTGATGTGAAATACCACATGGGAATGAGATCTCATTTACACCTATGACTGAGTCTGACCAAGATCCCTTGGGTAATTTTGCTCCTCCTTCCTATTAAAACTTCAAAAGAGGCTAGAGTTTTTTATATTTACATTTGTAAATTGATTTCATTATTCATTTTTGTTCATTATGATCCCATTCTTAGAATTTGTATGCAACAAGAAGAGAGGGTATTTCCCCATTCTAAATGGAGAGAAATAAGGATTGGAGTATTGGAGTTTTATATAAGAAGGAATATATCTAATCCCAGGAGCTCTATACTATAAAACATGCTTCATGGTTGTGTTCAGCTCTTGTAGGAGCATCACGAAGGAGAAGAGTATGAAACTGCTTAGATGATAGCTGGCTGGGAGTTCTCAGTCCTCCTTTCCAGAGATCAGGACAACTAGGATGGAGTGAGGTGGAATCAGACTTGAGGATCCCATTGCCGCTGCAGTACTGGACCCTGGGTGGAGCGGGTGCTCTCTGAGCAGGACGCAATACCTGCTCCAGTGGGTGATGCAGAGTGTACATCCCTCTGCTGGGCTACCTTCCAGTAAGGATTCCCAGGAGATGCTGTCTCCTTCTTTGGACTTATGTCCACTTAACGGTGTCATAAAGGCAGAATCAACACTGTCATTATGACATGACTTAGTGTTGATGAAAAGTTCTGCTTTTCACATTCATGGTGTGATGTTTTTTTCACAAGCACAGTGAGGTTGGCAGTAGACCAAGTCCCCTGAAGCCCCCTTATCTCTGTGTCCCAGTGTAACTTGGAAGGGACATCTTTAGATATGGTCTCTAGTTGGAGCACTTTGGTGATTTTAATTCTTATTTATCGTGGTCTCTGATATCAGGTAGTACACAGTAAAACCCAGTATTGACTGGGTATCAGTATCAGTAAAAGTTGTAAACCGGTTCCTCAGGATTGAGCTTTTTAATGCACCCTGTAGATTTCACRATATCTGCGTATTTCATGTGTTAAGTGCATGTCTGCTACAGCTATACTGTGTTGCTTTTGGTACTGTTCTCACTGCCTTACCTGTGATATTAAGCCGCTGTAACGCTGTCTACTAAATTGCAGCATAAACTCAGCATCCGCAGCCTTGATACATTATCAACCACACGTTGATTATGTTTCAGTAGATACCCTTTGTCTCCTAAAGTAATCCCTCATTTAGTTAAAAGCATATGCACTCAGACATATTTTCTCTGCCTACTGCTTATTTGGATAAGCAAATGACTTTAACTTTTTAAAAAAGCATCATTTCCATACTTTTCTTTCTCAGAATATGATTATGTCTTGAAATGTGTATATAAAAATATATACATTGGCTTTGTTATTAAGAAAATGTCTGTTTTGGTTTTGGAGCAGTTAAAGATTGCTTTATAAAGTKCTGAATAAAAACAGAGTGAGGGCACAACTGATTTTGCTTAAGTGTGCAAAAAATGAAGTACTACTTCCTTCAGGAGCTTCTGCCCTTCTGCTGGGAGACCGAAGACAGATTACATGGAGGATGTGCCAGTTTGAAAACAGTGATGATTGCACTTTAATTGAAAATGAGGTATTTCAGCTGTCATTAATCGTAGAAGCTGTAAAATGCTTAATTGTTCTGATTTGCTAGAGATGAATGGGAGGATAGTTTTTGCCCAGAAAATGACATTGTGGGTATTTTTTGGAAATCAGTTACGCTTTTTATGATCGTCTTTTAGAATTAATTATAAGGTTATGTTCTGTGTAAACATACTCAAATTTACATGGGTCCACACTGAAATTTCTATTAAATCTGTGGAGGTTATTTTTAACTTGTTAACACTTACGCTGTCTGACACACAGTATTTTTGAGTTCCCCAGCCTCAGTAAGAGGAAGTTTTCCTGGCAGATTGACCTTTCGGTGTGCCAAAATGGCAAGTAAAACTCACAGTGGACTCCAAGTGGCAGCAGAATTCAATTCAGAGGAGGCAGTTTTCACCCAGAGTCATGGAGAGTCCACAGATTGTACGGAATCTTTTTCTCATTCTTCTTAGGATCTTGTGGCCCCTGAAGTGTAAAAAAATGGAGATCCCATAGCTCCTCTAGGCACTGAACATATCCTGGCTCATCAGGGTATCAGCAATTGTCTTAACTGGGGCTTTCCAACTTTGTGGTGTTGCTTGGTTACCATCATTCCCACAACTCTCAAATAAAGCAAAGCAAATGTAAAAAAAAAAAAAAAAAAAGGTTTCTATTTATGGGCTAGGCTACTGTACAGATCCAAACAAAACAAAATTGTAAATCCTCTACAGCCTCTTTAATGATCTTTTTTTTTTCCTCAAGTATGCCACTTGGCTACTCACAAAGGCTTTCTATTTTAAATATGTTTTTTCAGTATATTGGGCTACTTCTAGGATTCTGCACAAACTCATTAAGTTCAGAAGCTGGAATCCTGACTGGAAGCAAGGAATAACAAATAATGGCTTGTGTCATCAGGCAGTCTTGCTAACTCCAGCTGGGATACTGCCTTTTCAGATATACTTTATGTGCGTCCTCAGTTTAGGGCAGGGAAAAGGGCAAAAGTTAGCTTGGAATGTGTTAGGGAATATTTTCTTTAGTAATGATAATAACGAAGAACTATCATAGCCATTTGGCTGAGGATCTCGTGTCATTTTGTGAATATTTCCGAATGTAGCTTCAGAAGTCCTCTCCTGCCCTTAGGGGAATAATTTTGGCAYGCGGCCTCGTGTGTTTCAGGGAAAATTCTCATCTTAAATCCAATTAGCTGATCTTAACAAAGTATACAGACACTCTGAGAACTGAGTGTAGCATAGGTACCTGGGTAGCTATTCTGTTGTCATCCCTGTTTCACAGAAGAATTCTGCAAAATGAAAAGTATCATTTTTTTATCATCTTCAGACTGAAAGACATAACAACTCTGAGACAGCCATTCTATTGATATGTTACAAATAAGTTTCTTTTAATGAAGTTAATTCCCAAAATAAGTCTTCTCTGGGAACACATGGATGAGTTTCTTAGTGAACAGAGAGAGCTTTCCATAAATCTACTAGGGTCATTAACAGTGTACCTAGAGTTGGTTACAGAAACCCTCTTACGGTTTCTGAGAGTGGAGAAAACTAAAATAAATTGAGATATCTGTGAGTCAGCCAGAGAATGTTTTACTTGGATGTGTTTATTTTTCTTCATTCTCAGCTGTGGAAAAAACTATCCCCATCTATCAGAAGTATGGAAAGTGTAGGAAGCAGACAGCAATTCTTGTAGGAAGTAGAACTTCTAAGTGTTGCCTTATGCTCATTGTCTGAGAGCTAGTGCTGTAGTGGGGCCCACAACTCAAGTCCTCTAACCGTTTTGGGTTTCCGGTGGGTCCAGTTCTTCTGACAGTGGACTTCTAAGAGAGATTTCTCATCCAGTGAGATACTAGGTGTTTAACTGTGTGGTGTTGAGTTTCCAGTGTCATATGGCTCACATATGTCTCTGTTACAGGTCCATTCCAGCTCCAGTTCTGTCAGTAGGAATTGGATTAAGCYCTTAATGCTTTGGGAGGAAAATGTTGACTGGCATTAAGTTAGGAGGAATAACAGACTGAAGTAATGACGGATCACTGTTAGGAGAATAAAGGTGCTTACAGACTCTACATGTGGACTTGTTTTAAAAAATGTATCTATAAAGAGTCTGAGGCCCATCTTGATGCTCTAGCTCACACCAAAGTTCCCACACAACCAGGAAGAGTTTCATAGGCTAGAAGGACTGGATATTCAAGCCCTTTAAGATGTATAGATCGTAGTAAACACCAGAGTTGGTTTGGTTTTTAAACCATGCTATTTCATGCTGGCTGAAACTGAAGTGGTGCCAGTTGTATGTCTGATTGCTCTTTGCTATGAGAGCCTTCAAGAACAATTCTTCTCCTTGACAAGACCACACAGCATTTACAGGTTTTCTTCCTCATTGCAGCTGTTCTTCATTTACTGTAATTCCCTCCTGGACCAGTGTTGAACATGGATCCTCTCCTTTGCCCTACTGTGGTATTGTTATTCCACTTGTGTCACTGGACAGAAATCTGGCATAGGAAGAGAGCTGGTCCAGTCCTGAAACTTTTATTTGGTTGTTTCCCAATCCTAAAGTCAACAGATTCTTTTGCTATAAAATTTTTGGCAAATATCAGATGAGGATGGTTTTAGTCAGGGAGCTTATGCTGCTTTATAATCGTAGGCATCTCTTGTTGTAATAAGAAATGAGCATTGTAAATGCCAATGCGAATTGTCCTCTGAAGACTGGATCCTGCTGAGTATCCTTAACGCTGTGTTCCCTGGCTGGAGTTAGAAACTGCAGTGCACAAAATGGAACATTGTGGGTTAGTTGTAAAGGCAGGCAGAGTTCAGCTTTGGAGGATGTAGTTGTTAATTGACTGAATACTGAGATGCAAAACAGGAATCTTGCAACTGTGTTGAAGTGTAGCAGTGACAGACAAGAAGCACCTCTTATTTACTGTGACTACGTCAGAGCTTACGGTCTGCGTTGGGCGTAAGGTTGAGACTAAGTGTCTTAAGGTTTGACTAAGTGTCAAAGACGTGGAGGTTTACTTTCTATGTGCTAAAKAACTGCATTGGCAATTAGGGAAGTGTGATTGACTCACTAGCTAGGCCAAAATCAATAATCAAAAAAGGTCCAAAAAAACCAAGTGCCAAAACCCTCAACAAAATCTCGCCTTTTTTTGTGTGTACCAGCAGACTCCAAATAGCCTCTGCACTTGGTCATGTCAGCGTTCGATAGAAGATTTCCTGCCTTCTGTTGACTTGCTTCTCACACTAGATTTTCCATCGGTGGCCTCACCAGAGAAATATCCTGGAATGAAAACTAGCTATAGTCATTGTATCCTTGTGTTACCAGCATTCATCCCAGTTCGGCATGCCTCTGATTCCAGCAATAAGCCTAGCTTTTAATTTTTGGAAGAAGAAGAAGAAAAAACAAACAAATAAACAAACAAAAAAACCCCACCAACACCAAACCCCTAAATAAAACCCAAACAAACTATTCTTAACATTAAATGTAGAAGTGACAGGTAGACATTAGAATTGAATGTGAGCACTGGACCCCGCAAGCTAGCAGAACTGAAGTCTTCCAGTCCTCCTTATGGTAATCTTTTGTTGAGCTTGTGAATGTGTAGTGTTGAGTTCCGTTTAATGTTCAGCCCTGCAATATCTCTCTGCTTATATGCAGGCTACTGCAGGCAGGATCTCATGGCTTCTGCTTAAATTTGGAGTTGTGTTGGATGATAGCTATGTTTTAAGTTGGTTTTTATTTAGGACTGGAGGACTTTATTTTACTGCTGGCTCCCACAAAGGTGAGAGCTGATTTAGACACAGTCAAATAACTTTCAGTTAATTTCAGTGCTAATCTTTGTCACTGGGCTATACTTAACACTGTATTTTGGACTGTGTTTAGGATATGTACTCAGGAGTGGAGGGGTTGAAGGTTATGTTTACTGTTAGGATCTAGAAGGCTCATAGGTCTACAGAGGAATTAGAGTGCAGTGTTTAGTTTTTTGATCTCTTCTGTGTGACAGGTGTATTGTGAAACCTTAGGTTAAGGTTGGGGTCAGGGCTAGGTATCGGAAGAGAAGTGGTCAAAGAGCTTGTTTTACTCTTCCAAAGAGTAAAGAAGATTCATATAGAATGAAGACTCCTGTCCAGAGTGTTATATAGCTTATGGTATGCTTTGATTCTGCTCTTTAGATTCATTAAGGCGCACATCTCTATGAATAGCTGTTGTGATCTAGATTTAATCTTAGTATCTGGTTCTGGTGCTTGTATGTGTCATGTGTCACATTAATAATAGGATTAGGGAACTGTTAAAAAGGTCAGAGTTCAAGATGGGGAGGGATTTAAGTGCTTGGTTTATCTGTAAGTTCTCCAGGGCTGTAGAGCTGTGACGAGCACTGATTCCTGCTGCTTTTTTCGGCTTATGTTAGTTTTGGTGCGGTTGTTTGTCACTGAGCTCTGTTTTATGTGAGGTTTGGGGATGATCTGAATCCCTGCTTCTTTTCTCTTCATACCCTGCACTGGGGGACAGTGGGTTGAAGGTTCTGAGAAGGTGTTTCGTGTCATCTCCACACACATGGCATCAGCCACAGATCTGCCACAGAGGGATATGGGCAGCCGTGTTTAAAGTCTGTATTCTTATCTGCAGAGTCACAGCATGCTTTCCTATTTCAGGGTCTTTTTTGTATGAAAATAAAAATCACTTTAAGAATTGACCTTTCATTATGACRGGAAATTACCTTAAACATTTGCAGACGTTAAGCAACAGTATTTTCTTTGATAATACAGAAGTGAAATAAGTTTCCTTTTAAGTGTTGTACCTTTACTCTTGATTTCCTTTCTCCTCCCTTGAGTCATTATTTCCTGCATAATGTTTTCTTTGATAATATGCCATGGAACATTGAGTAAGGACAAAATGGTGAGTTAGGAAGGTAATCAAATTATGGAGAAATGTCCCATGAGAATCCATTTATTTTTTTCAAGGTATTACATATCATTTGGTCGAACTTGATAGATGTGGCATTGTTTGGAAAGAACAAACCTTTACAACATCCAATAAAACTTTTTTTTTTTTTTTTAATTTTACATATGATATATAGCTGTCTTGGTTATCTGCTTTTTTACTTTACAGTAAAAAACTTTTGACTTCAATTTTTTGCTTGTGTTCCTTTGTCTTTTAAAATAGTCTTTAATAGTAGTGGCCCTCAAAGTACAAGAATTACAATTCTAACTTGAATAATTTCATACCAGTGACCATATTTCATACCTGAGACCACATCAAGAAATGGGATTCTGAGGTTACCTGTCACTTTGGTCTTCAATATTTCATGAAGTTCAAGAGGACAAAAATTGTCAAAAGAACTCAATGAGCAGGGAAAAAAAAATGTTAAGTTTTAAAACTCTTCCCATTTGATTTTTCAGATTTTAATTTTCCCCTGAAGTTGGAGAGGAATCTCTCCCACAACTTGGGTTGAAGAAGATCAAAACGGGGGTTTAGCAGATGGTGTGTTATGCAGGAAAAAAGCAGAAGCAGTAGGGTGCCTCAGTACAGTAATGTGTGTGATCTGGTTTGTTCTGTTTAAATCCTAAAAATACCACCTGCAGACTACAGACCTTACTGGAAGTAGTTAGATGTCCATACGTTGGCGTAAGAAATGCAGTAACTATTAGGAATGTTGCTGTCTTTCTCAGTCTTAATTCAGGTGCTCACTAGACAAAAGGGATGCACAGCGTCTCCCTCATTCTCAGCCCTTCCTTGTGTCCCTTTGAAGGGAATAAACAGCCAAGTCTTGCCCTTGCTTGCACCAAAGAACGAAGTACTGGTARGGCCATAGCATAGGCCTCTTCCTAAGCTCTTGGTTAGGGTATTCTGCACAAAGGCATGGAAGTGGGTATGCTTCCTGCACCAGGTTTCCAGCCCCTTTGTTCATCTCATGGATCTGTGCCTGTTGTGTAGATTCCAACACCCAGAAGTGCTCTTTAGCACTGTGACATGTGTGAGTACTTGTATTTCTTCATTGAAGCATCACGTTTTAAATTGCTCCATTCATTCCTTTGATTTTGAACATAACTGTGACTGAGCAAGCCATGCAGAAATGTGTGTTTAGATTGCAATGGACTTTAGGACCTAAGCTGTGAGAGCCTTTGTTGCGGGAGCATTTGCTAGGTGAAGTGCTTCAGAGAACACCTGGCTGTTTCAGATGCAGAAACAATTAAGARCTTTCTGCCTTGGTTTAAAATAAAACCTGTGACTCTGACAGGACTTTCGCACTCTAAAGCTTCACTTTGGCAAAAAATGTAGTTTCAGTAAGGATAAAATGGATGAAACAGGACAGCAGTCACACACTTTAGTCTATTACAGAGAGTGAGTATTTTGTAATACAGAAGGAAAAATAAGTCTGCAAAGACAATCCAGTCATAGTGGCTTAGTAGAGGCTGATTTCAGCACTCGGGATGTTCAGAAATGTCATATTATACTTCTAGGGTTAGCTGAGGCACTGCTGAACTGATCTTACTCCAAAGCAAACAAGGACCAGTGTGCAACTCACTTAAGTTGCAACTAGAAAGGAATAATTCCTATCTGGTATGCATGGTTAAATCATAGACCAGCTCACGACTGCCTTCTTGCAACTGCAGAAGAGAGTACAAAACTTACCTATTACTTCCCCCCCCCCCCCCCCCCCCCCTCTTGCTAATGAAATCAGGAAATCAGTTTCCATTCATCTGTGTATGGACATAGACAGGCACTCAGCTGTCCATGTGGTCGTATGTCTTTAACTTTGGGGAGAATTCCTCTGAAATTTATATGCAAATCGGCAAAGGCCTTGTACTGTGGGCAAAGTGCTGGTGTCATTCTTTGGGCTTCCCTTTGTTTCAGCTGAGTTAGTATTCCTGAGATAATGTTGCTTATTGGAGAATGACCACACTGAAACTGCACTGGTGCTGCTCAGAGGGATTTGATTAGTAACTGGTGAGTTACTGTAACTCGCACCTACGGCCCTCTTGCATTAATGGATAGAATGGTTCGCATCACTTAAGGTTTATTGTTCTGCACATCCCAATGTGCGGGCTAGTTTGAGTTTAAAATATGAGTTAGTTTTAGAAATGGGTTTGTTTTAGCTGGGAGAATTGCATGGGTGGTCAGGAATGGGGCTAACAACAGGGCTTAGGTAATTGCCTAAGCTCACATGGCAGTGAAGATAAGCCCTGTAAAAACTGGTAAGGGCATCTATCAGCACCCCCATGTGTTGACCAGAGCAGTAAGGGGATGAAGGATATTTTTTCACAAAAGTCTCCTATAAGGAGAGAGCAGTAAAGTAAATCAAAAGTAAATTAACTAATTACTTTCTTTTTCACTTCCAGCTGTTTTTGCAGGAGATACAGTCTATTGGAGAAGATAGAAAAATAAGAACAGAAACTGGAGTCATTCACAGTGGTAAGATACCTTTTATATCTCTCTTTGCTAATCATTGTGACTGGCATGTGACTGGGTAAGTTCAGAAACTTGTAAGTCACGCTTTCAACCTACGCTTTGCAACTGAGTTCATCAGGTTTCTTGAGCTATCCTGCTAAAGCTGATCATAGTGCCACGTGCCACGGTGATCACAGGAAAAAAAAATGCAACAATTAATAAAATGGTGCTTTCTAAATTCCTTACTGTGTGGCTTTGACTTCTTACAAAGTCACAGATTAGTGGGTAAGTGTGCCTGCTTTCACACTGCGTGTGTGTGATGGATTACAAATAGGAAGGTACTTTATTTATAAGTCTATCAGTGTGGGAACAAGAAGCTAGGAACTTTGGGGGCTTCTTTCACCAGGGCAGTGCAGCCTATGTGAACATCTTGGAAGCTGCTTTGGTTCCTGTTTTGTCTGCAGTGTCTGTCTTTTACCACTCCAGCTGAACTTCTTTCCTTTATCTTCTTTCTCTGTGTCACTAAGTTGATCAGCTCATACTATATTGTCCTACTGCTTCTCCTCATCCCTTTTTTAATTGTTTGAACCGCTGTGAAGATGTATCGTGGTTTGCAACTGAAAGTTCTGGTGAACTGGTATTCTGAAATCATCTCGCACTAAGTGTAGTCCAAGGTGATGTTCAGAGGATGGTGGGAAAGGGCAGCTTCATAGTAATAAAACAAAATGAATTAGATAAACCTATAGACTACAAAACTGAGAAATGAGGTCTCTGCAGTTGCCTCAGTTCAGAGGTGGTCTGAACCCAATGTTTTTTGTCACTTGTTTTGGATATGTTTAAAAAAATATTTTCTCCAGTAATTCCTTTTGCTGTTGTGTCTGAAAGTAGGCAGTTTCTCTCTGTCCAGCATGTTACGAAAGCATAAGCTCGGTCTGTTCCAAGCCTTAGTTTAACGAGCGGGCTAATGACCTCATCATTCTGTGTAATTCTAATGGCGATGACCATTTTTTCAAACGGCTTTAAGATTCTCCAGTTTACTTGCAGCTTCGGACATCTGGATTGTGTTCCATATRAACAGCTTTCTGAGAAATCTTCAGTGAATCACTTAATGCCTCAATTTTATATCTGTAAAATGAGATAACAATACTCCTGCACTTGAGCATTGGTGTCAGGATGATAAATAGATTATGTATTGAGGTTTGTGAAATGCTCAGACATTACAGTAAATAGGCAGAAGGAAGACTCATTTGCACGTTATTCACTGCACGCACCCTGTTTCTTTGGTGGAGGGCAGTTACACTGTTTCTTAAGGATTTCTTTTTTGCTTGAAACTTTTTTTACACAGAGCTGCTACATGGCAAAATGCCAAAGCTTTTGGTGGTGGAAGGTGCACAGGGAGTGGCTGAATGGAATCAGTTAGTTAATAGCTTAGCCCGCTAAACTCAGTAGCTGTGAGCTGTGTGACTTCCTCAAAGGAATGAAGAGAAAAAGATATGGATGCCCAAAGTGGTTCTTGCACATCTGCTGATCCCAAGTGTGGCCAAGTGCATGATGTAATATTACTTGTCTGGCTACGAGCTCTATTTACTACAACTAAGTGAATCATCAGGTCAGTTCCTGACCAGACCTTGAGCTGTCAGAAACAGATGGCCTGCCTAGAGAGCAAGATGCCTTGGAAGCATCTCCACCCTTGTCAGCAATGTTACAGCACAGGGATTTCTCAGAAGAGCAGTGCTGGCATTCAGTGATTTCAGTGAAAAGATGGTAGTTTTTCAGCTGTACTTGGTCTTCCACATCAGAATAATGTCTTGTGGCTCTGAAAATAGGGAAATTGTTGCTGGCTTATTAGTGAAGGTTCAAATTTGTGAACCAGATCATGTACTTGGAGGGGCAGCAGTAGGAAGGTCAGTAAAGCCCTTAGACTTGTAAAGGGCTGGTTTTCCAGCTCTGAGAAACCTTCAGGTTGCTATTAAAAGATGGCTGTTCTTCCTGGAAATGAGGCCAAAATTTTTAATCAACTCTGAAAATCTTTTCCTATAGTCTCTCTCCACTTCTCTACCCATCAGTAAAATGATAATAATAAATGCTTCCCCAGACTGTAGAGTTGTGCTGAGGTTTATACTCAGCTCAGATATTTGGATGTAGAGTGCTGTACAAATATCTACAGAAAGAATATTGTAGACACTGAATATTGGGGCAAGTTCTACATGGGAATCTAAGAAGAGTTTAGTACACCTATCTGGAATGGGTTTTGTGTATGACTTGCTGTGATGGGTTTACCCTGGCCAGCAGCCAGGCAACCACACAGCTGCTCGCTCACTCCCCTCACCAGCTCTCCACAGTGGGAGAAAATAGGAAGAACAAAATCAAGACAACTCTTGAGTCAAGATAAAAAACAGTTTAATAGGTGAAGAAAAGGTGGGGGTGGGGGATAAAAACAAGCAAAGCAAAGGAGGTGGCACACCACCTCCCACAGGCAAACCGATACCCAGCCAGTCTCCAAACAACAGCCACCTCGGAAGCAAAAAACCCCATCTTTTTCTTCCTCTACCCCAGTTTTTATTGCTAAGCATGAGGATATGTGGTTGGAATATCCCTTTAGCCAGCCTGTGTCAGCTGTCCCAGCTGTGTCCCCTCCCAGCTTCTTGCCTACCGGCTGTGGGGGTGTAGTGGGAAACAGAAAGCCTTGACACTGCAAGCACAGCTCAGCAACAGCCAAAACRCTGGTGTGTTATCAGCACTGTTGTAGCCACAGATCCAAAACACAGCACCATATGGGCTGCTATGAAGAAAGTTAACTCCATCCCAGTCAGACTCAGTATGCTTACTTGCTTTTAATGTAGTACTAAAAAAAGAATCATCAGAAGAACAAAATCCTATTGTAAGATCTTAAGAACAGAGTTTTCTTGATTAAAAATGTTTTCTTGCATGTGCAGATGTGACATTTTCATTAGTATCATGGGCACTTCTGAAACAGATTAAAAAGACCCTAAGTATGTGCTGAAGTTCATTTTTCTCTGAAAAATGTCTCAAAACATTTGTTTAAGTTTCATGGAATTCAAGTGCTTTTCTGAATAGGGGCTGCATGTTCAAGCTGACTCTGTCCTGCTGTCCTGAAAGAGCAATTCTGAAAAAAGGTCTGATGTTCACACTGGGCAAATTATCTCAGAAATGGGTAGTTCTGTAATTACCTATGATGCATCTTGTTACTGTCTGTGTAAATACGTAATTTTGTGCCTTAAAATAATCAACTCTACAAATTTTCTGAGATGGAGTTGTCTGCGTTTATCATGAGACTGGACAGATAAAATTCTTTCAAAATTAAAACATTTGAGAATTAGAATTATGTGATTATCCTAGGAAATTGAAAAAATAAAAAGAAAAAAAGAAAAGATCTGAAGTAGGAATGAAATCTTAGTTCACTTCTGAAAAAAAAATTTTAGTGAATCACTTTACTGTCAGTGTCCCTGTTCTTCCTGCAACACTTCATTTTTTGATCATGTATGCTGCTGTCAATGAAAAATAACTGGCAGCTGTGTGATGCAAAGAGCTCAAGAAATAATTCAGATTAGATTTCACTGATCGCTTTGATCCATGTCAAAGTCTGAAACTGAAAGCAGGTTGAGCTTTCACAGAATTTTCTGAGGAAATCATCGAGGTTAAAGGAGACTCTTGAGTTCTTGAAGAAATTCTTTATTTTTAGGATGTTTGGACTGCTCTGTTGTTACTGTTGGCCCTTCTTTATTCCACTTCTGTTAATATTAAGATGGATAAGCATTTGTTCCTGGTGGTGAAAAGCTTCACAAAGGCTTTGGTGAATGTATAGCAGTGTGACCGGTCTGAATGTAAGAGTTTGAGGTGGCCATCTTCAAATCTCTTACTGGATTTGTCAGTTGACGCTATCCAATTCCAGGAGAGATATGACATTATGGGATTTGGTTGGTCACGCGGTAAGCACAGTGAAACTGAAACTTCTGTTTTTTCATAAAAGGTGTTATGCAATTTCTCATGGCTTTTCAGTACTGAAGCACTGATTTGAATGAAGGTTTCCTTGAATGATGGGGAAAAGTGAACGTATTCATAAAAAAACAGCCTACAGTGAAGGCAGGACAGAATTGCCCCCCTCCAGTATGTTCTGAAATGGTTCATGATCAGAGCAAGTAGTTTTTCTTTACTAGTGATAGCTTGCATTTTTGTTCTCTCTGTGGAGCATGCACTTGGAGCAGGTTGGAAGAATTGTGGATATCTTTATCCTCAGCAGCAGAGGAACAAACACCTTCTCTGAGGGCAGTAGGATGGAGTGTGTGTTCTGCTAGAATGGAGGACCAAGGCAGTAATTTGTGCCCTTTCCAAAAGCAGGGTGTATGTGGGGATAAAGTGGTGAAAGAGTTCTTGTATTTTTCCTCCAACTGCACAGTTCAGGCAGTTTAAAAAGAGCCAAAGCATTGCCTTTTTGCCGTACTCTGATTGTGAGCGAGGTGGCTAGACTGTCTGGTCTCAGTCAATGAGCAGAACCCCTGGAAAAATAATGATGGATAAAGTTCAGCTCTTGGAACGACTCTACCTGTCAATATTATTGGGAACTCTGCATATTTAAGGAAGACAGCCAGTGGAGCTGAATCTCATCCTGTGTAAATTGCTTCTCATACATGGGTCTTTTTCTTTTTCTTTTTTTTCATTGTTGGAGAGGAGAGTCCAAATATTGAGCAACTATAGAGCCAGCTCTCTTCAGCCAAAACCCTTGGTTCTGTGGATGCCAGCGATAGAGCTCTGTTAACCACAGAATCTAGTCGCAGCTCACATCTGCTGCCTGCAGAGCCAGCCCTGCGCATTTTGGTATGTGGCTAAATTGGAGATGTGAATTTGTGGCAGTTCTGACTGCATGGTTTTGTCTACAGTAAGAAATCTGTATGAATGACTGCCAGAACTGCTCTTTGTGAATGAAGATGATAACTTTGTGCATGGCTTCATGAAAATACAGTCAGACACTTAAAAAGACTAGCTGTTCAGGAAGCACCTTTGCCTTTACTTGAGGGGGGCTCTAGAAGAGTGAAGGAAAGGCATGACTGATACAGGGCCTTACTTGACAATAAACACTGTGGTCAGCTCTTCTGTGACTGCACAAGCCACAGTAACTTCCTGCTTTGATAAGTTGAACTTCACTTATCCCAAGTTTTGCTGTGATTTGGGCTTTCTGGGGAAGGATAACTGGCTCATAGGGAATTTGATTAGTTTTTTTGGAGAAGCCTTGTTCAGCAGATGTTTGAGAAATGTTTCAGTTATGATGAAATAACTCCACCCGCCCCAACAAAACCCCTGTTCGATTGGAAAATTCCTAGCCAGCCCAGTTTGTTGTCTGCCAGTTCTTACTGCTTACAGGATGGTCAGAGCAAGTTGAGATACTGAGAATTTGGCTTGCTTAGTGTAGTAACTGTTAACTGGCACCGTTTTTTTGACAGTGCCTACATGCAATATATATAGGAGCTTGCAAGTGCTATTGTAATGTTGCTAATTAACAGCAGTGGGAAGAGAGATTTAGCAGTTAGGGCAATTTTGAAGTTCCCATAAAAAACATGCTTTTCTGTGCACTTATCTGAAACGTGCTGGTATCCATGTTTGCCCGAGAAATGTGGGTATGGCATCCTTTAGCACACTGACAGTTTCAACAGCTAGGGTATTGCTGGTAACTGCAAATGAGAGCTTAATTTGATGCTTTTGAACACTAGATTCTGTGGAGCAAATAGTATGTTACTTCATCCTACAAAGCTATGTTAAATATTCCTTTGCAGAAATTCTGTACAGATGCAAACTAAAATTCTGTCTAATGTGCCACAGATTTTATCCATTCATGGATTGTGGCATGCCAAAGTTCACCTCCAGTGAATGGGCAAAAACAGATGAGCTGAGAAATGCTCTAGAGTATGTACCTGTGCTGTACAGTGTAACTGATCTTACCTGTCTTTGAGAAAAGTACCCTCAAAATAAAACATACATTTATTTTCTTTAAAATGTTCCTCAACAGATGAACAAAATACCTTCTTTTTATTTTTTTCATAAAATTACTCCATTTGCTGTCCACATGCCACATTCTTTTCCATGACTAGTCAAACAGCTTTATCAGGATTGCCCTTGCCAAGTTAAGAAATCTGTAATTTTTTTAAAAAGCCCCTTATATGCCTGGCTAAACAAGGGCCTCAATTCATGCACGTCAGGCAACGCTTCATACGCTATTGACCTTCAGAAGCAGAAACGTTTTCTGGCATTGTCTCCTGACTATTGGGGTGGGGGCGGGAGGGGAGACTGGTTAAGGTGCCTTTGCATATTTTTGGCAGTACACAGTCTGCATTGATTGACTGTACTTTTACAGTTAATTTTGATGTACCTGGGTAATGTGGGTTTCAGCTGAAAAGAATAATTGGTTTCTTGTTTTTTTCTCTAAAAAAGTGCAGTTCAAAGTCCAGTAAATACTGTAATAGCTACTTATTTTAATGTGTAATAGCAATTAGGTTGAAGGATTGTATGAACAACAAGTAATTATAGGTTAACTTATTTATATGCTGCTGCTGCTGCTGTTGTTGTTTTGAGGAATACCTTTTGTTAACATAGGAAATCAACATTTTCCTTGGGGGTAGGAAGGTGGGGGAGGAGAGGAAGGCTAGCATTTGTTGTAAATCTGGGAATACCAAAATGTCAATGGTATTGCTTCCAGTGTAGTGTGTGCCTCTGGGTACAGTTAACATGGGAATACTGCTGGGCCTGTGTCTGTTTATCATGGGTACACATCAGGTCACATTAATAGAGGAACTTGTAAGCATTTTTTAGAGTTTTTATGTACATATATTTTGTGTGTGTGTACATATATATATAAAAAAAAATTTAAAATACTGTTCAAGGAAAAACTTGCATCTTCTTCAAAGGACCTATATGGGGTGACTTGGTCTTAGAAAATGAAAGGCTGCATTTAATTTCAGTGTTCAGTTTTGGAAGGTTCAGACTGCTCTGGCACATTTAAATCAAGTACCTTCAAGCATATGCATAATCTCACTGACTCATAAAGTATGCTTACATACGCTTTGAACATACGTTAGTCACCTGAGGCCTAGCTGCATTAAGGCTTCTTTAGGTCTGTCTTGCCTCCAGTTGAGTATCTGGCTTTATCAGTTTTCATCAAAAGCACTTTACTTCAGGGAGCTCTTTCAGAGCTCTGGTAAAGTTCTTCCCTTCCCCAAGCTCCCTATAAACTTGCCAACTCGTCATCGTGAGTGCGGTGCTTCCCTGGGTGCTCAGCCAGGGCAGCTCTGGCGACTGTGTTCAAACTGCCACTGCCCAGAATCTCCTTCTCGATGTCTGCAGCCGGGGCGGGGGGGCTCTGCTGTCCTGTGGGACCAGCAAGCAGCTGGTTAAAGTCCGCGTAGCTCCTTGAATTCAAAGGAGTTGCTCCAACCTGTATTTGTTGTGAATCAGCCCTGCACATCTAGCAATGGTAAACTGGCTCTTCAAAGATATCTGAGCGAGAAGGAAAGACAGTATGGACTTAGAACACTTAATAGAAAGAAGGCTGAAATGTGAATAGCTCCAGGACTTTCTTTGAACTTTAGATTTATTCCAAGATTATGAGAATTTACGATAACAATTACACTGTACCAGTCTGGTGGTAGAAGTTTGATTCCTTGTGATAATTTTATTTCTTAACATCTAAAACAAGCGTGAATTTGAACAATTCCTGACATTCACTTTTGTCCCTCTGTTCTTACTGTTTAGAGAAACCACTGTGATTGAGGCAGGGTATACTAATACATTACAGACTTTGCTGTTAGCATTCCCATGCCATACTCTTCTAGCAGTCCACATTTGGGCAACCACAGAAGCAAATTAACTGACACTGTCTCTTGGCATGCCATTCTGAGCTGAAATAGGAGCCAATGTAAATGACTTTTAATGACTCAAGCCCCTGGCAAGAATGACTTGGGAGACAATACCTAGTTTGTAAAAACTGAAAGTTAACCTTTTTTTGTTTGTTTGTTTTGCAGGGGGTTCATGCAAATGTAGAATTTGAGTAGATTGTATTTTACTATTTCAGTGCTCTTTATCAGTATGTTTGGCAAGATTCTTTCAGGCACTTGAGGAAGAGCAAGACTGTAATGTTTATTTTGGCAAGCATTGCTGTGGAAAGTGAGTTTTCTCAGTCTGAAATTTTCTTTCCAGATCCCCCATCCCTCCCTCCTGCATATTGGAGAGGACCATTTTACTGGCCATGTAGCTGAATCTAGCTATTCTGAATTGGGCTCAGCTCTGCTAGTGAGAATATATGTAGTAAACCCAGGAATTTTGGACATCTTCAGTTTATGCTGAATCAGAGTGATGCTCTTCAGATGCTCCTCTAGCATGCCAGCTAGCAGAACATAGGCTCTAGGCTCTCAGCAGTGATTCTGTTGCAGCGTGGGGAGGGTATAGAGCCCCTGGGTGCAGTCCCTAAAGTGGGAGAGCGTTGGGAGGCAAGCAAGTTGCTACTTTATCCTGAGCAGCCACTGGCAGTTGTGATATTGATGGAGTGGTGCTGGGATTCTTGCCTTTGGACCTCTGGAGTGGGGAAATGCCTTTGCTGGCTCTTAACTGGTTCTGGGAAACTAGTAGGTGGGTTTGAGGGGAGATGAAAAATATTTAGAGAAATTCCCCTTCTCCTCTTAAGAATGGCCCAAGGGTTAAAGCACGCTTCTAGTGTAGCAGGAGGCTGGTTTGGAACAGGCACTAGATCTTCAGTATCTGTAGGCTGGAGACATTCCCTTGTCACTGGGCTGCTGGATTGAGTTTTTTCAGTCTCTTCCATTTGAGCTGTTTCATTTTGTTTAAATAAACATTTATCAGATAGATTTATAGAACAGGACTCCTTCTCATTCTTTAAAAAGTTCTGATTTTAATGAATTGATAATTTCCTACTCTGAAATGAAAAATCGTTGGGAGACTTCCTGGCTTATCTTATTTCAGCGTTTTAGTATTTTTTTTGTAGTTCAGTTATAGCTTCTTAATGTGGAGTAGAGTTTCAGTGCCATTGGTGAGTGTTTCCTTCTTAGGTAAAAGGGTGGTATAAATTGTATGGGTCAAAAAGAAGAGCAATGGGAAGCACTGCCACCTCAGTTTTGAGCTAAACTTGCRTTCGACCACTTGCATCCTTTCAGCGATATACTTGATAGTTGTTCAGGTCGAATCAGATCATGTACCTTAGCAGGGACACAAAACCAAATGGATAGGGAGGTCAAGCACATGATGATATGTATACCAATTGAGGTGGGAAACTGTTGGCTTCAGATTACTGGTACTCTGCTTCAAATGGCAATAGTCGTGCAGCTTTAGAGAGGGTCTGGCTTGAAAAGAAATGTTTGGCTACTAATCGGTATGGTAAAGAGGATGGGAGGAATTTTCAGAGGTTGTGCCTAAGTCACTTGGCTGTTCACTAGGAAACAGCTCTTATATCATGTAAATACCCTTTCATGGAAAGGCTGTGCAACAAGACTCCCTTCCAGAAACTTGACATTTTTTGAATCTGAATTCCTAGTTTTTCTTTAAGAAACATACTGTAACATGTGTTTTGGGCATGTTTTTCAGTGTTTAGAATGCTATTTATTTTTTTAAATAATTGTGCTTATTATTTTATTTTCAAATTTATTTTACTTAAAGTATGGTTATTTCATAACGCATTTTATTATATTCGTGGTTTCCACCCACTAAACTACTACCGAACTGCCTAGAATGTGTTCTTAGAACACTCCAGGTTAACTAAACTTTTGATGTCTAGTATTTAGCAAAGACTTGATTAGCTTTTCTATAGTACGGTATTTCATGACTTCATAAAGTTTTAACACCTCTTCATCCTTACTGTCTCTTCTGAACAAAGATGGAGGATGGGAGATTGATCTGCCTTGTAGCTTTATCTCTGTTTTTGCCAACATTATGACATAGTCTTTTTTTTTTAATTCATGATATCATTAGAACTACCATGATTGAATTTAAAAGCAATTTAATACAAGTTTGTGAAACAACAGAGGAGAGAAAGTGAACAGTAATGAGAACTTTGCAGGTCTCTGGACTTGTAATCGCTTGCCCACCATGCAAAGAGATTGGGAATCACTCATCCTAAGCTCACTGCCACCCTAGAGTGATTGACGGCCATCCTCTGGACTCAGTAAAGGGATCATAACAGGCCACACAAAATTAGTCTGGCTATTTGTGTTGTGTGTATTTTTAATGCACAGATGCAGAATGTGAGGTAATGAATCAAAGATCTTTTTATGGATGGAAGCCAAGTAGCCATCAAAGGAAGGAGTAGCGTTCATATCACATCAAAGCAAATAATTGTTTACTAACTGTGTTAAGTACAGAAGGTGACTGCTGGTGTAAGAATGTATGTGTATTGCTATGGAATATATGTGTGTATCATTAGAAGAAAAACAACTTTATTCCAGTAAGAGGGTTGCTGGACAGGGAAAATTAATGTGTTTTGTAGTGAAACTTACTGATGCTGTGATGATTCTTTGGCAGACAGTAAAAAATGGGTGCATATATATACATTATATACCTTGGCTCACGGTTGTCACAGAACAACTTAGTGGAAGTAGCATTTCTGGGTATGTGTAATGTGCCTGCCTATATATATATTAGAAAAAATAAATATATATATATATATATAAAAAAAAAATATTTAAAAAAAAAAATATATATATCAGCAGTTACAGAATATCTACTTTGTACTGGTACCTGTCTGTTGCAACATGGATACATTGTTCTAGACAGGACTCACATGTGTCCCCTTCTGTGGCCCGATTCTTCATTCTAATAACTTGCTGTAATTAATGCAGAGCTGGCCTTTTGTCAATGTTGTGATTCAGGTGTCTCATATGGCAGAGTTCTTAGTTGTTTCATTACAAATATGGTAAGAGCAGGGACCACATTTTGCAATACGGAAATGCAAGGAGGTGGCAGAGGTGGCTTTAGAATTCAGCCTGAAGCATTAGTAAGAAGAAAAGTAATTTCTAATGTTTGGTATCCTTGGGCACATTAGGCTAAACTTTCTGAACGAGTTGCTCAGAAGTGCAAGAAAAGATCAGCAAAACGTTACCACTTACTACCTTTTTTTATCATTATTGCAAATGCGGGCATATATTTTGCAGCTGTCTGGGTTTGGCTGTTCTCCTGAATTTTCTGCCCTTGTGAGCCAGAGGCTATGAGAATCACTTGGATTTATTTCACTGCAGTGTAATGCCACTTACACTGTATTTAAGCTTGAACAGTATTTGCTGTGTAAAGGCTGATTCTGAAAGTACCAAAATCTGTACTTTCTTAGKTTTTTTTTTAAAATTGATCTTCATTGCTCAGATGCAGGATGGTGTTAATGACATAAATATGAGCAACTGTTTTGGATCCTTCTCAGCCCAAGGTACATTCTACAAAGCTAGCAGGTTCTTATACTTACATACCTCTGGGAAGGTAACTGTGGTGGTAACTTTCACATGGTGTCAGTCACTTGGCACAAATGAACATCAGCTAGTACAGTGACACTCACTGATCTTTTGGGGATGTCACACTGAAACTTGTGTTAAAGAAGAGCTTAGCTTGTATAGGACAGACCCAGCATTCACAGACTGTACACCAAGAGGGTTCACAAGCAGCCTTTGCTGTAGTAACAAGGGTATGTTGTTGTCTGTGGACCAATGATAGGAAATACAGCCAGAATCTTTTGTGATGTCCATATCAAAAGATACGGTCATATCGCTGAACACTTGTAAGCCGTTTGCATGAAATATTAATGGAGTTTGGGGAAGATGCTAGTCAAGTAGCTTTCTTCTGACCCTCTCTCAAAGTGACCTTGATAAGGGCTAGAACATTCCTCTGCAGGACTCCCTTATAGTGGGGGCTGCAGCACCAGGTGCATGGAGGACCTGAGGACCCGAGGACCCATCACACACCGCATCATGCTCTTTCTAGCGTGAAAGCACAGATGCTTGTGGAGCCTGCTACGCAGTGGCCTGGCTTTGCTCATGGACTGGGAGAGGGAACTGAGCTAGCTGACAGGAGAGGGGAAGCACAGACTCTCCCTGGGTTATATTAATAGCACCATCTCTGCTTAGGAAGAGGAGAGCAGAATAAGATCAAAGAGCAATGTGGTGTATCAGAATGAGGTACAGCACTTGCTGGTGCCTAACCATTTTGTTGTGACACTGATTGGACATCACAGCATTACTGTGGTACCTGCTTAGAACCATTCCTGCCCTTGGCAGAAATCTGAGAAGGATAGGAGACAGGCTTCAAAGGACGCTGACTCCAGTGCTAAAGACTGTCATATCCCACTCTCACCTCTGTCCCTTTTCTCTTGATAGAAGATAGGTCCATGGTCTCTCAGGTATGGATTTTATAGTGTTAAATAATGTACCTGAGTTCCTGATACGCCATTGCACATTTTCCAAACTTACATGCCTTACTGCCTGTTTTCAAGCAAGCAGTCTGCAAGGCTGTAGTATCTCTAAGACATCTGCTTCTTTCTCAGATTGTAGTGTCAATCATTTCAGAAATCCTCAGGGAGGAGGTGATAAACAATGGGGGAGCATAAGCCTCTTTTCTGTAGGAATCCAGACCTACATGTGGAATCAGTGAGACATTTTATTTCCCGCACACTGTTTCTGGCTCTGTAGCCAGTAGGTTTCAGGCGGTGTGGTGGCCATCAGGGAATCAGACTGCATTAGCTGAGCAGAAGGGAGAATGCAGAGGCAACTGCTGCGTTCTGTGGTTGAGACAAGCATGACCAGGGGATGGTAGTGGGACTGAGCTCTGGAAATGGAGAATATTCTGGAATGTGTATGCGCTCACGTACATATGTTTATGCATGCATTTAAAGAAGAGGATACTAAAGGCCTCAGATATCATCAAACTTACCCAGAGGCACTTAACCAGCCTCAAGTGGCTAATCTCAAACTTCTGAAAACCAGGAAATACAAAATGATGGTGTGTGCCATTTCTGGATACAATCTTTAGGAAGGCATAATACAGTACTAGAAAAATAACAGTTCTGTATTAATTACATTTTACGTTGTTTTTCCTAAATGTGTTCATTTATAATGATACAGAAGGCTAAAAGGACAGCTAGGAGGACACTTGTTAATATGTCCTAGGTGCTCTTGACACTGGTTATGTTTATGCATTTATTTTTTAATCATTATATTTATCTTTAGATAACAGACTATAGCAAATAGAAAATCATACCTGTTGCTAATCTCAAGATAGTGAAGACAAGTGTCTGAGTCTCATGCTGTCTTTAGTAGTTTTGCAACCACAGTGGCAGGGCTTTGTGCGCAACTAAGGGCACTAATTTTTGTAACTAACAATCATATGCACACTAATGTTTGGCCTTTGACCTAATAAGGTAATTTTTTCTTCTGCTATTTAAATAAAATCTGAGTGAAGACCAGAAGAATTCCTTTCTGAACTACTTGAATTTTGGAATCACACTCTTGCAGTTTTGTCAGTCTTTCTGATACAAAAATGTTAACTTAAAACAGCATCAGAAAAGGTGTGTTCATCCCTGCCTTCGTCTGCAATTCTCTGGTAGCATCTCTTTATAATAAAAGTCAAAGTCAAATGTGGAATGGAGGCCATGTGTGTCTGATTCTGCTGGTTTTGTCTTCACCTAGGGCATATGGAAGTCTGCAGGCAAGACAGTGTAATATAATACATGTGGATAGATAGGAATCCCATTTAAAAATGAGATGTAATTCTGTAGAGGAAATAGAAGTGCAGAAGATGAAAGCATAGTGCAGAGTGCTACAATCTCATTAGATACTTAGCATTTACATCTTATTTTTTGAAGTGGGCTCTCAAATTGTGATTGCTTTGTTCCACCTGTACCTTGCATGTTAGCTTTTTGGAGCTGAGGGATTTTGAACTATTTGGAAATAAGCAAATGATCCTTAATTAAAAATAAAAAAAAAAAAAAATCCACATTCTAGCATTGATTATGAACATATTTGAGTGACAAAATTGTGAACTCTAGTTGCTCTGTTAACAGAGAAAGCTTACGCTCGGTGACTGAGTGTGTATAGTCTTGCTTAGTAGGGCTGATAACAAGTTTATCAGTGTTAGGGCCATGTATCTATTTATCTCCTGCTTTGTGTTGCTGTACTGTCGCCCAAAGTGTGTGTATGTGAAACTTTGAAAAGGTTAGTCATGGGACATTTGAAAGAAATTGGCACAACGAAAGGAAGGACTGGGTTAGCACAAGGTGCAGCAGATGACTGCAGAAGCAGATAGGAATTAGAGGAGCATTGGCAAGGGTCAAGTCAGTTAGACCTGGGATTCCTGTTGTGCTGGGACAGGGGGGAGCGTTACAAAAGGAAACAGTTGCAGTGGGCAGATGAGGAAATATGTCATTTTTGGGGTGTAGGAGACTATTCATCCATAAACCTAGAGATGGGAAACCCTTCCAACACTGGATTATTCTATGCTGGTTCGTGGGGAATTTTCTGTTCCYCATTGCCAAAGATAAATTGTATCTTCAGAGGTCAGAAATGGTGGAAGAGGTGTCACACACAATCTCCACCACTCTGATAGAGCTTACTGCCAGGGTATTTCCACAAATTGTATCCTTCTGGCAACATTTACACTTCCATAAACTCCTTTCCCTCCCTGTGTATTTGCACGAGATTCTTTTTCATGTTGTTGGAGGGGAGCATGCTGCTTCTTTTTCTGATACTGTTTCTAAGTCTGAAATTTAAATATACCAGGTGGTATTTGCCAGGTTTTGCAGTAGGGGCAGGGCACAGACTTGGTCTTGTGATTCTCTGATGCTTGAGATGCAGGCAATCCCACCCATGCGAAGTGTCGTAGAAAATGGAGTGTTTGTGAGCTTTACCCCAAGGCCTGTCTAGCTGGTAGGTGTCTGTGAGCTGAACACCTCTGAAGGTGGTACTAGTGGAAAGGTGGCAGGTGTTCTTTGGGAGGTTGAAAACAGAGCAGTGGGATTTCAGAGCTGCTTGAAGACAGAAAGGAAACTTCTGTAAAGGCTGGGTGAGCAGCCACATACTTAAGGCTGTGACAGGTGAGCCCTGGCATATTCTGCTGCAGTGGTTAAAGACTGTTCCTAACTGTCTGCCCTGCTGGACATTGCTGCTTGCAGTAAGGTCAGCAGGACAGAGCATGCACCAGCACCTTAACCCTTAGCTGCCCTGGTTCAGTTTTATGTTAGCTTAAATGTGTTTAGAGTAATATGGATTGCTTCATTTGGTAGGGGTAAGAGAAGTAAGGCTCTGGCAAACTTAATCCAATCTTCTCTGCAGCATTCCCTTGAAGTGCCTCTACTATATTTTCTCTTTTTGTTGTATTGAAATGTTTTGTTTTACAAGGCAAGTAAAATGTCTCATTTGGACATACGTAATAGTATAGAAATAACAGCCCTCCATCAGTATTCGAGGTCAGGATGTAACAAGCAACTGAGAGCAATCTCCTATTCCAGGTAACACATTTGGAAATTGGTATCAGAAATTAATGACCCATTTATATAAGGGATTCTGTAATATTTTTTTTTTTTCTTTCATTCCTTTTTCATGGAAGTCCTGTTGGTATGACATGCAGTGACATTTCAGGAGCACAAATACAAGCAAGAAGTGTGGAGAAAGACAAAGCATGTAAGCTGACGTTCAAGCTGAGAACCTCTCATATACAGTATGTTGTGTGCATTATAAATTTAGTGCTTGTGTTAACTTAATCTTAACCACTGCAGAAAATCTTCTGTAAAAGATCTTTCTCCAAATGATTTTTTGTGTGCATGCTGTTAGTGACATGCAAAGCACTGTTCTCTCCTGGCTTTAGGGCTCAGTTGAGGGCCGTATTCTGATGTTCCACAGCTCAGGCAGAAAGAAGCTTCTCTAAAGAGTTCAGGATGAGAAGGTAGCCGCTCAAATTTAGATCCAAGCCTGGAGCTAAAGCTTCTAAACTTCAGTGGGACTATTTTGTTCATAAAATTATTCATGTGCTATAATCTTTTGTCACAGGATTAGAAATGCAGTAATTGTTCAATACAGAGATTAAAATATCATCAGAGGAAAAATACCAGTTAATTCAATAAATCAGATTGTGCAACAATGAGAAAATTAAATTGATTAGCTATTAAGTATAGCCATGAAGGATATTTTTAAAAATTAGTGCTATACTGACACTTTCCTTTTAATATATCATTTGTATTTTATGTAACAAGCAGCGCTGGACTGAGTTATATAAATGAGCAAGTGTTTTATGCACGTTATTTCAATTATCTGTCCTTGGAGAAGGTGAATGAAAAATAGCTCCAACTCAGTTTTAGCATCTTCATTTTGACAGCTGTAATATGCATATTAATGAAGAGTCTGAAGTTTAGAGGAATGAGTCCATTTGTAAAAGCTGGTGTCCTCTTAGTTCTTGATCTTAAAAGGAAAAAAAAGAGAGAGGGGAAGAAAGAGAGAAAACGAGGGTATGTTTTGTGTGGCTTGCCAAGTCTTCTTGAAACAGCTTGCAGTTGCAAGCTAGCTGAATCAGCACCACATTCATCAGTGGAAGACTATAATCATAGTAATACCTGGAGCGTATGGCAAAGAGACAAGTCAAATCTGGCAAGGTGTTGTATAAAGTTTTTATGTCTGGTTTTAAACTGAGTCAGAACATTGCTTCAAAGAGTAAATTTGGCTAAGTGCTGCAGTAGGGTTTAATCAGCAAATTGAATTTAAATTTGAAGAATTATTTAGCTAGTATCTTTGAATCAACATAAATTGAGAGGTGTGGGGCTTTCACAAAGTATGATTATTGGGATTAATTTGCTTCATACAAGATGCAGTTTTAAAATGTACAGTTTTGGTACAAAATTAGTAAAATATATGCTGAAAAAGCAGAACCTGAAGATTTCAGGTGACAAAGATCTCTTCCCATTATTTATTGTTTTTTATAGATTAATAGACTTTTAAGGCCAGAAGGGTTTGTTAGCTATAATCCTTATTGTACTTGTTTCTGTGCTGTGTTGGTTCCTCAAGAACAGGTTTTTTCCTATTTTTTTTGTTAATGTTGTTATAAGGTGTTGGATGAGATTAAGTGTATTTAAATTGGTATGCAAGAGGGCAGGCTTCCATCAGTTGTCTGTAACATTACAAAAGCTGCTAGATAGTAGATATAAGGGCAAACTAGTGAAATTCCTTAACTATTCCTTAACATACAATTATCTATTAAACAGAGAATAATATCAGCCCAGCATGGTTTTGATGTCACTAGAAGGCATGCTTTTCTGTAAAGCAGTAAGGGAGATGAAGACTTACAAAGTAATTTTAGAGCTGAGTTTTCCAGTCTGCATGGGAAATTTGATGACCTGTATCTCATGTTCGGTGCCCATTTGGCATGAGAAATAGCTGACAGCAAAAGACAAGAAGTACATAAAAAAATGTTATGTAGAGACTACAGACTACAATCATTTCTCAACACTTTCCTTAAGTTGTTGGAACACACTAAATATTGGAAATGGAGTTGTCCCAAGCTCATATTGTGTGTGATCTTCCTGCCTGCTCTGTCCAGACATTTTATAACTGCTTTTAGCCATTGGGTGGGTTTGACAAAGAAACTAATTTGAGCTCTTTCATCCTTGATTTAAGGAGGGACAGGGAGGGGAACCTTCTGATCTGAGATACCAGCAGGCATTCAGAGTGGCCCAGTTGCCGGGAAGAAGTCTTATCGGACACAGTGAGACTCCAGCTCCGTGTCTTGGCAAAGTGGTTGAGCCACTGACTAAAGACAGATATAAGGTATGTGAGTTTTAATAGAGAGTATCTGTTCATGGTATAGTAAAATAGAGATGGCAGGAGGAACCTTACTCGTTTCAAGCGTTTTTTTTAAATAACTGGCAATTGAAAGGGTTACTCTTTTTTCTTCTGGCACCTTATTTTTGAGGGTTTCCGTATTTCAGTGTCTGCTCTTCATCAGACCAAAACTCAAAAATTCATTCCTTTTTCTTCTTCCTATCGTCTCTTCCCCATTTACCACAAACAAAGTCACGTTATTTTTGAAAATGTGCCTCCTTGAATCTCATCTCTTTAATTAGAAAACGGATGCATACAAAAATTAATAACAAGATTTAAATGCTATCAGTGGATACTGTAATAGAAGCACTTAGTTTCTGGAGTTTGAACTCCACTGAAGTGCGATGTTTCAAAGCAGGTGTTAAGGGAGGATTGTTTAAGTGCATTAAAAGAGACTTAGAAGAATTATGGGAACTCTTATATCAGTCCACATAACAAAGGGCTCAAATGGGGAAAAGGAGGAAGTGTTTCCACTTAAAAACTTAGAAAGAACTAAGATTTCATTCTCATTTATGTACATCTATGCCTTCTTATCAGTGTATGATAGAGTTAAATTCGGTGACCAAACTAAGTGTTTATTCCATTTRACTGTAATTCTTTGCTGTAATTCTTTGTGTGTGACTTAATTTTAAAATGTGAAGATTCAAGCCTGTTCCTTGCTGAAGTCTAAGGCAGTTGGTTTTGATGGAAGCAGGATTAGGCAACTGGACTCCCTTCCCTGTGTTAACTCTTCATCATGTGGTACAGTGTCTCTCACCTACCCAGCCACATAACTGGAAATAGAAAGCATATTGCAGGGTTTCTTAATCACATGCAAATTCCATTCATGTGCCCAAGTTTTCAGAGCAGACTTGGAGATTTAACTATACAGACACTGTTAGTTTCAACAGGAGCTGTGTGGGTAAATCCTCCAAATTAGTTTTGGGGGGGGGGAGGAGGGAAGAAAAAAAGAAAAAAAACAATCAACCACCAGCCATGCAGCACTTGTCAGCCTAACCTCCTGGCACATTTAGCTGCTTTTTAAGACAGGATCTTCAGACAAGTTTTCTGGCAAAAATTGAGGTTGCTGGTGAATGAGAAAACAGGAGCTGTTGAGTTCGTCTAAGGTATTCCTCCTTTTTAAAGCCTCAGAGGTATCAAGTAATAATGAATAGGGTCCAAGAGACATGGCTGGGAGACGCATGATACCCCTTCTATCCAGATTCATAACTATGAGACATTTTTAAAATGTGTTTGCAGAACTAATCTGGGGAAAGTATGAAATTTGGACTAGCTTTGCTTTTTGGCAATATTAAGCACTGCTGTGCAGGACATTAAGTGTTCTCATGTTTCTCTAATGCTTATACTTAAGCACATGCAATTAGTCTTTATAGGTGTAGCTTTGACAGGTTGGGATTAAAACCTCCAAATGAATCTCTTTGTTTTTTTTTTTCTCCTTTCACAGACAATATTCTCACCTGAAGAGAGATGGCAGAAATCAATTCTCCTGTAAATATCAAGGAAAAGGTAGGTTCAAGTAACAGTACAGTGCAAACCAAAATGATATTTGCATACGTATTTCATTCCTGCTCCTCAAACACTGTTCACATACTTAACTTTAATATGCATTGACTCTGTGCATAAAGTTAAGTACACAGGCAGGTATTGATAGGATTAGTATATTAATCTTGGTTGATGAGAAACATTTTTGCTTTTCTGCAGAGAGACAATGTTTTGTCAGATAGACCTCTCTTACTCCTTTGTGATTCCTGTGCATGCTGATGCTGTGAAGAATAGCACTTTGTGATGATTGCTGCTGTACAAAATACAACCTTTGAAGAAACACACCCTTTAGAAAATAATTTTTCTGACCAAAAATGTCATACCTGTACTACTTAAAGGCAATTCCTAAAATTACAGGGCTTGAAAAGAGTAGATTTCCGCCCCCCCTCCCCCCCCCCGTAAGTAGCTCTGCTTTTAACTGCATTCTATGTGCTTGAGTATGTCCTCTCCATATCCTGGCTAGTGCTAGAGCCTCACCACCCTTTCAGGAGCGGTAAAGGACCTAAAGCTAATGAGTATACAAATATGAGGTAGGTCAGGAGATCTTTTGTGACTCCCAGCAGGCAGATTGTCTCTTCACAATCTAACCCATAGATACTTCCCACCAACATAAATAGGAAACCAGGACATCTGTCGAAGAATAGGAAAAAAGGGGGGGGGGAGAGAGAGAGAGAGAGAGAAGTGGGAAGACTGTAGGAGTGTAACATGATAGGGTTGTATTTTAAAAGAAGCCAAGATTTTGAGAATTCACCTGAATCGTTGTCTTTTTTTATAAAATCAGGTTTTGTTCTATTTCGTGTTTGGGAAGACAGATGGAGCTTTGCATTCAGGAAGTTCAGAGAAGGCTAATGGGTTCCTTGATTTACAGCTTTATTAAGCCCAGTGTGGCTCTCTGATACAGATTTTAAGGCAGTGTGATAAATGTTAAAGGCCAGAATCCAATTCTGTTAGTGAGCCCAAGTTTGTCCAGGTGTCAGTGAAAAGTTGATTAGGCCCATTCACTTCATGAAAGATGCACAAGGAGAAAGGATCAAGACTGATTAAATATCAAGGAAATACAGACCAGTGAGGGCAATGTGAAACTGAGAAATGTAGTCATCTTCCACTGTATCATAGGACCTGCTTGTGGCACATTACACATTCTGCAGGGCAGCAGGTACATGAAATACTCTCTTCTCTCTAAGCCTGTTAATAGAAAGGAAAAGAATAAAAATTTGTGTATGATTCCTTGGATTAACTCTTTTCCTGAGCTGACAGAAAAAATTATTCAGCAGAAAAAGATTTGCCTAATTTCAGTTTTGCAATTCAAAACTTCAGTTTTGCAATTAGGTGGACTGATAACAAGGACAAAATCATTTGGCCTGGGGAATGTTTGCAAGATACTGTAAATGTGGCTTTCCAATCTAGAAAAGTCCCAAGAAGTGATAGAGAATTAAGATATAATATAACACACCACAGCCTGACAGAGAAAAGAAATAGCCTTGAACTAGAGGTCAATAGTCAGATTTTTAGTTAACTTGCTGTTTTGCTTCCGAGTTCACAAATAGTGAACTTTTCAGTTGGGTAATGTATTTCTCAGAACTGATCATGACTAGTAGTTAATGGTTTAGACATCGCATTTGGTTTATAAAGACTTGATGAACCATGACAACTACTGAGCCTGAAACTAGGTTTCCTCAAGTTTCAGTTTGCTAATGATGTTTCCTGAACGAACAGTTAACAAACTGTTACCTGCCCACCAATACATGAATGAAGCTGCTGAGGGAACAGCATAGCAAGTGATGACTTATACTAAGTAGTTAAGGTGGGAATGAGTTCCTGTTCAGACTGTTGTGTCCATCTTTTGCTGCTTACTCACTTTCTTTGCTTTCAAAAGGATGTAGAACTTTTATATCCCCTGATGGGAAACAATTCCTTACCTGTTGCACTGCCCAGGTGCCTGCTTTTTGAGTAGTTTTTCCTCGTATTTGTTGTTAACTCCTGACTCACTCATTGTGCTTGAGGCTTAGCATGTCAACTTGAATCTGTATTTCGGTGATGAGTATCTTCCTTAGTCCTTAATAACAGCACAGGGTTTAAATATTGAGTAGCATAATGGATTTTGCAATAGAAAGTAATGTCATCAAATCCTATCCCCTAGTGCCAGAGTGCTGGAAGGTAAATTACAGTAACTCTCAAAATGCAACTCAGTAAATCAATTGAAGTTCTGCCTATTTACTGTGTAGCTTTAATTTTTTTATTGAGTTAGTCAGTTTTACAAGTGCAGGATTTTACAAATCATCTGTTTGTCTTTTGCTAGTTTAAGAATGAAGAACTGCAATAGGACTTCTATTCACACTAGATATCTGCTATTCCAAGTCTGATATCTGCTGGGAGTATCTGAAATCAGATGTTTATGAGCATATACATTTTAAGGCAGGAAAATAATGGTATCAATACACTCTGTTATAAATAGTTCCCCTCTCTATTCCAGTATCTTCCATCAGTATTTAGTGCCACTAAATCCCTATGCCAAAGTGAAAACTTAATTAAACAGCAATTAACATTTTATTGCAAAATCGCTGGTTTTTATTCTGGAAAATATAGACGACTAACTTGCTAAATAAAGGCTTAGTGACTGAACAGCATAAACGTCATGAACTCTACATACATCAGCTGAGAAGTTAGCATGCTCAGTTTGCCATTTCACCTGGACAAGTCTGTCTTGTTCTAAAATGAGATTGCGATGGCACAGAACCTCCATTTGACATCTCATATTTGGTTTACAGTATGGTGGCTCTTTCTGTCAGCAACAAACTGAGTAATTCTAAAGCAACTGTAGCTTTAGAACTCTCCGAGTAATGCACTAGAAATACAAGGAAAGGGTTGAGCAGATGTGTCCTGCTGAGTTGGCTTTAATTATATTTGCTCATAGACTGCTAAAACAGAAGGACTTCATTTGCACGTTTGAAAAGCAGACATATTTATAGTGTCCTGGTAAAAGAGTCAAAATCAAATCCCTTTCTCACTTAGAAAACTTACAGAGCAAGACATAGTCATGCTACACAACATTGAAGCAGTGAGTTTAATGTTTACTTTTATCCACCTTTTTGGGGGGAGTATTTCTGGGAAACAAAACCAAGATTTGTAAATTTCTTTTGCTGAGCTCCACAAATCTATTGCCATCAACACAAATATAAGCAGGCCTTGTTAAAAAGACCAGAACAGAATACAGTTCCTCCCCAGTTCTCCCTTTCTTCTACCTCAGTGCTTGCAGATCATAATATATTTAAGACTTCGATCCTGCTAGGACTTGAATGAAGCCAAAGGAGCTGTACATCTGCACACAAATACTTATTCTTGTAAGTTTCTGCAGAAGTAGAACACAAGTTTCTCCTTAAATTGAACATTGTTTCTCTGTGACAAAAATGTAGTACAGAGCCTATGAAGTTTTAGCGTAATGTTTGTTGGTTTGGTTTGGTTATTTGTTTTGGGGTTGGTTTTTGGGTTTTTTTTTGTTTTTTTTTTTTTTTTGGGTTTTTTTTTGTTTTTTTTTTTTTTAAATGGTGGCCTTTCCCCATGTTCTTTCCATGATCAGCTTCTAGTTATTCAAGGAAATAAGACCTCTGCCACTGTTTTAAAGGTGACGTGAGGCTGAGGCAGGTATTTTGGGCATTATGCTCACACACAGGTTCTGTAAGACCCTACCCCTAATTTGAGTCATAAGAAAATGCCACTGTAGTACTGATACTTGTATAATTCATTCTTGGCATTTCAGCTGAAATAGTTCATAAAGTCAATAGGTTAAACATTCTATTTTATATCTGCCCCCCCCTGCCCCCGAGAGATTTATGTAAATGTTGGCCTGCAATGTCAGGAAGGCTAATGGAAGTTTCCATAGTTGGCAGAGGCTCCTGCAGCTGTGATACTCTTGTGGGGAGCCAGGACTGTTCTGATTACCATATTTTCATGCATATAACCCACAGATTTTCTGGAATAACACAAGTTCTGCATTTCAGCAGCCGCAAGGGTCATTACGTGCCTGCATAGCTAGTACAAGGAGAAGTTTACCATCAGGATCTGTCTCAGAATATTTCCGTCTGCCCTGACCCTTGCTATAGTCTTCCTTCACTATGCCACTCTCCCTCTCGCCTCTGATTATAATCATCTCTGAGCCTGAAAATACAGTATAACTAAGGACTTGTTTTCTAGTATCAGGATTTTCAGAGACTGAGAGTTATACGTAGTTCAGATCATATGCACGCAAGTTCACTGGATTAAGGAATAAAATGGGCCAAACTCATTGGCTTAAATCCAAAATAATTCCATAAAATTAATGGAGGGATTCAAGCATTAACCTAGTACATCACCAGAAGAGGTGCTGAGATTCTGAATGACAAGGCCTCCAAAGAAGAAGCAATTGGAGTGAGGAATACAAGCTATGTATTGTCTCCTGCAACAATTAGACCCTCTTAGTTTAACAAGAGAAGAGCGAATATCAGGTACTTCCCAGGATAGCCATTCAGCTCTGGCACATGATTTTGGTTTTGATCCAAAGAAATACTGGGAATTGTTCAAACTTCAGGACTTGCTGTTGGGCCTTTTTTTTTTTTTTTTTTAATTGTGTGTCTAAATATGTTTGAACAAGTGAGATCTGGTGTCAGCTGGAACTAGCAAAATACTCACTCAGATGAAAATCCTCCTCTTGGGATTCTGTTAGGAGTGAAGTTTTGCTGAAGTTCTCCTGAAAGGCTTGCTTTTTCATTTGTCATTTCAAGTGTCAGAGCTGTAGGAGCAGATGGGCAGGTTTGTTCCATAAACTGCAAGAAGGAAATTTTATTCAGATGTGTTTTGGGGGGTTTCACAGTTTTGTTTACATTATACCATAACTGTGGTTTTCATAAGCGATAGTCAGCATGCAAGGAAAGAGGAGGATTCATGGAAGAAATGGAAGTAGTATATACATTTAAAATCATACATTACAAAAGCAGATAGTTTCCAATCTATGATTTCACTAGGTCTCCTTAAAGTTGACCTTCGCAGTTGTTCCTTGCCCATGTGTTGAAGTAGATGGACATAGTCCAAAGGCCAGCAAAGTTGATCAAAACATACTTGTGTCAATTGATGAGCCATTTAACTCTGGTTAAGGATATTATAGATTCAGGTCTCTAAATAGTGCTGTCATTATTCAAGCAGAACAGTTCTTACTGAGCTAAACTTTTTAATATGTTTCAGGATTCCTGAAATATCTGGTTTTTCCATTTAATTGGTTTACAAATTTGGGGGACAGGGGCGACATAATAAATCCATGATGATTGCCTAAAGTAGTTTACTGCAGCAAGTAGAATTTGTTTTCTGCTTATTGGGGATAAATGATCCAAAGGTATCAATGTGATAAACAGATCATGTAGTGGAAAGAGAGGTGCAGACCTGATCAAAGCTGTTATTTTGCTCAAAGGGGACGTTAACAACACTTGTTCAGTGTGTCGTGATGAACTCAGTTAGTAAAGCTTCTGGAAAAATGTCTCCGACATAAGAAATAGGCTCTTAGTGCAGCAAAGTCAAATTGTATTTATGAAATATGTTTGTGTGGGAGTTTTCAAAACCTTAAAAAATTCTGCCATGAAGTGTTTTTAAAATGCATTTTCCTGCTTAATGTAGCCAGGACATCTGCTAGCGCTAAATTCCTAGGTTATAGAAACCAGCAGAGTTCTGCAGACAGCCCTCCTTCCCTGCTCGTTTTGCAGGATTTGGGTCAACCCCAATTGGAGGTGTAATCTAGTTGAACACGGCCTACACTGCTACCTGTCCTCAGTTGCAGTGGGTCTATATGGTGTATATTTGTACATAGAGATTTGCTACTGATGTGCAGTAAAAATAAAGTAGGAAAATGTCTATGTATTTGTTGATAACCATACTTCTAAATGAATTTAGCTCCTAACTTAGAGAAAATCTGTTGATATTAATGTTTAGTACAAAGTGAAGGTGTATCTGTGTTAGTGTTCCTAACCAAGCATAAGTAAGAATATTTCTAACTGAGTAAGTGACCATAATAGTAACTTACTTCAAGGGGATTAGAGCAGCTGTGTTCAGGGGTTTCAGAACAGCCGTGAGCTTTCAGCAAAGAACTTTAATTTGTCACTATGTCAGAAATATATAAACAAATTCTTTGAACCCCGGATATGTTACTTATTCACCAAAAACATCCTTTTTGAGAAGATGCCAAGGGGGAGCAGATGGAGTAGAGCAGAAAACAGGCAGCGATTGATTCCATGTTGTTACAGTTGCCTGGGAACCATTTGAAACTTGACAGAGAACCTAAAGGACTCGGAGGAATACACAGCAATGTCAGCTTGGTTCTGGGTGTGGAGTAGGTAATCTGCTGTCACAACTTTCAGGCAGGCTGTATTTCTTTTTGAGCTTGACTTATCAGGAAAGTCTCAGGAGACAGGTGTTCATGAGGGCTTTGAGTAAGATACCATGAGAGGTTAGAATTTCAGTGTCATCTTCTCCTGTGTGCCATGCTCCTCAGAAGTAACCTGTTACTGAATTTTTTTTTTTTTTTTTAGGTGAGCCAAAAATTTGCCCCAAGTGAGATTGCCTATAGTTTAACAGTAATCCTCAGAAAAATAGTCAAGTATATCTGATCAGACCTTGGGGATTTTATTTTGGGGTAGAAGCAGCTTATCTGAGGGGACTTGGAACCTTTCTCAATTTTGATATCACTTCTGGGCAGTGCTTAGCATTTTGTGTTAGAGACTGATAAAAACAACCTCATGACTGTGGAATTCTAGTCCTAATGAGACACAACCTGGCTCAAATTGCAGCAACTTTAACAGGGCTTGAGCAAGCATTTCAAGCTAAGTGTGTGCTTAAGACTTCAGCTCAGAAAAGTGGTTTAAAAGTCTTCTAAACTTTGAACTAACTTTAGCCTTATCCAGCAGAGTAGCTAGGTTCACAGGAATTAAATGCATGGTTGCAAGGTAGGTCTCTGGCTCGTGGGTTTAAATGGAGGTGGATGTGGGTTCTGCCTTCCATGTTCTTGAGTGTACACAGTTGTTTTCAAGATCACAGCTTTATATTTTAGATGTGTGATTGCTTTAAAGCAGCTTTTGTAAGCTGAAATTCTGAGCAAGTCATCTTAGTAGTAAACAAAGAAATGTGCTTTCCGGTCAGGCTACAGGAGGGAAAGCGCAGGAATTTAACTACTGTCAGTAACAGCTTCTCAACTAATGCTGACATTAACAGCGCAATTATCTGTGGTTCAGAAGGTATGTTACTGAATTCTCTTCATGTCCCGGAATGCTTGTCTAGCATCCAGATGATGACAGAATTTCACTGGGAATCTACACTGGATAAAGAGAGGATGATTCACAAAATTGTTAAAATAGTTGACTTCCCTGTGGTCTGTCTGGTAATGTTGTTCTTCCTATGATCAGGTTTCAGCGAGTAGGCAAAAACTGTGTTCTCCCACATACGCGGAAATAAATCTAATAAAGTAGACTGCTGTGAGTTCGTTCTTGCAGGCTGTTAGGTATTAATGCAGTATCACTGCATGTTAGGAGATTCTTTGGCTCTTACATTTTTTCAACCTTTAGGATGTTAAATATTTTTAAAAAGGAATTTGTTGATGAGAAGTCATACAATATTGGATTATTCTAGTTCCTGTTGCTTTACATGTTGAGAAGATGGACGTTCTTGGTAAGTTTGAGGACTATCAGTTTAAAGAGATAAAGTTGGGAGTTGTCTCCTGTCCTGGAATCACCCTATCACACCTTTAATAAAAATGACCTCTATATAGTTTTCTGGATTGGGAAGTGACTGACTTCTCTCAAGCAGCTGCAGACTTGTAAGCAGTTGAGGTGTATAGCTGTACTAGCAAAAGGGCTGGTTTATCACCTGGCCTAGCAGGAGAACCAGAGGGGAGCCAGCATACCTTGGCTGCCTAGATCCAGCTCACATCCAGCCCTTTAATATATCTCCCACTTGTCATCTTGTATTTGTCAAGTGTTCCTGGAGCTTTGCTGTGCCTCTGTTCATCGCAGCCTGTGATAAGTCTCTTATGACCTTCAGCTGTAGAAGTGCATTTGTGTTAGGCTTCTGCTGTCAGGAAGGTTGTCTACCACTCCCTTTGCCTTTTTCTTTTGTATCGCTATGTCCCTTTCCAGAAATATATGTGACACATTTTGCATGTGGGGACAGACCTGAGCTGCAAACATAGAAATCTACACATATTTTTGAAACCAGGGTGAAAGGTCTAAGAGGTGGAATATCAGGGACCTTGAAATTTGCATTTCTAGGCTAAGGCTGTCATATGGCCTAGTCTCCCTCAACACACCTTGTCCTCCTCCCAGATACACTGTCAGGTCACAATTTGAGACATGTAGCCATTTGTCGATAATTTCTGGATGTCCAGAAATTGCTGACTTTTTCATTGCCTGTGTACAACAGTTTCAGTGTATTCTGGATGAAAATATTAGTCAAACAGTGCGTATGTTGGAGACCTGATGTCTGGCACACAGATCTGTCTGTCTTTGAAATTCCAGAAGAAATACGGTAACATTATTCTGTTTTGTTCCTAAAAATTTTTAAGACAAAATATTTTATTTCAGAACAAAACCTTTTGGGATTTCTCCTCTGTTAGAATTCTGGGTTTATATCTGCTTTTGTTGTTTCTGAACAGAGCAGTATATATATTTTTTTTTTCTTAATATTGACATATTAGTCAATAGTCGCCATCACAGAAACATGGTGGGACGACTCTCATGACTGGAGTGCTGCA